>ML778846.1:528413-548493 GCA_009831015.1 Picea engelmannii
TTATCAATTGGCTAAAGAAGGTATTGCTCCTTGTATCATCATAGTGTGCTATCATTTCTTCCATGAAAATTGTCCAAGTGATGAGTGATTTGCGAGAAAAAATCCATCAATACTATACAAATTGATTGGGTTCTAAATCTAAATATGCAATTAGTACCTTTTGTGTATGTTGCACATTATGTAGATCAAAGAATTGCTCCATCTGAAGTATCCATGTGATTGGGTCCTTTCCATCAAACTTCCTCATATCGATCTTAGTAATGTGGTTGGTCTTCAACCCAAAGTTGGAGTTTCTCCATTATTGATTCACCTTCCTTGTGTCCTCATCATGAATTTCGTGGGATGCATTTTCACTTTTAGGTGTCTTCTCTGTTATGAAATTTTTCAATACTTCCATGATCTCCTCCTTTAAACCATCCATCTTTGCCTCCAACTTAGCTTCCATCTCTTGTAGTTCATATTTTGTTACTATATTCTTTTGTAAATCATTTATGTCCCTACGCATTTATTCACCTTCATCAAGAGCCCAAGTAGGATTGTCTGGAGGCTTATTTGGTGTAGAAGTTCCCTTTTTGGGTGGCATGTTGGCCAAGTATCACTTTTGAACCTTGATTTTGAGGTGGTTCTGCTAGACAATATTTCTTCTATTGTATCACCCAAGTTTCGGTCCTTCTGGGTTTGAAACTTTATCTTATGTAGTTCTCTAATATTTCTTCTCTGCAATTTCATAGGTCTTATCAAAATTGGATGTGCCAAGTGGAATTTACGGTAACTTCCCCACAACTTGCCAATTTTTGGCCTTTCTAGGAGATCTAGGTTGTACAGTGTGCCCCACACAAAATAATTTATACAAAATTATGAAACTCGTACCAGAAATACTACAGACTGTCCACTATCCAATGAAACCAATCCCACTCAATTTGGATACTCTAGGAATAAATTATAATTGTTTTACCTAGAACACCTTCTTGAGACTAGTCAGATACCCTATCTTCCATGGGGTGTATATACAAATGTAAGATGACCTAGAAGATGAACTTTTTACCACAAATACCTTACTAATTTCTTTGAATATCCTCTAGAGTTCAGGGTCTGAAGAATTACATAAAAACGTTTATAGCGAAAATTCTGCAATGACTCAGTTTAGGATGATTCTTGAACCCTATCTTGCATAGGATGTATCTCCGAAATTATAAGGCCTCAAGAGTTGAAAATTTAACCCAACATACCTTGATCCATGTACTAAATATCCTTGAATCCGTTCCTTCTGAAACTTTGTAGAAAACAATTTATAGATAAAATTCCAAGGTGTCTCAGATGTAGCAGCAAAACCCCAAGACCTTGAGCTCTGATACCATATGTTAAGAGCCAAATATCAATATAGCATATAAAAACCTCATAAGAAGTAATCAATGCCTTGAAAAAAATATAATTTCAGATAATAATCCTTTTCTAGGGGGAAACCTCCTTTTACCCCACATAAATGTTCAAGTACAAGATGATTCCAAATGAAAATGTCTCCTTGGTATATATAGGAGACTAGGAGGTATAATTACAACTAATGGAATAAAGATGACATAAACAAAATAAAATTACTAATGTAATATGCCCCAATTAATGGGTAATGATCCAATATTAGGGCTTAACAAGTGTTCATAACAACAAGGAAAAAATTCAATAGTCTCTTTTCCCCAGCATACTCGACAATGTCCTGCCTCCTCACATATGATATATATAGAACAATCCTTTTTTGCCTAGGTCTTTCTTCCCCTTTGGGAATTTTCACAGCTATCTAAATCCCTGATTTTTAGGGGCTTCCAATGGCCAAATCGTTGATTTACCACTTGTAACAATCAACCCAAATGTAGTTCCAACAAGTTCCCCACTCATGGAGTCATGGTCAGCTGAATTTTTAACATGGTTGTTCCATTTGTCTCCTGCAATTAATATAAAATATTATGTTTTCATACAAGTGTCACACTTAAATAGTTAGTTGGGTCAAATCAAATCTCTACCCAACAGTCATAATAATTTATTACAATTATCAAATTCGGAATTGCCATAAATGGAAAAATTATTCCAAATTCGAATTTACTAAAAACGAAAATTTTTCCAATCAATTTTAAATTTCTAAAATACTTTATTTTTGGGGAATGTCATAGATAGCTTGGTGAAAAGCCCTCATAATGACATTAAACCTTCAAATGCTGCAATTTTGATTTATTATATCAAGGAATTTGAGGGAGAAATGAGGTATTCCTTAAGGGATAAGGATCCTCAAACCTTAGGAGTAGCACATGCTACAACTATGAAGATTGAACATAATATGCTTGAAGCTAGGAAGTCCAACATTCCTGGTTTCAAAAGAGGTTCTTATTCTAAGGTTAATGATGAAAATAATAAGAAGGATGAGGTTCAAGGATCATCAAGTGATGGGATTAAGGAAATGACCCAGTTAATTAAGAAAATGGAAGTAAATCATACCAGTCAGATCAATGCTTTGAAAAATAGGTTGATCACTATGGAGAGGTCCAAAAATAGTAGACAACAACATAAGACAAATGATAAGTGGCCAAGAAGACCTCCCCCAAATGATCAAAGGCCACCTAACCCTTTTGAATCCACCAACTTGGTAAATCATCACTCAATACCTTATTCTAGACCTTGTGGTGAGTTTCATGAGGAATCAACATGTCTAGTTTTCCTTGAATATTGTTATGGTGATTATGGAGATCAAGGAAATGAACTAATAAATATGTGTGGTGAGAGATACTATGGAGGCATGTATGATTGGATGGGTTTTGATGGAAGTAGTGGAAACTTCATGAATAATAATGTTGATAAAGCAACAAACAAATATGGGCCCAAGCCCACACCCCAACAGGTTGTGGAAATGGCTAAGTATAGAGGCATTTCCTACCAAAGGAATGGAAATAAAAGTCAATATAAAGGTCAAACTAGTGTTCCCAAGGTATCTCCTTCTAATTCTAATGTGCCTATTAATCCAGATTTGAATATTGACTTAGGTGGACGGTTCAATAATGAAAAAATGTTAGTGGGAGTGCAGAAATTATGAAGATCCCTTCACAAAGAGAAAAGCTAATTAAGCCATAGAATATCCTCCTAAAATTTCTATTGAGAAACAACCAGTTGTGGCTTACCAGGACACACCAGTAATTCTACAGAATTGGGATAGGGGAAATGAAAATAATTTTCCTTTCTACCTTTCTTTACTTATGGATGACAAAGTTTTACACAATTGCATGCTAGATTCAGGGGAAAGCTCTAATGTTATGACTAAGAAGGTAATCGAACAGTTGAACTTAAGAATATCTATACCTTACCATAACATTTGTGCCATGGAAAGTAAAACGATTGAAGTGCGTCGATTGATTAAAGGTTTGCAAGGACACTTAGCAGTTTTTCCGGATATCATGTTTGAAATGGATATTGCGGTGATTGATATTCCATATGTTTGGGGAATGTTGTTGAATAGAAAGGAAGCTGCAGATTTGGGTGGTATTTTATGAATGGATTTATCTTATGCTACTATGCCCACCCCAGATGGAAACACTTTCAAGTTAACTAGGGAAGTGTATAGAAGGTATCATGTTGAAGATCCAAAAAATCCCAAGAATGAGTTGAAATTTACATATGAGGGTCCTGGTTTGAGATTCTTCCATCTCACATCCCCACCTTGAATCGAAGATCCAAATTCTCTGATTCAACATCAAGCTAGCATATGAGTACACCTGCCACCCTCGTACCTACCCTAGTGGTTAATTCCACAACTTGAAACAACAACCTCTCTGCCTATGAGAGAGTATCAAATCATGTGATCACACGCGCTTCTGCGCTACAACACATATGCCTATTTATGCCTTACTAAAAGGGCTTACAACTAACCTAGGGAATTTAGCTTGCCTATGGCTAAGCATTACAATTTGGACCATAACCTGGGGTGTCGGGTACAATCGATCATGCACCCCCTACAACAATTCAATCAGGTACATAAAATATCAACAATACTCTCACCAATCATATGCCCAATATTACAAGCCCCTTACATATGTCCATTTACATCTCATCATCATTCTTGACTAAGACACACAACCACTTCACACAACTTGAATAACTATCATCACACATTCAAACAAGAAATATAAGCACAACTCAATCTCACTTTCTTACTTTTGTGAGTCTGATGGAATGAGCACGTACACCTCACTTCATTTCTCTATAACACCTCCATGTAATGGCACGAACAACAACAAACTCCAACAATGGTAGCCTCTCGCCTTACGAATCCTTTACTCAGCAATTGCAGCTCATCTCCAAAACTCAAAAAAATGAGTCCTCTGCAATATCATGGACAACGGTTTGTCACACGCCCTTCAACCTCGCCCTCTCCTCGAGTCTCCTCAGGATTCCTCTTACTTCATGTCTTTTCAAAACATTGTTTCCTAATTTCAATATGCTGAGTTGAAAGTTTACGGAAATTATAATCAAGATGCACTACTCTGAATCCCAATCCAAATCCTAGTCTATAGCATCGGCTTCTAGAGTGCTCTTTGCAGGTTCTTTGCAAGTCTCCTATGAAAATCTAGGCCCAAAAGGCTACATCATGAGTGTTAACATTGTTTTCATGTCTCATTTTCTTCTCACCATCTGGCATTGTAATGGCAGTATTCATAGCATCTGCTAAAGCTTCAATATTCCACGGATTGACACAAATAAATGCACTGAGAGAGGGGGAACATCCAATAAACTCAGACACTACCAGCATACTTTCTTTAGGGCTATCAGCTGTGATTCCAAATATTGCATCTAATTCTGTAATACCTTGCCTACAAACAATGTATTCATATGGGATCAAATTCATACCATCCTGGACTGTAGATACAGCACAACATTCTGCAATTGTGTAATATGCTACCCTTTCATGCAATGGAACATGTCTCTGCATCAATTCAACAGGTTGATATATTTCACTTCCGAATAACTCGTTTATTATTTCTTTGGTGACAGATATCTCTTCTTGGACCTCCAAAACATCCCTACCTCGACCGCGTGCAGGGTTGAGAATTTGCACCATGACCAATTTACCAACCAACTGTGGATGTTGATACAGAAGTTGTTCCATTGCCAGAAGTTTCAATCTTATGCCCTTGAAAATGTCCATGTCATCAACCCCAAGAAGCACAATCTTGCCATCAACGCCACAAGACAATATCCTTCAACCTAGATGACAGCCACACACGCAACTTCCCTTAGCGACAGAGGTCCAAATTAAAATCAATAACAGTGAGGCCACAAGGGCACATCACAAGTGAGTCTACGCTCACACCATCTATACAATTAATTTGATAAATTGCTTACAAATAAATAGGCTAGGAAAGCCTATAACAAACCCCTACCTCTGTGGATCTAAAAACAACCTAGAAGCTATAAATGACTACAGCTATAACAACCTTAAAACCAACTCTAACAAATAGTTGATATTTCGACATTATTCCAATAGTTATATGTTTCCATCATCCTTAATATATATAAAAAATTGATAAACACATCACAAAAATCCTGATAATCCATTTTTTTTTACAAATAATAAAAAAGTAGAGATTTACATTTGAATGCTTTCCATAAATACATTCATCAATAAAAGAGGCTGGATCGATTTTTTATTGTTTATGATTTACAAACGTTACTTTGTTAGAAGATTTTCAATATGCTATCTACATAATTTACAAACGTTACTTTGTTAGAAGAACAAGCACAAATAACATGCACCCAAAATCCAAAATCCATACGTTGCGATCAGTTTGAAGGCACTACCCATTATGGCCTAATCTCTGTCAACGCTCTCTCGCAAGATGTGAAAATCCAGTTTGTAGAAAACGGAGGTCAGCGGTCAATCGGGGTTCGACGTTTACAGGCGCTCGAGGCCAAAACAAAGCACCCAAAGAATTTCCCTAATCGTGAAATCGCTAGAAGGCTGTGGGCCCAGCTCTTTCGGGGTTTGAGGTATCGGCGTTTACAAACGCTCTATGCAAAAACAAAATGCAAAGAGAATTGGCGATTGGCGAAATGCAATCAAGTCATGTGCCCAGGAAGATCGGAGTTTGGGGAAAGAAAAACTAAACAAGAAATGTTGAATTGCAAAATATGTATAGACTTTGGGGCCCACCACTTTTGGGTTTGCAGTTTTTGGTAAAACAAAAAAAAACTCCGAATAAATATAAAACTGGGTTCATAATTGGTAAAATCAAAATAATTACTACGTTAAATCAAATTGAAAGCAATATAACTAATTCGATAAGGAATGAAATGAGTTTACAAACTCTATAACAGGAAATCATAAACCCAGAATCCATAGAGAGAATTCAAAAATTACTTCTATTCAAAAATGTGATTCTTCAGATCACCACACTAGTACAATCTGTTCTTCATTTATTTATACTAACACCAATTTCCCCTATGATTTTAGAAACAATAAAATTTAATGAAGGCGGTGATAGAATTCCGTTGCCTTCAAAGGTTAAGGCGGCCACCGTTTAGAGTAATTAAATCTTCAAGTCTTGAAGGGTCAAGATGACCACCGATCCACCGCTATCCAGGCAGTGAAATGATTAATCTCTGACATACTCCCTCTTAGTCATTTCAAAAACACAAACAAAATTGTTGTAAACAATGCATTACATCTTGCACACCCCAATATTTATTTTATGGATTTTAAACAATACATTTCCCAAAGGCTTCGTAAATATGTTTGCAAATTGTTCTTTAGATCTGCAGAAATGAACATAAATTTCATTTTCATTTACCAACTCTCGAATGAAATGATACTTCATATCAATGTGCTTACTCTGTTTGTGAAAGACGTGATTCTTTGACAGTGCAATGGCAGATTTATTGTCACAGACAATTTGGGTTGCATCATTCTGGTCATTCAACAATTCATTCAAGACCCTTCTCATCCACACTGCTTGACATGCAACTGCAGTTGTTGCAACATACTCTGCCTCAATAGAAAATAGATTCACAATGGGTTTCTTCTTTGATGCCCATGCTAGTGCTCCAGATCCAAGACTGAGCACATACCCAGATGCGTTTTTCCTGTCATCAATGGAACCTACAAAATCACTATCAGTATATCTGATCAACTCAAACTTTAAACTTGATGTGTATCAGATACCAAAGTCAGTTGTTCCAGCAACATATCTCAGGATTCTCTTTCCTTCTTTCCAATGAGTACTCTTCGGAGTCTCCATGAATCTCGAAATCAAACTTATAGGAAACATGATATCAGGTTTGGTTGTTGTTAAGTACATAAATATTCCAACCATCCTCTTATACAGAGTTGGATCAACATATGATCCCTCATCATACTTGTTGAGTTTAATATCAGTTTCCATAGGTGTTGCAACTGGTTTACAATTCACCATTCTAAACCTTTTCAATACTTCATTTGCATAGTTAGTTTGACAAATGAAAATGTTATCATCAGATTGATCTACTTCAATTCCAAGAAAATACTTCATCAATCCTAAATCAGTCATCTCAAACTTTGTTTTCATGGCATTTTTAAAATCATCTATAGATAGATCTCCAGTAAAAATCAAGTCATCAACATACAAACAGAAAATCAAAATTTTACCATTCTGGTTTACATTTGTATACAAAGTTGGTTCACTTGGACTTCTGTTGAATCCAACACTAATCAAGTACTCATCAATTCTGCTATACTAAACTCTGGATGTCTGCTTCAATCCATATAAATCTTTTGTTAATTTGTAAACTTTATCTCTGTACTTATCAATCTCATAACCCGGAGGTTGTCTTACAAAAACCTCTTCTTCCAAATATCCATTTAAGAATCCAGACTTGGCGTCCATCTGATGCATGATCCATCTATTCTGAGCTACAATAGCTAAGACCATCCTCACAGTGTCAATTCTTTCTACATGAGAAAATGTTTCATTGTAATCAATATCGGGTTGCCGACTAAACCCTTGAGCTACAAGTCTTGCCTTGTACTTTTCAACTTCACCATATGCATTGAACTTAGTCTTATAAATCCACTTAACAACAATGCTCTTCTTACCTTTAGGTAAATCTACAAGATCCCAAGTGTTATTTCTTTCAATGGAATCAATTACCTCATCCATTGCTTTTATCGAGACATCCTTCTTAGCAGCTTCATCAAAACTTACAGGATGAAATGCCATTAATGCAAAATTTGAAATCTGATCTACTTCTTCATTCTGATCATACAATTCTTTTAAGATTCTAGTATTTTGTCCTTTAAATGTGTTCCTTAATGAAGCTAAAGTGGGATTTGATTCACTACTTACCTATGAATATGTTTGATGTCCACCATGTCCAGATGGCTCACCACGCTCATGAGTTCTTGGAATTCTAAATTGAGATTGGTTGATATCTGGTGCTTGCCTTGTTGGAATTCTTACTGCAGGCGTATGTGCATGTGGAACCATCTGTCCATCTTCTTCAGCCTTCTCATCTCCATCATCATCTTCACGGGGTAACACAACTCCCTCTGAAATTGATTTGTCAATACTTCAATCCCAGGCTTCATCTTCTTTAAATTGAACATCTCTGTTGATTACATATTTCTGGGTGATGGGATTGTAGAGTTTATATGCCCTAGAATCTTCACTGTATCCAACAAAGATACATATTTCTCTTATGTCATCCAACTTCCTCCTCATTTCTGCAGGTACATGCGCAAATGCAACACATCCAAAAATTCTGAAATGAGAAACATTGCAAGGCTTACCATCCCAGACTTCCTAAGGTACATGATCCCTCACGGTCTTGGTCGGACTTCTATTCAAGATAAAAACAAAGAAAAGAACCATATCTCCCCAATATTCATTTGAAATATGCTTCTCTTTCAACATGCTTTGAGCCATATCCATGATGGTCTAATTCTCCCTTTCAGCCACTCCATTCTGTTGTGGAGTATATCGAGCATTAAACTGCCTTTTAATTCCATGAAGATCAAAAAATTCAATGAATTCATTCAATTTATACTCACCTCCTCTATCAGACCTGAAGATCTTAATGGTTTGACCACTCTCATCCTCAACGATAGACTTAAATTTCTTAAAAACATCAAAGGATTCAGACTTCTCTTTCAACAAATACAACCAAGTCTTCCTACTGAAGTCATCAATGAAAGTCATAAAATAAACACAACCAGTTAAAGGTGTTTGCATAGGTCCACATAAATCTGTGTGGACACTTTCCAATGGAGCTTTTGCTCTGTAGGAAACACCTGAAACAAATTTCTCTCTGTGATGTTTTCCAAGTATATAGCTCTCACAAGATCTTGCAGGTTGTTGAATACAAGGTAACCCCTTTACAATCTGTTTCTTTTGTAACAAATCTAAGCCGCCAAAATGTAAATGACCATATCTCAAATGCCATAACCAAGATTCATCTAAACTTCTATCTTTATAAGCATTCAAAGAACCACTTAAATCATTTCGCATAACAAGTGGAAACGTTATATTCTTGGTCATCTCTACTCTTGCAATCAACTGTTTGCTGGGTAATTTATCATAGATAGTACATACCTTGTTGTTGAACAACACTTTTTCTCCAACAACTGTCCAACATTAATAAGATTGCATTTTAGACTAGGCACAAAATAAACATCATCAATATTTCTTCTCTGATTATTCTTAGTGTAAACTAGAACTACACCTTTACAATTAACTGTAACCTTACAGTCATTTCCAAGTTTTATTTCAGACTGAATACTACTATCAATAGAAGAAAATAAATCCTTATTACCAGTCATGTGGTTACTGCAACCACTATCCAAAAACCAAATATCATTAGCACTTTCCTGAGTGACATTACAAGTCAAGAACACAGGATTTTGATCATCCACAGACTAATTTGTAATATGTGATGACTGCTTTCTAGCATTTGCCTGTTTCTTCCAACATTTGTTAGCAAAATGCCCAAACTTTTTACAATAATAACATTGTACTTTGGATTTATCATACCTCTGATTTTCTTGCTGCTAGGGTTTGTTGTTGCTCCCTCTTAAATTAGGAGGATTCTGCTAGGACTTCTCCTCACACTCTGATTTAGTTTTGTTGTCCCTTCGACTAGAAAATCAACCTCCTCTTGCACAAGCATAAAACCTTCCTCTACCTTTGCATCTTGTAATATGCAGTTGTGATTTGAAGGCATGCTCCAATGATCCTTCTTCATATCTAGATATCCTAGATTCATGAGCAACAAGAGAACCAGTTAACTCATCATTTTGCATTTGACTTAAATCTTTAAATTCCTCTATGGGTACAACAACAGGTTCAAACTTCTTGGGAAAACTTCTCATCACTTTTTATATAACTCTTTTATTCTCAATATCATCTCCATACTGCCTGAGCTGGTTTACAATACTGATCACCTGAGTCATGAAAGTATCAACACTTTCATTATCCTTCATCTTCATATTTTTGAAGTCCCTTCTTAAGTTCTGCAACTTGACTTTCTTCACCTTGGACACACCTTGAGAACAGGTTTCAAGAATGTCCCAAGCCATCTTCGAAGATGCAATACTAGCAATCTTCATAAAAATGGCTTCATTTATTTCTTGTTGGATTAATCCAAGAGCTTTGTTATCCTTCTTCCTATTTTCTTTCGGAAAAACACGGTCAACATTGGATAGAGCCAATTCTGCTGCATCATCAGCTCGGCATAACCATCAATAACATAATTCCACAAATCTTGAGAACGCAAAATCGTCCTCATCCGAATATACCAGGAATCATATGACTTCTCGCTCACGGTAGGAACCTGAATCTGAGAAGCATTGCTACCAGATGCAACCATTTATAAAAATTGAAGGAAATCAAATAAACTCAAGCTCAGTAAAATTTTGCACCAATAGGAACAATCTGCAATCAATTAAGCGCTTGCAAGATGAAATAAGCAGGCTCTGAAACCAAATGTAGAAAATAGAGGTCAACGGTCAATCGGGGTTCAACGTTTATACGTGCTCAACGCCAAAACAAAACACCCAAAGAATTTGCCGAATCGTGAAATTGCGAGAAGGCTGTGGGCCCAGCTCTTTCGGGGTTTTGGGTATCAACTTTTACAAACGCTCCATACAAAAGAAAAATGCAAAGAGAATTGTCGATTTGCTAAATGCAATCAAGTCATGGGCCCAGACAGTTCAAAGTTCAGGGTTCGAGGTTTGCCAACACCCGATGCAAAAGAAAAATGAAACAAGAAATGTTGAATTGCATACAGACTTTGGGGCCCACCACTTTTGGGAAATAAATATAACTAATTAGATCAAGGAATGAAATGAGTTTAAAAACTCAATAAGAGGAAATCATAAACGCAAAATCCATAATTAGTTCAAAAATTAGTTCTATTCAAAAATGTGATTCTTCAGATCACCACACTATTACAATCAGTTCTTCATTTATTTATACTAACACTAATTGCCCCTATGATTTTAGAAACGATAAAATTTAATGAAGGCGGTGATAGAATTCGGTTTCCTTCAAAAGTTAAGGCGACCACCGTTTAGAATAATTAAATCTTCAAGTCTTGAAGGGTCAAGACGGCCACCGATCCGCTGCTATCCAGGCGGTGAAATGATTGAAATGATTAATCTATGACATAGTCGTCGAGTGATTCACTCTCACCATAACAATTTTGTTGAACTCCAATATCGTATCCATTGCATATGTATGATTTTATTGCACACCTTTCTCCTCAATTCGACGGCATATTGCACACCTTTCTCCTCAGTTTGACGGAATATTCAACACCATTCGGCTTCCGAGGTTTATTTGATTAGCTCGTATGGTTCTAGTATCCATCTTGTTAATTATCTTTGACTTCCTCAATGGAATTTTCCTTTCTGGGCTAAAGAATCCAAGGCCACGAGACCAGGCTTCATAGGCTTTGTTGAGCCAATTAATGAGACGTTGATTGAAACCCCTGACTCTAACACTTTTCTTCCATTTCTTTATCTTAGAGCCTAAGTGTTTTTCCCATTGATCTCATGGACTTACCATTTACACATTCACTACATTCATAAAGGATTAAGTGATTGTTAGTCACATAATCCGCTTCCTTTCCATTACAATCAACAATAATTAACTCTGGAATAATGAAAGGCTTATTGTTTTTCTCCTTTAGATTGGTTTCCAGGCTCAGTTGCTTAAGACTTCATTGAGGACATGAATATTCAATAATATATTGTAGTTGCTCATTGCTTATATTATCACAATCCGCATGAACCCAAAAGTGCCCAACTTTTTTTTAATGTAGGACTCATATACACCTTTTTGCAAATACCACAGTAGTGATTGTACTCGTACAACTTGCAGCAACGTGGACAGATGCATGCGTCGTTCTTAGATGAATTACCCAATTGTTTCAACTTAAAAGACTGTAATAATTTTGAAGCTGGAAACTTCTTGCTACAACTAATGCATGCTGTTTCTTCTCTTTGATGTGTATCTTGATATTTCATATCACTATCTTCGGAAGGAAATTTTTCCACAAAGGCTTCCTCAATTGCCTCAAGAAACTCACCCTTATGGTGCTTAGAATCATTTTTCAACAATTTATTCCTTTCATAATCTAATTCCTCCAAGCTTTCAGAAAAAAGGAACATCATTTCTTCTTTCACCCATGCATATGGGCAGTCCCAACTCTTTATCATGGGGGGAAGACCTTAGCAGGCCAAGTAGGGAAGTCGTTTCTCTTATTAGACCTTTCGCAAACAATATCACCCACGTGAAACTGTTCTAGAGGCAGGCCCTCTGAACATTCAAACGACATAGAATTTTGCAGAGGTGATGGCTTGCAAACCCTAAAATCATCATATTGCTACTCGTTCTGATCTCCCTCTCCCTCTCCCACCCTATTCTTCTTGGGTTCGTTAGTATTTAGCATTCCTGCAACCTCTACTGTATCACTTTGGCATTTCAATTTTATGCTTTCTTCACTACTGACACCTTTCATGTGCTTTGTTGGGATATTCATGAATTTCCTTGATTCAACTACAAAGTCATTGAACCGGGCTGGAAGCCTCCCGTTGCCATGTGTCCCCTCATCTTCACAGCTATTACGACAGCGTAATCCATACCGTAATGATTTCTTATCGCCGCTCTCGCCTCTCAGATCTCTCTTCCTCTTCCTAGAATTCTCCATGCTAAAAAATAAAATGGTTATGAGTGCTTACCAGGCTAAAAACCTAACTTGAAATTTGCGTGGAACGATGGAATGATGGTATTGCAAACTCTCGCTCGAATGGATTGTTAGAGTCAGACAACCATGCATACAAGACTATGCGTTCTCAGAGGGCTTTAAAATCTCTCTACGCTAATTGACCATTTTTTGATCGATTGTCGAACCAACCAATGGTATTTTTATAGTTTTTGGAGAGGAAATAATGGAGAGAAAATCGTTACGGGGCACCTGGAAATGGGAGGCTTTTGGCCTGGTTCAATGACTTTGTAGTTGAATCAAAAAAATTCGGGAATAATCCAACAAAGCGCATGAAAGGTATCAACAGTGAAGAAAGCATAAAATTGAAGGGACGAAGTGCTATAGTAGAGGTTGCAAGAATCATTAATACTAACGAACCCAAGAAGAAGTTGGTGACAGAGGCAGATCAGAACGAGAAGAAGTATAATGATTTAACTGTTTGCAAGCCAACACCTCTGGATAATTTTATGTCGTTTGAATGTTCATAGGGCCTGCCTCATGCCCTCTGGAACAACTTCATGTGGGTGATATTGTTTGGGCAAGGTCTGATAGTAGAAACGACTTCCCTGCTTGTCCTGCTAAGGTTATCGAGTCGTCGCCTGCTTGTCCTGCTAAGGTTATCGAGTCGTCGCAAGATGCCCCAGAATCTGTGCAGACCATCTGGGTTCCTGGGAGATGGAAAGAAGAAATGATGTTCCCTTTTTTCGGAAAGCTTGGAGGAATTAGAATATAAAAGAAAGGAGTTGTTGAAAAGGCTTCTAAGCACCTTAAGGGTGAGTTTCTTGAGGCAATTGAGGAAGCCTTTGTGGAAAAATTTTCTTCTGAATATATGGTTATGCAAGATCAAGATACACATCGAGAAGAAGAAACAACATGCATCAGTTGTAGGAAGAAGTTTCCAGCTTCAAAATTATTACAATTTGTTAAGGTGACACAACTGGTTAATTCATCTAAGAACGACACATTGATCTGTCCAAGCTATTGCAAGTTGTACGAGTACAATCAATACTGTGGCATTTTCAAAAAGGTGTGTATGAGTCCTACATTGAAAACAAGTTGGATTCGATTTAAGAAATGCAACATTTGGGTTCACGCGGATTGTGATAATATAAGCAGTGAGCAACTACAATATATTATTGAATATTCATGTCCTCAATGCACGTTGAAGCAACTGTCCCTGGAAACTAGTCTAAAGGAGAAAAACGATAATCCTTTCATTGTTCCAAAGCGAATTATTGTTGTTTGTAATGGCAAGGAAGCGAATTATGTGACTAACAGTCACTTAATCCTCTGATGAGTGAGATTGCTGTTGGTGGGATTATGTGACTAACAGTCACTTAATCCTCTGTGAATGTAGTGAAAGTGAAAATGGTAAGTCCATGAGCCTCACAATGGGAAAAGAACATAGGCTCTAAGATGAAGAAATGGAAGTCATGGGTTCCAATCAACGTATCATTGATTAGCTCAACAAGGGCTACGAAGATGGCCTATGAAGATAGGGCTCGTGGCCTTGGAGTCTTTAGCACGGAAGAGAAAATTCCATTCAACAAGCGAGAAATAATTAACAAGATGTCTATTAGAACCATACGAGCTAATCAAAGAAACCTGGACAACCGAAAGGTGTGCAATATTTCGTCTAGTTGAGGATTGGGCACATGATAAAATCAACATATGCAATGGATGCGATAATATGCAATGGATGCGATATTGGAGTTCATCAAAGTTGTTATGGTGCGAGTGAATCATTGGACTGGATTTACACAGCTTGTCGGAGAGTGGAGACAGAGATTAGGCCACAATATTAGGTCGCAATGTTGTTGTCTATGCCCCCATAACACCTTCAAACCGACAAGGACGTCTGGATTTTGGGTGCATGTTATTTTTGCTTGTTTTTCTAACAAAGTAACGTTTGTAAATCATAAAACAATCTAACCTATAGATAGCATATTGAAAATCGATCCAACCTCTTTTTTATTGATAGAATGTATCTATGAAAAGCATTCAAATGGAAATTTCTATTTTATATTTTATTTTTTTAAATAATGGATTATCAGGTTTTTTTTTTATAGACCCACTTAATATATGGATTGTTGTGTACCCTATTTTCTAGGCGTTTGTATATATATACTAGCATAATCACATTATAAAAGTGGTTTATATACCCTGATCAACATCATTTTACTTCAAATATCTTGCATCCATGTTTGCTTCATAAGCACATTTAATAAGTATCTTGCCGATGTTGTTTCTCTTTAAGTACCCAAATATTGTATCTTGCTATTTAGATACCCATCCATTGTATCTTCCTATTGAACAATACTTCTATATAAATCATTATTCTATCATCATATATAAATCATTATATTTCATTATTCTATCATCATATATAAATCTATATATTTCAAACCATCATATATAAACCTAAATAAATTTCAAACTACTATATAAGTTCCTATTATGTCATCGTATATAAATCTATATATTTCAAACCACCATATATAAACCTAAATAAATTTGAAACTACTATATATATAAGTTTTTATTTGTCTAAAAAAAATATTAAAAAACAGTTTTCTTGTGTATTAGGACAGGTTTAATAATTGATATAGAAATGATACTTAAATCGGGATAAACTACGAGTAGTCTCTGTACATAGGGAAACGGAAAAGAAAATATGAAAATGCATATACCTTTTCCAGATGAATATGAAAATAGTTATCAGAATTTCTCTCCCGTCACTCTCTCATTATTATTATTGTCCAAGGGTAACACAATAAGCAGACAACCCCACCCCACTGTCATCCTCTTCAGCCGAAAAGCTTTCCTGCATTCTTCCCCATAACTTCCTATGTCTGCACATCAACCATTAATCAATGAAGATGGAAATTGGACGGAGGCATATAATTAATATAGGCAAATAATCAATTAAAGGACAATGATTTAAACCAATCTGGCATTGGCATTCATACTGTTCATTGCCAGTCTGCAGCATACTATTCCACTGATCAAGATTTTATTTATGTTCGAGTCTTTATCTTTGCTTGATATTTCGGGAGATTCGAAAGGCTGTGCATGGTATTTATAAAATGCAAGATCAAGAAATACAGGAAAACGTTGGACATGGCTCGTCTCTGAAATGTGAAATCTGAAACGTTGGATATACCTGATGAAAGATGAAATCTGAAACGTCTTCCAATGTATCATTGCCGTGGTTAATTGAAAGTTTGAAACGCATTCCCTGCAAAATGAAAAGTCGGCCATACGAAAAGTCGGCCATGGCTCGCTTCATGCCACTCAAAATGAAAAGTCTGCCATGGCTCGCTTCACACCCCACGTAGTTTAATATTAATTAATTAATAATATTAAAATGGAATCTCTACTAATCACCTAAACCCTACTAATCATCTAAACTTGTGAATCAACTGGTCAATAATTTCTTAATCTAATTATATCTTTGTATTTTTTTTACAAAGTTTCATGGATTTTAATTATTGTATTTTTTTTTTACAAAGTTTCATGGATTTTAATTATTTATATAATTGTGCTTTATTAAAATCCATATCATTGTGTTTTTGTGTTTATATTTCAAAATTTAAAAATTACAATTATTTAAGATTTCAAATTTATAATTTTAAGACATTGAAAAAATATATCTTTATTAAAATCCATATCAATGTGTTTTTATATTTATATTTCAAAGTTTAAAAATTATAATTATTTATATTTATATTTCAAAGTTTAAGAATTACAATTATTTACATGGTTGTATACTGTATTTTTATTTCAAATTTATCATTATAAAATAATGGAAAGGATATTCTTATGAAAGGATATTTTTATTTATTATTATAAGATAATGGAAAGGATAATCATCTCTGTACTTTAAATTATATTTTTATTTAATATAAGTATTTAATTATAAGTTTGTGTTTTTTGAAATGGATAAATAATTAAAATTTGTTAATTATTAGAGGATATTTACATTATGAATAAATTGTCATTAAAAATTGTGATTATAAAGTGGAAATGAAAATGAAAATTTATATTTTTTTAATGTTATTTTTCATAATTATTTGGAAAAAAAATTATACATCTTCAAAGTTTATGATCCATTGGATCATTGAGATTTAGCTTTTTGTTGAAATGAGTATTTATTCAATACTTTTCAATGTAATAAAAATCATTGTCATATAATGAAGAGACCATTCTAATTAAATCAAAATCCTTTAGATTGAAGTAAAGTGTATTAGAAAATTCAAACATTATCATCTCTACAATTATAAAGTATTTGAAATGTTTCCCAATATCTATGTTTTCTTTGTATATTAATGTTTGTTATGTTATATGTACTTTTTTTATTAATTTATGTATGTTTTGCAGTTTAATTTTATTGTGTTTTATTACTTTTAAAAGGTTAAAAATGACATTAAAAAGTTAGAAATAACATTAATTTTATTGTGTATTTTATTATTTTTAAAAGGTTAGAAATAACATTTGTAATAAGTAATTATGTAATTTTAATCTTATAAATGCAATATGTACTTATATACTTTTTTTCTTTTTTTTTATCCTACTTTAAAAATCTAAAAATCTGATTTTCATTCTATATTGAAATATAAATAATTATTTTTTGTTTTAATAAAAGTGATCATGATTTCTATTATTGTATGTTGTTATATATTTTTATATAATAATAAAAGGGAAGCTAACATGTTTGAAATTCAACTCATAACACATGATTATACTAAACTCATCACATATATATAGAGTTCCTACTCATTATTATATACTAATAAGATAATTGCTTTCTACTTTGTAATTATTTTCATGCAAAAATAGCTTGTGCACATGTACCTTATCCATGTACCATCCACATAGTTTCCCATCTTGCTATTGTGTTTTTAAGGTGAAAACTTCATTTTCCCTTTATCTTAGCTCCACATCCATTTTCTCCACTTCACACCTTTCCTCCGCATATATTTTTCTCATATTCCCCATTTCCTAGGCATTCTTCCATCTCCCACATCCCCTTGTTCTACATTCTCCTTATTCCTTGTATCTGCATTATCTGTATAGAATTTTGATCTTAGTCAAATTACTCCCAATTCTCTTTTGTTTATAAGTATTTTCAAAATTTAGTAATTTTAAGTCCATCTAACTATTCTCCTTTATTTTTATTTATAAGTATTCTCAAAATTTAGCAAATTAAATTAATCCTAAATGTATTTAACAATTCTCTTTTATTTATAAGTATTTTCAAAAGTTAGTAATTCTAAGTTTATCTAACCATTCTCTTTTATTTGTAAGTATTCTAAAAATTTAGTAAATTTTTGCATTTATTAAATATAACTTATCATTTTCTATATTGTAATTGCAATCTTAGTATCTATAATTCATTAAGTTTATTTTCATTTCTTTTTGAATAATGGTTTAATCCAAGTTTCCTCCTCAACATAATGAGGTTTATAAGTGAGTGATACCTACATAAATGTTTAAGATATTAAAAACTATAGTGACATGTAATTATTTTGGAAGTTTAATGAGATTTTCATTATCATTTATAATCTTCAAAATTTTATAAGGATTATTTTTCTTCTACTTAAGAATTTAACTTTTCTAATATTTTATTTAACTTTGGTTTTACTTATCCTTAAACCTATTGTGTAATTTTTAGAAGTTTTTTTGTATATTTACTAATCTTCTCATCCATGGGAAACTCCACTAAATCCATAACCTCCTATAGGTTCTTGAATGGTGAACAAAATACCTAATTACATGTAATTTCCCATGATTTTGTACATCATTGAAACAAATGAATTCCAAATTATTGTCAACTTGTGGCATAATGATTTCCAAAATTGACTAAAAAATGAATGTCCCTATAGTTTATAATTATTTTGGTCATTTCATGTAAATTTGAAAAATGATTCAATTCTCTTAATATCCCCATTTTTTGATAGGAATAAAATGGGTCATTTTTTTGAAATTTATCAACGATATAAAAAATAAAGTCATTACGTCACGTGCTCAAGGAAATTGTAAGAAAAAATGTACTCAAGGTATTTTTGTCTAATGTCATGTAATTGTCACATTTTTCATAGAGAAAGATGATGAGAATTGTACTCTCCACAAATGGAACAATGTCCATAGGAGGGATCATGTGCTCTAGAACAGATGCATGTTTTTGCTGGGTAAGAAAATGAGGTGGGCACAATGCCATGTCTCATTTATTTTTTATCACAAGAGTACATGAAAACTCTTAATGCAACGGGAAAAAAATTATTGTATGGCTCATGTAACTTTAGGAATAAATATGTGGAGGAGGTTGGGGAAACTAGGTAATGGGAATTTAGGATTGAAAGTGATTTGAGGCACGGGTTAGTGGTTAGAGTACTAGGATGAATGTGAAAAGGTTGTGGGGCCCTTACGAAGAGGTATGGGAATAGGGATCTGATGGCATGGGTGTGGAGGAGGATAAGGGTTGGGAATAGGTGGGGCCCTAAGGGAATATGGGGCTAGGGCCTAAGTGGAATTTGTTTCCAAGTCACACAAAGGGATAGTATTCAAGAAGAGGTAGGGGCCCTAGTGTAGATAGGTCTTGATATAAAACTCTAACCCACTCCCTCACTCTTCCTCTGTCTCCTTGTCACTACCCCCCTCTCTACCTCTATCTCTTTCAACTTTCTCTCTCTACCCTCTCTCTCTCTCTCTCTCTCTCTCTCTCTCTCTCTCTCTCTTCCCCCATCCAATATCTCACTCTATCACTTTATCTTTCTCCCTTCCTTCCTCCCTCTCTC
Organism: Picea engelmannii; assembly: GCA_009831015.1. Taxonomy (NCBI): domain Eukaryota; kingdom Viridiplantae; phylum Streptophyta; class Pinopsida; order Pinales; family Pinaceae; genus Picea; species Picea engelmannii. Next base: position 548,483 of record ML778846.1, read on the forward strand.
CCACTATATTT
>ML778846.1:549001-565863 GCA_009831015.1 Picea engelmannii
CACACACACACATGCTCACTCACTCTCTTGCATTGTTTCCATATTCATCTCTCTATATCCCCTTCCCCCTCTTTCTCTCTTGCATGATCACTCACTCTCTCCCATTATCTCCATATTCCTCTCTCTCTCTCTCTCCCTCTCTTTCTCTTGCTTCCCCACTATCTCCCCCTCTTTCCCTCTCTCTCTCTACCCCATTACTCTCTCTCTCGTGTCTCTCCACCTATCACTAAATCCCTATCTCTCACTACCTCCCCCCTCTCTCTCTTCCACCCTCCCTCTCTCTCTTGCCCCCTCCCTCTCTCTCTTTATCCCACATTATTCCCACTTATTTCCCTCTTTGCCTCTCTCTTTTCCTCCAACTCTCTCTCTTCCCCCTAAATGTCTCTCCCTCTCACTAACTTCCTATTTCCCTTACTCCCTCCCTCATTCTCTTCCCTCTACTCTCTCTTCCCATTCCTATCTTTCCCACTCTCTCACCCCTTCCCTCTCTCCTCCTGTGTTGATTAAGGTTGGTTGTCATTGATGTCAACCCTTGAAAAAATCCTCGTAGCAGAAAGGTTTGGGTAATGGACCCAAGATTGTTTGATGTAAATATGAATCATTATTGTTTTTTCATGGTTGATAAGAAGTAAATATGGATGAACTCCAAAGTGGTCCCCTTATGGTGAAAGTCCTCACAGGAGGACGCTTTGCAGAGTAAGAGAACCCATGCTTAATTGTGGAATAATCAGATGAAGGATAGTGAATTTTTCAGGTAAAATATCCTATATGGATAGTGCTTGTCATGCCATTTTCGGTGGTATGTAGAAATTCACATAACTCCTCACGGTTAGAGAGGTATGACCATGTGAAGTTGCAAAACCCAGGTTTGGGTAATGGACCCAAGTTTGTTTGATGAATAATAGTATGATTTTTGATATATTTGAAGGTAATACTATTCCATATGGATATTAGATGTCATTCCATTTATGGTGGTATGTGGAATGTCACATAACTCCTCACAGTTTGAGATTTATGGCCTTAGGAAGTTGGAGGACCCTCACATGTCATCTAGAAGCCCCAAAAGGTCAAAGTAGTCAAAGTGGTTTAAGAGTTTTTAAAAGATAAATAATAAAGTGAAGTGATGAGTGTATTGTAATTCAAATTGAATACAAAATAAATTATTTCAATAATAAATTTAATGGAGAAATTAGAAGTGGGTTAACCCTAAAATAAGGAAAGCGGGCCAAGTGACTTAGAAGATGTTTTTAAGGAAGCTACTTGGAGAGTATAAATAAGAGGCAAGGCTCTCTGATTTTAATGACACTTGAGCATATTGAATATCTATAGGTGTCTGAGGTAACCAAGTATATCTAAAACGAATTTCTGAGGGAATGTGAAGAAAATAAGTCTGAAATGCAAGGAAGGGTAAATTCTTTTGATGGTGCTTTCTAAGGTATGTTATTTACAGGTCATATCACCATTTTCGCTATAACTTTTTTTATATAATGATTCAAACCGTCAAATTTCTATGTCATTGAGAAAACATACCCAAGTATATGTGGTAACAAATTCAACTTGTGGTTCGTTGTATTTTTGGAGTTACACTCCGTGGAAAATAGGGTTTGTGGCTAGTCCTGAAACTAGTCAAAAACATGTGTTTCTGGTAAACATGTCATAAATTCTTCATAACAGATCCAAATTAAATGAAACAAAATGTGTTGGTTAGGATAAAGTCTTTAGTATGTTGTGTAATGTTTTGAGATCAATTCAATGAATATTTCATGCAGGGAATGCTCTACAAGGTCACTCTCTAGAATAGGCCAGAATTCAGAAAGGTGTGCCATTTTTTCTATAACTCCTCTTATGAGAGGTTCCAAGTAATGACACCTAGAGTAATTTCATAAAACAAATTGAATAAAATTGTGTATCCGTTTCATATCTTTATACATTACAGGTTCAAAGTTATAATTACTTCAAGTTAGAGTTGTGGACTAATCCAAAACTAGGCATGTGAGACACTTGTGTATATGTGTGATTGTTTATTTATTATTACTCATTATTGGATAATAATTCTGCATCGATATAAAATTTGAAGAGAAAGGATTATAATTACTCTATTACCGATTCACCCCCCCCTCTCAGTAATTCAACAATTGGTATCAGAGAAGGTTCCTTCAGAAATTAGTTTAACCACTGAAAGGTAGATCATGAAGAGTACCAACTCTTATAAAAATAGAATACCACAGTTTGATGGACATAAGTATTCTTTTTGGAGCATAAGGATCAATACATATATACAGGCATAGGGATTTCAAGTTTGGAAGTCAATTGTAGATGGATACACAACACCAACAGTTCCACCAACAAATGACAAAGCAGTGAAACTTGGTGAGAATAATTCCAAAGAAAAAAATGCACTTTTGAATGGTCTCAGTGATATGGTATTCACCAAAGTTGCACATTGTAAATCTGCTAAAGAAATTTGGGACAAGCTTCGAAATATTTATGAAGGAGATTCAAAATTCAAAGCAACAAAGCTTCAAACTTACAGAGGTGAGTTCGAACAACTAAAAATGAAGGAAGATGAAGATATCTTAGCCTACTTCTTACGAGTCAATGAAACAGTGAATGAAATCATAGGATTGGGAGAAGAAATCGAAGAATCTGTAATATCTACAAATCGAAGAATCTGTAATATCTACAAATCGAAGAAATCGAAAAAATGAAAAGTTTGTCATGGCTCGCTTCACATCCGCACGTATTTTAATACTAATTAATTAATAATACTAAAATGGAATCTCTACTAATCATCTAAACGTGTCAATCAAATAGTAATTTCTTAATTTAATTATATCTTTGTATTTTTTTACAAACTTTTAATAATTTCTTAATATAATTATATCCTTGTATTTTTTTACAAAGTTTTTAAATTTTAATTATTTATATAATTGTGATTTTATATCTCAAATTTATTATTTTAAGACAATGAAAAATATTTCTTTATTAAAATCCATATAAAGTTCGATGGAATTTAATTATTTATATAATTGTGTTTTTTTTATTTCAAATTTATCATTTTAAAATTTCAAACTTATCTTTTTAACCCATTGGAAAATATATCTTTATTAAAATCCATATAATTGTGCTTTTATACTTATTTCAAAGTTTAAGATCTGCAATTATTTACATGGTTATGTATTGCATTTTTATTTCAACTTTATCATTATAAGATAATGGAAAGGATATTCTCATGAAATAACCCTCTCTATGCTTCAAATGAATTCATATCCATATGAACATATGAAGTAATTTACATGGTTGTGTATTGCATTTTTATTTCAAATTTATCTAATGGAGAGGATATTGTTATGAAATAACCCTATCTATACTTAAAATAAATTCATATCCATATGAAGTTTTCTTGTATGTGTTTTAAATTATATTTTTATTTAATATAAGTATTTAATTACAAGTTTGTGTTTTTTGAAATGGAATAATTAAAAATTGTTAATTATAAGAGGATGTTTACACTATGAATAAATTGTGACTATAAAGTGGAAATGAAAATTAAAATCTATTTTTTTTTAATGTTATTTTTCATAATTATTTGGAAAAAAAAACTATATATATTCAAAGTTCATAATTCATTGGACCATTGAAATTTAATTTTTCGTTGAAATGACTATTTATTCAATCCCTTTCAATGTAATAAAAATCATTGTCATAAAATGAAGAGACCATTTTAATTAAATCAAAATCCTTTAGATTGAAGAAAAGTGTATTAGAAAATTCAAACATTATCATCTCTACAATTATAGAGTATTTGAAGTGTTTCCCAATATCTATGTTTTCTTTGTATATTAATGTTTGTTATTTTATATGTATTTTTTTATTAGTTTGTGTATGTTTTGCAGTTTAAGTTTATTGTGTTTTATGTTGCTAATTCATATATATAAATTTATGTGATTAGCTTTTTTTTTTACTTATAATTCTTCTGTTTTTTCTTACATAAATGAGAAAAGGTTAAAAAGAAGAAGAAAAAGAGAAGAATTGACAATTATTTTTAGAAGGTTAGAAATAGCATTTGTAATAAGTAATTATGTACTTTTAATTATACAATAATGTTAGATATTCACAATCAATAAAGAATGCTAAACTTACAAAATTATACAAGAAGCAAACTAACCATGTGTGTTTTATGTGTAGGAGTTCAAAGCACTCAAGGCATCATCATAACAAAGCCAAGCATGCCCCAATAGCACTTACTCTATTGGGTTGCCCCTCAATGGCAACATCAACACTTACAATCCACAAAGACACTTAAAGAGATTATGAAGCTTTGAAAACACAAGTGTTCAAGAATAGTTAAGGTACTTAGTTAATTACCCACAAAGTATTACTATAGATGAGATTGGAATATTACGCTTTTAAGTATTAAACCTTAAGATGTATCAATTTAAACCAAGGTTGCTAAATTAATGTTCTATGTTTTCTTTGTATATTAATGTTTGTTATTTTATATGTATTTTTTTTATTAGTTTGTGTATGTTTTGCAGTTTAATTGTATTGTGTTTTATGTTGCTAATTCATATATATAAATTTATGTGATTAGTTTTTTTTTTTACTTATATTTCTTATGTTTTTTTTACATAAATGACACAAAGTTAAAAAGAAGAAGAAAAAGAGAAGAATTGACAATTATTTTTAAAAGGTTAGAAATAGCATTTGTAATAAGTAATTATGCAAGAATGTTAGATATTCACAATCAATAAAGAATGTTAAACTTACAAAATTATACAAGAAGCAAACTAACCATGTGTGTTTTATGTGTAGGAGTTCAAAGCATTCAAGGCATCATCATAACAAAGCCAAGCATGCCCCAATGGCACTTACTCTATTGGGCTGCCCCTTAATGGCAACATCAACACTTATAATCCACAAAGACATTTAAAGAGATTATGAAGCTTTGAAAACACAAGTGTTCAAGAATAGTTAAGGCACTTAGTTAGTTACTCACAAAGTATTACTTATAGATGAGATTGGAATATTACGCTTTTAAGTATTAAACCTTAAGATGTATCAATTTAAACCAAGGTTGCTAAATGAATGTTCTATGTTTTCTTTGTATATTAAAGTTTGTTATTTTATATGTATTTTTTTATTAGTTTGTGTATGTTTTGTAGTTTAATTTTATTGTGTTTTATGTTGCTAATTCATATATATAAATTTATGTGATTAGTTTTTTTTTTTTACTTATAATTCTTATGTTTTTTTTTACATAAATGACAAAAAGTTAAAAATAAGAAGAAAAAGAGAAGAATTGACAATTATTTTTAAAAGGTTAGAAATAGCATTTGTAATAAGTAATTATGTACTTTTAATTATACAAGAATGTTAGATATTCACAATCAATAAAGAATGCTAAACTTACAAAATTATACAAGAAGAAAACTAACCATGTGTGTTTTATGTGTAGGAGTTCAAAGCATTCAAGGCATAATCATAAAAAAGCCAAGAATGCCCCAATAGGACTTACTTTATTGCATTGCCCCTCAATGACAACATCAACACTTATAATCCACAAAGACACTTAAAGAGATTATGAAACTTTGAAAACACAAGTGTTCAAGAATAGTTAAGGCACTTAGTTAATTACCCACAAAGTATTACTTATAGATGAGATTGGAATATTACGCTTTTAAATATTGAACCTTAAGATGTATAAATTTAAACCAAGGTTGCTAAATTACTTAGTGAGTTAAGGGTTTTAAAGATTGGAAAGATTTTTATTACCCTAGCTAAGTGTCTTCCCAAAACCCTTCTCCCTCGATTGCCAAATGGTTGTTGGATGCTCAAGAAGTGACGCAACGAGGCCTACCCTAGCTTCACAGGTCAACCCTAAGAATTAAGTTTTTACAGAAAGGACACCGCGTGCCGTGAGACCGTCCCCGACCTAGCACATTTCGTTGCCCTCCTCAATCCCCGTTTTAAATGGTGAATATGGTGGTTTAAGGTACTCTATTAAGTCTATTATATATATATATATATATCGATTAGACTTTTAGGTGTATTAGAGAGTGTTTTAATGAGTTTTAGTTGCCTTAAAATGACGATTTTATGTCAAAACCGAAATTTTTATGAGCTTAAAAATTGTGTTATTGAGTATGAAAATAAAGCACCTTAACACATTTAAAGCATGTAAAAGCAAGTTGAATAACGATTTAGTTCATCACCATTTATTAAACAATTAACATGCAAATCTTGTTATGAAAAAATTCTAATGAACAAGGGCAAGAACAACTTGCCAAAGAAAGAATGAAACTCACACTTATTACCACTTATTTTATGATTTAAAGAGTTAAGAGAGAAAGCATTAAGTGTGAGAGAGAAAGCTTGAAAACTTAGATGTGTGCCTACACTATTAAGATATCCAACAACACATTAACTAAAGTGATGGTAAGTGGTCTTAAAGATGAAACAACATTAAAGAGAGAACCATTTACTATACCATTAAAGCATTAACCCTTTAGTGTGTTGGATTATAGCATGTAAAACAAGAGAGATATTAAGATGACTTAAAACATGAAAATAGATTAAGAAAGTTGATTATGCCCCAAGGGTTTAAGCTGAGGACTAATGTGTGAAGAAATCTAGATCTAGAATATTTTAACCATCAAAGCATTAAGATATCATCAACACATTACTTATCCCAACCTTACGATTTTGGGGGTTTCTCTCCCAATGTGTAGGCAATTATTAAACTTAGAAATAACTTGGAAAGAGAGAGAAATACAACAAAAAAAACACTCAATGGCACAATATGGAAGCAATCCAACCTTTATTGTGCCAAAGGGGTTGGGAGGAGAGTAAGCAACAAAAACTATCCACAAGATGCTCACTAACCCCCAATCCTAGGCTTAGAAGATGATTTAGAAATGAGAAAACAATTGAAACAAACTAACCCTAGGCTCACGCTTGGGAGGTAGGTTGTACCAATTCTCCTCCAAAGCTATGAGCTAGTAAAGCCAACTAAAAAGTGAAGAAGTTATGCACAAAGAGCTAGAAAATGAAAGAGGGAGGTTGAGATTTGTCACCCACTTGAAAAGAAGGGTCTTGGAGTGTTGTGTGGATTATTTTGGGTAGCATAACCCCCTCAACCTGCTAAGAAAATGAAAAAACTGGCAAGGTATGCTTGCTGGAAAAGCTACACACAACCAACAGTGTGAAGAATTTTTTTTGTTTTTAGGGCATAAATTTTTCTCATAAAAAAATTATGATAAAAGTGGATTAAAATGACCAATATAGGATGTTAGGCTAGCTGAAATATTATATGGAGTGAACAACAATAAAATAATGAGTAAAGAGTGAGAAAGAAGGAGTTTGAGTGAGCTTTAAGGGAGGACACTTCCTTGAGGCAATCCCAATAAAACCCTTGAAGCCAAACCTGCAAAACTTGACAAGATAATATGCATACAAGAATATAATATCGTTGAATATGCTAAAAAGGTGAAGTACTTACACCCTATTAGCAAACCCACATATATAGATTAACACAAATACTCATTGTTAGATCTACCCAAGTAAAACACTTTACCCAAGAATCTACACTATGCAACCATAATGCCAAATTCAGAATATTACCTCATGTGTATGCAAGAACAAGAATACTCGTTGCTCTTCCAATATCCTCCAAAGTTTCTCTTTTATTACTAAAAAATGGATCTTGGAGAAATACTTTCTCCAAAACCCTAAGAGACAAAGAATGGATGAAAGATGGACAAGAGAGAGAGAGAGAGAGTGGTGAAAATCAAGTAGCATAACAATTGCTCAAGGTATAGTGAAGAGGGAGTGAGAAAAGGGATCTATTTATACTTGGAGAGACAAACCTACCTCTCTTGGATCAATTCCAAGTGTCCACCACCAAACATAAGATGACATCCCAAGGACGGGGGATGCACCATCTAGGGTTTGAGACATGGATGAATGAGCTGGATGGGTTGTAAGCCATTGGGATAAGAGAAAGAGGGATTTGTGAGGCTAGGAAAGGCATGCCACATGAGATAACGGGCCCCAACTCATTTAAAAATAATTTTCTAGAGTTTTTCCATGAGGGGGGGTGTAACTTCCCTAGGAGGGCGCACCACTTAGGGTTTTAGCAAGGAGTTGAAGGGAATAAATGAAAGGAGGGGAGTGGGGCTAGGCTAGAAGGTGATATGGAGGGTAAGGTAAGGAATTAAACATGAGATAGGGGTCCACCAGCCCTTCTAGACTTAAGTTACAACATCTCGTCAACAAGGGGGCTGCAAATCCCCTAGGGGGCATGAGGGTTTGAGTGAGTAAGGGGGTGAGGCTGTGTGTAAAGGTTAAATCAAGTTAGGTTGGGTGGGTTTAGGATAGGAAACCTCTCTCTATTCTTTTTCTAGCTTTACATCATCCTTTTAATTCATTACTACAAAAATTACATTTTTTCTATGTCATGACCTAGCAATTAAAATTGTTGTTTTTGACTCAGTGACACTCCCGGTGGACGAATCCATAGCAAAAGTTGTCCAACTCAGCTGAAAATTGGTCCAAGGGTGTAAGGGGTCTCTTTACATTTCTTTTGAGCACAAATACCCCTATCAAAAGTCCAAGGAACTAGTTTTTACAATTTTTTCTCAAAAATAATTAATTAATTAAATAATTAAACCTCCAAACTTAAGGAAATTTAATTAAAAATTAATTAATTAAAAAAACTAATCTAGACTTGTCGGAATTCCGCGAAACTTTCTAAGATGTCATACATGGTCATTTACATCATCCCTAAACAATAGTTTCCAAAGGATAAGCCCATTAGAATGCCCTTCACCACTTTGGAAGAATTATTGCAAGTGTGAGGGAAAAACTCAAGGGAAATCAATAAGGCTGAAAAGCGTAATTGATAACCTGAGGAAAAAAAACCCTTGATGAAAGGAACTGTCCCAATGAAACCATCCCAAGACAACTGACCTAACTATGACCAATGCAAACCTATTACATTATTAACCCATGTAGGGGTGTGGAAATTCCATTTACAAAAAGAAGTGATGGGGCCAAAAATGCCTTGTAGAACCAAATAATCTTCGACAAATGAGCATATGATGATGCACCTCTTCATGGCACATGGATTTGGCCCCATATTTGAATAGGCGGTCAACATCTGGCTCCACATGGGGACGTGTGTTCGATCTTCTCACATGAGACAGAGAGCATATGAGAATCCAACACCTATAAAACATAGTGCTCACCAATAACCAACATAAGAATACATATATGCATAATGAAACAAACAAATATTATAAACAACATCTACGTAATGAAATAACTAAAGTACAACATCATGCTACAAAATGAATCTATGATACATAAATAATTCTAAGTACATATCAACATAATGAATAAAATAATACAAAATTGAAAGACATGAAAAAGGGTTAGAGATACATTATAGAGGGTGTCCCTTTGGCCACCAAGTTTCTCATCATCTGAAGAAGAGTTTGAGTTGATGCCCATTCCTCATAATTTTGATGGGCTCACCATCCAAATGACTGAGATGAAAAGAATTAGGCCCTGCTATTTATCTGATCAAATATGAACCCAACCAGAAGCTGTCAAACTTGCCATGTTTTCTAGGTTTCTCTCTGCCTTTATCCCATAACAAAATTATATCCTCGATCATGAAATCCCTCTGTCTAGATGATCTGTCGTAAGATTTCTTTACCTTACTTTGATTTCTGCAATTCTTATCATAAGCCTTCCATCTGATTTCATCTAACTCAATGATCTGATTGACCCTACTGTTAACTGCATCCTACTCTGTGGAAACATCCTCAATTGATCCATAAGTAGGAAGTCTAAGGTGCACTGGAAACCTAGCCTCCAATCCATATACTAAATCAAAGGGACTCCTTCCAGTTGTTGATGTCTTTGTTATTCTGTCAGCCCATAATGCATGTTTAATTTTACTATCCCAAGATCTCTTATTTTCACCGACTATCTTCTTAACTATGGTCATTAAATTTTTATTACTTGATTCTTCTTGACCATTTCCTTGGGGATAGTAATTTGATGCATGTGAAAAGATAATACCATACTTGAAACAAAAATATGACATCTCAGTTGAACAAAAGGCCTTGGCATTATCTGTCACTATCTTTGATGGGACCCCAAATCTAGTTATGATTCTGTCTTCTAGGAAATCCATCACAACCTTTTCAGTTGTTGACTTGGTAGGAATGGATTCAACCCACTTTGTAAAGTAATCTGTTGTTGTGATGACCCATGAATAACCATTACTTGAATTATCATTAAACTTCCCGATGAAGTCCAAACCCCACTGCTAAAAAGGTGCTTCAACCACTACTGGTTGCAAGGGGAGTTATGCGAAATTTTTCTTTCTTGTGAAAAGATGAGATGACTCACCTTTTTGAATGAATTGATGTACATCTAAAAATATGGTGGGCCAATAATATCCTACTCTAAGGATTTTTTGGGTAGTAGTTTTAGCAGCAAAGTGTCCACCACAAAAACCTCCATGGAATTCATCCATTAGTTTCTTTGACTCAACACCATCCACACATCTAAGGATAACCCCGTCATGATTATTCGATCCCAATCCATCTCTAGTAAGGACATGCTTAGAATATTTTAACCCAAAATCCCTTTTCTTATGTCCTACTAGATGACTTGGACAAGTTAGATTCTAAAGATAAAAGATGATGTATGTATACCATTCAACCTATTCAAGTTTTAACAAATTAGGATGCCATTCTTCATTATTGATTTGGAAAACCATCTCCAAAGCCTTTTCATTACTTTCTGTCAACATTTTTTCTAGGCCTTGACCCTTAATCAATTTTGTAGGTTTGATTTCGAAATCATACTCTTGGATTTTAGCAATCCACCTACCCCTTGAGCCTAATCCTTCCACTTGAGATAAAACATCTTTAATCATAGAATTAGGAACATAACCAATCACTTTGGAATATCAAATGAAGACTCTGAAATGTTTGAGTGATTTGACTAAGGCATAGGCTTGTTTCTCAAACATGGGATACTTAAGCTTTGAATTTTGCAAGGTCCTACTCATATATGCAATGGATTGTTCATGGCCTTGATCATTTTTCTCAAGCAACACACCAGCAATAGTGTCTTCAGAAGCAAAAGAGAAAATATAAAAGTCCTTGTTTTAGTCTGGGCTAATAAGGGCAGGAGCTTCACATATTGCAATTTTAATAATTTCAAAAGATCGTTTAATTTCTTCATTCCAATCAAATTTTACATCCTTCTTGAGTAGCTTATATATAGGTTTCATGATCTCAGCATAGCTAGGAATGAACCTATGGACAAAATTGTTATGTCCTAAAAAGGATTGGAGAGCTTTCTTTGATGTAGGAAAAGGCACCTTACCAATGGATTCAACTCTCTCTAGGTCTAACTTGACCCCATCTTTAGTAATTATGTGTCCCAATAGTTTACCTCTAGTTACCCCAAAGACTGACTTAGCAGAATTTAGAGAAATTCCAAATTCTCTACATCTATCCAAAACTTGCCTAAGGTGGTTAATGTGAGTTTTACCATCCTTAGAAAATACTGTCAAATCATCTTGATATATTTCAATCAATTTCCCAATCATCCCCCTAAAGGCATAATCCATAGCTCTGTGAAAATTATCTCCTGCATTTGATAAACCAAATGGCATTCTAAGATATTCAAACTTTCCCCACAGAGTAGTAAAAGTTGTCTTATGTCTATATTATGCTATAAGTCTAATCTGATTATAACCCGAGAAGCCATCAAGCATGGAAATCATTCCTGATCCTGTAACTCTTTGAAGTAAATTTTCCATCTTGGGAAGGGTGTATTGGTCTTTTTTGCAAGCAGGGTTTAAATTCCTAAAGTCAATGCATAACCGAATTTTTCCAGTCTTCTTCCTAGTAACAACCAAATTTGAGCACCATGAAGAATGTCTAGTTTGTGCAATGATGCCTGCTTCTAACATTTTATGTAACTCCTATTGGACCAAAGGAACTAACTTGGGGTTTAGTTGTCTCAACTTCTGTCTAAAGGGTTTCGTTTCTTCCTTGAGAGGAATGACATGTTGAATTAAATCTTCCCTATAGACCTTGATTTCATCATAGATGAAGGCCAAGACATCCCTATATTCCTTTAATAACTTAACAATTTCATTCCTTTCTTCTATATGGGTAGTCTTGCCTATATTTACCATCGTAGGCTCTTCATTAGTTGCAATGTTGACTTCAAGGTAATCACATAGTTTTTTATGTGATTCTTCATTTTTCTTATGACCATCCTGTCTATCAAAATCCCTTTCTGAAGATACAACTCGCTTAGGGGGTACTTTCACCTCATCATCAATTTCAATGTAATTACAACCCTCCTCTTTAATACTTATGTTCAAATATGAAAATTCATGCATATGAGTCAAAAACTTAATAACTTGTTTGTCATCATCAAAAACCTGCCAATGATACACGTTATTCGGAACTGAGAGTCTAAAAATTACTTCCACCGAAATGTTTTCATCAATCAAGCTGTCTGTAAGTTGAAGTGTGGAAGTAGCTACTGCAAGTTCATATTCCTTTGAATTTTTTTCTCTAGGAATAACAATCAATTCTATAGCATCTAGGTCAAAAATTAAATCCCAAATTACATTCCTATATCCTTTCAATCTTTCAAACTTGCAAGAAAAATTACCTTTTAACTATTGTATAACCAATTCTGGATCCCCTTTGATGTTTAGACATCTTATGCCTCTATATTTGCAAAGTTCTAAACCAAGGAATGAAGATTCACACTCAGCCACATTATTGGTTGCATCAAACGCCAATCTATAAGCAAATTTCAACACTTTACCATTTGGAGCTTGAATCACAATCCCAATGCCCTTTCGTTCTCTAGAAAAGGCACCATCAAAATTCATGTACCACACTTTGTCTACTTCATCATCTTGGACTTTATCGTCTAAGGGCACACCAGAGTTAGAAAAAATGCCATAATTACCAAGTGTTGGAATATATAATTCCTACTTATCTAATATAATGTATTAATAAGTAGATCCAATCTCTAAGTGAGTTGTGTGATCTTACTATTAGGAGTTTGTTAGGGAGTTGGATTTATGAGATCCTAGATTCGTGTTTATGGTTGAGATATTTACTCAACCTCTCATCCTATTATTGGAATAAGTTAGATCTGATAACTATCAGTGAGATGTATATAATGAGCCACAAATGTATTGTATATCAATAATCGAGTAATCTAATAGTGTTGTGTTATAATGTCTCTCTCATTTGTTAATTTGGTATCAGAGGGAATGTGAGGGCATGTACAAGAGACTGTATCTGGAGGGCGGACACCAAGTGGAGTGTTGTCAGTATTCGTTATTGATTGTTGCGATCTGCCATTCTTCTCAGGTATAGATTATGAATCTTGGGCAACTGAAATAAAAAAATTGCTATGGTTAGTAGATTTACTGCATTATGATTAGGAAGATAATGTCAATTTCTATGATAAGAGAAGAGGTGAAATAGCATTACAACTTATTATAGCAGCAGTGGATGAAAACATATTGTCTAGTATTTTGCTTGAATTTGGTGAATTAAGTAGCCCAAAAATATTTTGGGATATTCTTGAAATGAAGAAGTGGAGCGAGGATGTTGAAATTCATGAAGATATTGATGTTGAAAATGATGATTGTGTTGAACACTTTGTAGCTGAAATAGAGACTGAAAATGATAGCATTGAAATTGCAATGATTGATGATGAAAGTGTGTTTGTAGCTGATAAAGACAAGTGTAAAACAACCCATTGGAATCAAAGTCTTATGGAAGAAATTTTCTTTGAAACAAATACATATGAAGTCAAATTTGATGAACACTATTCATCTCATGAAGAGTGGTCAAATATATTGCATGAGAAACATCTTATTAATGGGCTATTGTTTGGTGAGAAGAGAAGCTCATTTGCATACTCAAATCAAGTGGAAGACAACTTTATTGTTGTAGAGAAGGAAGAGAAGGAAGATGAAGAGGAGAAAAATTAGAAAGCTCTCTTAGAAGAGAAAAATGAAAATAGCAAACATTGTTTTGATATTCTAATGAATGCTTTTGAGTGTGCGGTGTTTACTAAGGAAGAATGTGATGTTGAACACTTAGGTGAAGTGCGAGACGAGTTTGATGAAGAATTAAAACTTATTAAGGAATGGTCTCAAAAGCCATATTGTGATGAATGCAAAGAAATATTACATTATGATGAGGACTGTATGGACACTGAAGAAGAACAAGACTGCATTACAGATATAGAAACTGAGTCATTTTTTATGAAGTGGAGTCCTGAAGAAATAAAGTATTACTATGAGATAATGTTGCAAGAAACCCTTGAGCATGACATTGATGATTGTACTCAGAAAGAGAAACAACAGTCCACTTATAATAATTTTGTAGAATCTACAAGTATTAAAAATGAACTCATATTCCAAGAACTTGAAGCAATGTTGAAGACAAAGAACATTAACCATAAATCAAGGTTGAGAAAGAAGAGATACACAAGAATGACAATGGAGCATAAAACAAGAGTTAAAGTGTTTCAAGTTTGGAGAAGGAAACGCAAAAAGAAGAACACACATCATACAACAACCAAGAAGGCCAAGATGAAAGAACATTTGATGAGTCAATTGTTAAAGTTATGTTGTAATGATGTAAGCCTAGTTGAGACTTAGACCAACAGACATATTATTCATATTACTTGGAGTGTTGAGAATCCATTTCTCCATTAAGGGGAAGCATTGGAATAATGTCGAAATATCAACTATTTGTTAGAGTTGGTTTCAGGGTTGTTATAGCTGTATTCATTTATAGCTTCTAGGTTGTTTTCAGATACACAAAAGTAGGGGTTTGTTATAGGCTTTCCTAGCCTATTTATTTGTAAGCAATTTATCAAATTAATTGTATAGATGGTGTAAGCATAGACTCACTTGTGATGTGCCCTTCTGGCCTCACTATTATTGATTTTAATTATAACATAGCAGGGGACCATACTTATGAATCATAATTAATTACATCTTTGTATTTTTCTCACAAAGTTTAATTATGCTTTTGTATTTCAAATTTATTATTTTAAGACCATGAAAAATATATATTTATTAAAATCCATATAATTATGTTTTTATATGATATAATTATGTTTTTATGTTTATATTTCACAGTTTAAAAATTACAATTATTTACATGGTTGTGTATTTGTATTTTTATTTCAAATTTATTATTACGAAATAACCCCGTATGTGCTTCAAATGAATTCATATCCTTATGAAATAGCTCAGTTTGTGATTTAAATTATATTTTTATTTAATATACCTATTTAATTATAGGTTTGTGTTTTTTGAAATGGATAAATAACTAAAATTTGTTAATTATTAGATGGTATTTACAATATGAATAAATTGTGATTATAAAGTGGAAATGAAAATGAAAATTTGTTAATTATTAGATGATATTTACAATATGAATAAATTGTGACTATAAAGTGGAAATGAAAATTAAAACAGATTTTTTTTAATGTTATTTTTCATTATCATTTAAAAAAAAAAATTATATATCTCCAAAGTTCATGATTTATTGCATCATTAATATTTAGCTTTTTGCTGAAATGTGTATTCATTTAATCATTTTTCAATGCAATAAAAATTATTGTCATAGAATGAAGAGACCATATTGATTAAATCAAAACCCTTTAGATTGAAGAAAAATGTATTAGAAATTTCAAACATTATCATCTCTACAATTAAAAAGTATTTGAAGTGTTTACCAATATCTATATTTTCTTTGTATATTGATCTTTCTTATTTTATATGTATATTTTTTATTAGTTTGTGTATGTTTTTGCAGTTTAATTTTATTGTGTTTTATGTTGCTCATGTGATATATATATAAATTATGTTATTAATTTTTCCTTTATTTATAGTTATTATGTTTTTTTTTTTACATAAATGACAAAAAAGTTAAAAAGAAGAAGAAAAAGAAGAATTGAACATTATTTTTAAAAGATTAGATATAACAATTGTAATAAGTAATTCTGTAATTTTAATCTTATAAATGCAATATGTATCTATATATTTTTTTATCCTAGTTTAAGAATCTAAAAAAATGAATTTCATTTTATGTTGAAATATAAATAATTATTTTTTCTTTTAATAAAAGTGATCACGATCTATATTATTGTAGGTTGTTATATATTTTTATATAGTGATAAAAAGGAAGCTAACATGTTTGAAATTCAACTCATAACACATGATTATACTAAACTCATCACATCTATATAGAGTTCCTACTCTATCAATAACATATGTGTTTATCCAAAACTATTTTGATAGAGCTTTGATATTTATTATCTTTTCTACTTGATAATTATTTTCATGCAAAAATAGCTTGTGCACATATACCTTATACATGTATCATCTACATAGTTTCCCATCTTGCTACTGTGTTTTTAATGTGGAAACATCATTTTCCCTATATCCTAGCTCCACATCCATTTTCTCCACTTCACTCCTTTCAATACCATATATTTCTCTCATATCCCCATTTCCTCCACATTCTTCCATCTCCCACATCCCCTTCTTCCAAATAGAATTTTGATCTTAGTCAAATTACTCTCAAATGTATTTAAAAATTCTCTTTTATTTATAAGTATTTTCAAAATTTTGTAATTTTAAGTGTATCTAAAGATTCTCTGCATAATGAGGTTCATAAGTGAGTGATACATATATAAATGTTTAAGACATTAAAAACTATAGTTACATGTAATTACTTTGGAAATTCAATGACATTTTCATTGTCATTTAT
>ML778846.1:568475-581774 GCA_009831015.1 Picea engelmannii
TTTGCTCCAACTCTCTCTCTTCCCCTTAACTCTCTCTCCCTCTCTCTCTCCACCTCTCATTGAATCCTTTTATCTCTTACTCCCTCCCTCCCTCTCTCTCTCTCTCTCTCTCTCTCTCTCTCTCTCTCTCTCCATTCCCCTCTCTCCTACTCTCTCACACCTTCCCTCTCTCCTCCTATGTATCTCTCCAATTTTCTCTCCCACCACTACACCCCCCTTTTTGTCTCTTTACCTTTCTCTCTTCCTTCCTCTCTATCTATCACGTCACTCTCTCTCCCTCTAAATTTCCACCTCTCATTCATTACCTCCCTCTCTTTCCCCTTCCATATCTCTCACTTCTCCCCCCTCTCTCTCTCTCTGTCCCACCCTCTCCCTCTCCCTCTATATTTCTCTATATCTCTCACTATATGCCTCTCAGTCACTACCTCTCTCTCCACCTCCCTATGTATTTAACTCTCCCTCTCCCTCTCTACCTATAAATAAATCCCTCTCTCTTTCTATCTCCCTCGCCCCCTCTCCCTCTCTCCCTCCCTCCCTACCTCCCTCTCTCCCCTATCTCTCTATTCCCCTCTATATCCCACCACTCTCTCTCACACACATTATCACTCAGTATCTTCCCTTCTCTCCATATTCCTCTCTCTCTCTCCCACACTATTCCCACATATTTTCGTATTTACCTCTATCTATTCCTTGAGATATCTCTATACCCCCTCAATATCCCTCTCTCTCATTCTCCAACTATAACTGACTCCCCCTCTCTCTTCCCCCCTCCCTACCTGTCTCCCCCCCTCTTGTTAGAAAAACAAGATCCCAGAGAAATAAAATAAGACAAATCCAGAAATAAAATATAGAAGATACAAAATACAATAGAGACATAGCTATACGTGGTTCACCTAGTGTGATATACAACAACCATAGAAATTTCCAAGTCCTTCCTTTATTATTATCCAGTAAATTAAGGGATACAACATGCAACACACTCATTGTCTCTTCCTCTTGTTTATCTCACTATATCCTCTCTTAGAATAAAATATTTGCAATGATACAAAGCCACAATACAATTCCCTCATAAAATAGGGTTTCCTTCTAGGGAAAAATACGCTAACATAACTTCTTCTGTCATTTTTGTGACCTTATAATGAACGGTCTAGATTTACTATGAAATTACAATATACATTTACAAGACAACTTTTCCTTCCGTGGATTTGCCCCCAGACCTCGCAGGGGGTCCAAGCACCCCTTTCAACCCCCCCCCCAGCGTGGAGGGGTGTATATTCTTCACGGGGTTTACAAACAGCTGGAAAAAAAATACACACGAAACAGGAAGATAATTAGGCTCCATAACCAATAATCTTCCACTTGGAGACTAATCAAAACAACTCCACTGTTGATGTATCTATTGGACCATACTCCACCTTGGACTTGGAAAAATTCTCATCTCCACCTTCATGGCTGAAGACCAACTAAAACTAAGAATGAATTTAGTTTCTCCCTAGTTACTCCCTTTGTTGACATGTCTACAATATTCTAGCTAGTGTGTATCTTTTCCAACTTCAAATGTCCATCTTCCAAGAAGGATCGTATGAAATGGTACCTGAGTTTTATATTCTTAGTATTCAAATGGAAGGATGAGTTCTTTGCAAGATGAAAACACTCTTGTTATCACAGTACAACCTTCTATTCTCTTTCTTCTTTCGCAACTCCTCCATAAACATCTATAACCAAATCATCTCTTTACCAGCCTCTATAATAACAACATACTCTTCCACTGTTGTTGAAAGTGCAACAACCTTTCGAATTTTTGAAATCCAACTTACTATTGTTTCACCTACAGTAAAAACATACCCTGTGGTGCTCCTCCTGCTATATTTATCACGTACCATATCTAAATCAACATATCCTTGTAGAACATTGTTTGAACCTCCAAAACATAATGGATGAGTAGAAGTACCTCTCAAATACCTGAGAATCCACTTTACTTCCTCCCAATTTTCTTTACCTGGATTGTTCATATACCTTCTCACAACTCCCGCTACATGTGAAATATCTGGTCTTATGCAAACCATCGCATACGTCAATTTTCCAATTGTTGATGAATAAGGGAAACTAGACATGTATTCTATCTCCTCTTGTTCCTTGAGACACATTCATTAGTTAATTTGAAATGGTTGGCCACAGGTGTACTAACTAGTTTTGCATTTTGTATTCTAAACCTCTCCAACACCTTCTCTATGTACTCACCTTGAGACGATGCCAATTTGCGATTTTTCTTGTCTCTTGTTATTCTCATACCAAGGATTTTCTATGTAGCACCCAAATCCTTCATCACAAATGAATTAGATACTTTCTTCTTGAGCACATTTATATCATTCATATTAGACCATGCAACAAGCATGTCATCCACATACAATAGAAAGATAATATAGCTTCCATTTTCTAGCTTTTTAAAATAAACACAATGATCAAAATGACATCTACTATAACTGTGTTCTATCATAAACCTATCAAACTTCAAATACCACTTCCTTGGAGCTTTATTTATGAGAGACAATCTCTTCTTCAACATGCATACCAAATTTTCCTTCTTTTTGACCTCATACCCATGTGGTTGTTGCATATAGATATCTTCCTCCAAATCCCCATGGAGAAAAACTATTTTTACATATAATTGTTCAAGATGAAAATATTATATTGCCTCAAGACTTAAAATAGTCCTAATTGAAGTCATATTAACAACAGGAGAAAATGTTTCATCATAATATATACCTTTCTTTTGTGCAAACCCATTTACAGCAAGTCTATCCTTGTACCAATTTTTTCCTCCATCTTCTTCCTTCAACTTATAAACCCAGTTAATCTACAATGATATTTTTCCTGAAGGAAACTGAACCAAATCCCAAGTATAGCTATTTACCAGGGAATCTATTTCCTCTTTCATGCCTTACTCCCACTTTTTTTTAGTGTTGACTTGCATTTCTTCTTCATAACATTCTAGTTCACTAGAATCAATCAAAAATAAATAATACAATGAAGGGAAGTATCGTTCAGGGGGTCTACTTATCTTGGTAGATATTGTAACAAAACTTACAGGAGTTTGAGGTACTTGTTTCTCATGTTGTTGTACATTTTGATTTTCTGGTACCTTTGGAATTTCTTTTTCGGTGATCTCATCAAGCACTGTGTATTCTGGTTTTTCTTTTTCTTATATCTTTCCCTGCAATTGATCTTTGTACATGACCTTCTCATTGAATATGAAATATATACTCCTAATTATTTTGTTTTTTTCATAATCCCATAAGAGAGAACCAAAATCATTAACATTATATCCAATAAAGGTATATTTCTTGTATTTTTCCTCAAGCTTTGTTTTATTTTCTTTATAAATATGGAAAAATGCTTCACAACTGAAAGTCTTCAAAAAAGAATAGTTTACCTTTTTATGTTTCCATGCCTCCTATGGAATCCGACCTTTCAAATATCTTGAAGGTCCTTTGTTTATTAAGTAAACAATCGTATCTACAAAATCTTCCCAAAAATGTAAGTGAAAACCAACATGCAATTTCATACTCCTTGCACACTCCATCATTGTCATGTTCATCCTTTCTGACACTCCATTTTATTGTGGTGTTCCTGGAATTGTATTCTCTCTATGAATCCCATGGTATGAACAGTAATCATCAAACCCCTTCTTGCAATATTCACCTCCATTATCTAATCTGAGACACTTCAACCTTTTTCCTATCTCATTCTCAACCAAAGCTTTCCATTTCTTAAAAGTATCAAAAACATCAGATTTTTTTCCAATGGAATAAACCCAAGTTTTTTTAGTTGCATCATCAATAAAATTAACATAATAACGAGAGCCACAAAGAGATGATACCCGGGCTATTCCACATACATATGTATGCAAAATATCTAACCTTTCACTCTTCTTTTATTTTCCGACTCGGATAAATATGACTCTCTTTTGTTTTCCATAAACATAATGCTCACAGAAATCCAAATCAATTTGTTTAAGATATGGAAACAAATTTCTTTTGTGAAGTATCTGCATCCCCTTCTCACTCATGTGTCCAAGCCTATGATTCCACGGTGTTGTATCCACTCATGTAGAATCTAAAGAGATAGAATATTCAATATTACCAATACATAAATACAATGTATCCACCTTCTCTCCTTTTTCTATCACTGATGATCCTTTGGTGACCTTCCACACCTTATCTATAAAAATGGATATACAACCTTCACTTGCCAACTACCCTATTGAAATCAGATTTTTCCTTAGATCTGGAACATGTCATACCTCTTTCAACAACCACTGGTTTCCATTCCTTTACTTTATTTTTACCTTTCCCATTCCAAAAACTTTGCATGGTGCATCATCACCCAAATGAACCTGTCCAAAATCACCTTGAACATAATCTAAAAAATGTTTCCTATGGGGTGTGGCATGAAATGAAGCCCCTGAATCTACTATCCAAGACTCAGAAATATTATCTACATAAAGAATCAAAGCATCTTGTAACACATCACTTGTTACATTTGATTCCTGATTTTTCTCTTGTTGTCCATCTCTTTGTTTCTTTGGAGCTATACCATCTTTCTTCATATGTCCTTTCTTCCCACGATTCGAACAATCTATCTTTCCCAATATTTGGATCTATACAATCTTTCTTCCCTTCCTAGAATTCTCCTGGTTCCCTCATCCCTTTCCTCTATCCTTTTGTCTTCCCCTATTCTCCTTGTTTCACACATTATATAATGTNCCACGATTCGAACAATCTATCTTTCCCAATATTTGGATCTATACAATCTTTCTTCCCTTCCTAGAATTCTCCTGGTTCCCTCATCCCTTTCCTCTATCCTTTTGTCTTCCCCTATTCTCCTTGTTTCACACATTATATAATGTCTCACCTGTGCTTTTTCATCACATTTCATCGTTAAGAATAACACCAACAACATCATCAAATTTTAAAGTATTTGAACCAGAGACAAAGTTACTTATAGCCATGAGCAAGTCATTCCAGCTTTCTGGTAATGAGCACAATATTAGAAGATCCATGACCTCATCATCAAAGTCCAATTTTACGTAACTTATCTAAATAGTAATTGTAATAAATTCATTTAAATGATCTGCAACAGACCCACCTTATGACATACTCATATTAAATAATCTCTTCATAAGAAATTCCTTATTGTACACTGAGGTTTTTTCAGACACTTTAGCCAATGCATCCATCATCTCCTTCGTTATCTTTTCTTTAGAAATATTGAAAGCCATCGATGCTGCTAGGATCAATTGTATCATTCCCAGTGTCTTTCTGTCAAGAACCTCCCATTCTTTTTCATTCATGGACATCATATTATTTTTTATTCCACCCAATGGTACGAATAGATCCTTCTGATATAAATAATCTTCCATCTGCATCTTCCATAACTAGTAGTTTTGGCCATTAAATTTCTCGACCCTAAACTTTCAATATTCCACCATTTCTCCCACTCGAACCAAGAAACTTCTTTTCCTACGAGTTACCTTTCACTTTGATACCAGTTGTTAAAAAAACAGGATCGCCGAGAAATAAAATAAGACAAAGTCGGTTGTCCAAAATGGATCTAGGAAGGCAAAAATTTCAAAGTTCTCAGAATTGGACAAAACCAACACCATTACATAGGGATCATTGTGTCGATTCCGGCCATATTTCCAAAAATGGACATCATATGAAGAAGTTATCGCTATCTGAAGTTTAGGTCAAAAAAGGAAAAAATTCAAAGTCCAATTCAAATTCAATAGGTCAAATTCAACAACGATGTCTGCTATACACCATGATGATGTCAGCAGGGTGATATGCCAGCACTAGGAGTTGACACGTGTCAGTCTAATTTGGCATTTTTGGGCTAATATGGACCAGTACAGAAGTGACACGTGGCATTGTATAGAAGTGACATGTGGCACTGTACAGATAATGACACTTGGCAGTATGGATGATGACATGGTAGGGTGACAAGTGGTAGTAAACATGTTGATGTGGAATTGTACGGATGCTAACATGGCATTGTATGGATGATGACGTGGCACTATACGGATGCTGACATGCCACTGTATGGATGTTGACGTGCCACTATATGGATGATGATATGGCACCATATGAATGATGAGGTGGCAGTACAGATGACATGTGGTAGTTGATATGAAAGGTGGTTTCATGATATATTATGTAATCCTTTCTTTTGTATTCTTATAGCATTAACTAATAATAATAATCCTTCCCCACTGAGACAAAGTCCCTGAAACATAGGAAAACTTGTGTCAAACTCCATTATCAAGATTGGTGTTATGGTTTGTTGTTTTTACTTCTTATATGGCTGCAACTTTTTTCATTAGCATTCTTCTCTTAATTCCTAAATGGTAAATCAACTCATGCATAACTTAACCATAGTCTTTTAAAAGATCAATTATGGATCAAGTGGTATCAGAGTAGGTTAACAATTGGTTTTTTGAGATTGCATGATTACCAAGGAAAATCTAATTCATGGTGAAGGAGAGGTTGTAAAAGAAGATCTTGAGATTGGATGAAGAAAGAAGACATCTCAAAGTGAGAGGATGGAATTATAAGAAGGACTTTCTCAAAATGAAAGAGAGTTTCAAAATAATTTCTTCGCCATGTCGGAGATGGTAAAAGTGTTGTATGATGATTACTTGGAATGGAAGAGACCTTTTCAAGGGGAATCTTCAAAGAAAGAAAAAAGTGAATAAGGAGAGGACCCTTCAAAATCCCCTCCTTCACCTCCATCTCCATCATCTTCTTCTTCTTTAAGTACAAGTTCACATTCTACTGCAATAAAACATTCTCATAAACATAATCTTGACATGCCATTACTTAAACTTGATGTAAATTTTGTTTTACCTATGTATGATGACGAAGTTAATGATGAAAAAATTGATAATTCAGTTAGACAGATGGAGGTATATTGTAATGTGCAGCAAATCAAAGATGAGGCAACCAAAATTAGATTGGCATCACTTTGTCTTGAAAGCACAACTCTCATATTGTGGAAAAGTAAGATGCAACATGGAACTCAACAAGTTCGTAAGATTTTTCCATCATGGCATGATTTTATTTCCGCACTTAGAAAACAGTTCTATCCATTGGTATATAAGGAAAATGATTTAATTGAATGGAACAGTCTTAATTTAAGAAAAGGACAATCAGTGCAGGAATATACAGATGAATTTCATAAGATGGATTTGGTGTTAGATCTTCCATTGACTACACAAGAAACTCTTATGAAGTATATAGGAGGTTTTCCTACTTATATTCGTAATACTGCTTTTATATGTCGACCTACTAATCTTGATGAGGTTTATTTCCAAGCAACGTATAGTGAAGCAGGGAAAACTAGAGTTGATGTATCAGGGGAATCATCTTCAAAGAAAGATGGCAAAGGAAAAGGGAATGCAAAGAAAGAAAATTCAGCGACAGTGAAGGAAGAGAAGCTCTCTTGCAAGCATTGCAAGAAAGAAGGGCACGATGATGAGCATTGTTGGAAATTGCACCCAAAGAAGAGACTGGAGTGTTTCAAAGAGAGGAAAGGGAGGAAAAAATTTGCTACAACAAAACGACCAACATACTTGGGGTATGATTCATACGATGAGTCTAAGATTACAACAGTTGGTTTGAAAAGTAAAATTGGTGATGATTTTGATACAAGAAGTAAATTGTTTCATATAAGGGTCATAATTAAACATACTAAGATCAATACATTGATAGATAGTGGATCTCAGTCTAGCTATATTTCAAAAGAAGTGGTTAAGAAATTCGCATTAAACACTAAAATGCATCACAAACCATATTCACTAAATTGGATAAGCAAAGATTATAAATTGTCCATAACAAAGCAACATATCATAAAGTTTGGAATTACATCTAAGTATGTGTTTGAAGTAATATGTGATTTGGTGCTACTAGAAACATGTGGAATGGTATTCGACAACCATTATTTATATGGTCGCAAATCAATATTCTACAGGGAACATAATCAATATCACTTAACTAAGGAAGGGACAACATAAGTTGTACATGTTCATCACATAAAAGAAAATCAATCTCTTCTAACAATGGAACAATTAAAGAAGGATGCTTATGCAAGAAATAAAACTATATTTGTGCCAAGTAAAGAAATTGATCTTAAGAATGAGCATGAGATGTTTGTATGATGGGAATTCAATCATACTTTGCTTCAAGCTAAGTTAATGTCGTGCAAGCTAGTCAAACATATTGGTTCAGTTTTAGTCATATTTTTGGTGTTATTGTTGCTAATGTTATCTACATGGATAGTAGTGGCTTCAGTAATGTGTGAACGATTTCAAATGGATAACAATATGCTTTCAATTGTCATGGTTATTATGCAATTGATTATGATGTGACAGGTGCAAAGGATAAAGTTTAAAGACAAAGGACAAGTGGGGAGGCCTATCCCGCACTTGATGAATGGTTAATATCCTTTTGGAGGACCAAAAGGTCTTAGTGGGGAGGAATGATCCAAAATGGATCCAGGAAGGAAAAAATTTTCAAAGTTCTCATAATTGGATGAAACCAGCTCCATTGCATAGTCTTTATTGTGTTGATTCCATCCATATATTTTTTTCAGAAAATGGACGTCGTATGCAGAAGTTATCACAATCTAAAGTTCAGGTCAAATAGGAAAAAAAGTCAAAGTCAAAGTCAAAGTAAATAGTTCAAAGTCAATGATGATGTCAACAGTACATCATGATAACATCAACATGATTTCATGATGATTCCAATAGGGTGATGTGGCAACACTAGGAGCTAACATGTGTTAGTTAAATTTGACATTTTTAGGTTGAGTTGGACTAGTATGGAAGTGACACGTGGCACTGTACGAAAGTGACACATGGAACTATATGGATCATAACATGTGGTAGGGTGACATGTGGTAGTACAGATGCTAACATGGCAGGGTTAAATGTGGAGGTACAAATGATGACATGGCACTGTACAAATGTTGACGTGGAACTGTACGGATGTTGGCGTGGCACTATACAGACGTAGACAAGGCATTGTACAGACACAGACATGGCACTGTACAGATGATGATGTGGCACCATACAAACAATGATGTGGAAGGCTGAGGTAGCAGTATGAATGACATGTGGCAGCTAGCTAGGCAGGCTGATGTGATCATATGGATGACATGTGGAAGATGACTATGCAGGAGTGACATGGCTTGGGCCAATCATGAGGTGACATGTGGCCTAGTGAGGAGGTGCCACATCACGCCTTCATGAAGGCAAAATGTGGCAGTTCCACCAAATCTAGCAATTATCACCAAAACTGGCTAACTGTCGCTAAATCCGGATAATTGTCGCTAAATTTGGTGGATTTTGGCTTATTTATTAGGGAACGAAAATCGAGAAAAAAATAGTTTTTTTCGCTCACAAATCGAGAATGTATGGATCTGACAAAGTGCAACATTGGGATTCATGTCAAGGGGAGGTCTTGAGGGATTGTTCATAAGAAGGTCGACTTTATACTCAAAAGTTGCAGAATTTTGAGGGGAGTCCAAATATGTATTCTATTTCTACATTCAAGTAGCCGAATAGAAACGTTCCTCTAGATCCAGAGATGTCGATCCAAGCATAGTTGAATTTATACTCAAAAGTCTCAAAATTTCCTATTCCATCCAATGGTGATGTGTATTTCTTTCCAGAAGTTGTATATCTGAAAGGTGGTTTCAGGATCTGTTATGTAAGCCTATCTTTTATATTCTTAAATGATTTAAGATTAATAAGAATCCTTGCCCACTAAGACAAAGGCCTAAATATGTATGGAAACTTGTTTTGAACTCCGTTATCAAGATTGGTGTTATGGTTTGTTGTTTTTACTTCTTATATGGATGTGACTTCTTTCATTAAGCTTCTTCTCTTAATCCCTAAATGGTCAATCAACTCATGCATAACTTAAACATATTATTTTAAAGATCAGTTATAGATCATGCATAAATAAAACAAAGAAGGTAGCCACTACAATAGACACACATATATGCATGGTTCACCCAGTGTGGGCTACTTCCACCAAATAAATTGTCAGGTCCTTCCTTTATTATTATCCAACAAATGAAGGGATACAACCTACAACACACCTGTTGTAACTTCCTCTTCTTTCTCTCATAGTATCCTCTCTCATAATACAATATTTGCAATGATACACAACCACAATACAATTCCCTCATAAAAGAGGGTTTACTTCTAAGGAAAAAAACCATAACATAACTTATACCATCATATCTGCGATCTTATAATGAACGGTCTATATTTAATATGAAATTACAATATACGTTTACCATGAAATTTTTCCTTTGGGGGATTTGCCCCTGAACCCCCATCAAGGAACACTGTCCCCCAGACTCACCAGGGGGGCCAAGCCTCCCCGGAAACACCCCCCGCCCCCCACGTGGAGGGGTGTACAGTCTTCATGGAGTATAAACATGGATGAAAACAAAGACCTATGAAACAAAAACATAATTAGGATCCACAGCCATCACCTCTCTCTCTCTCTATTCCTTTCTCTCCCACTCTCTCACACCCTCCCTCTCTCCCCATGTTTCTCTCTCTCTCACTCTCCCACTCTCTCTCTCAAAGAAGAGTAGAGTGGAGAGAGAGAGAGAGAGATAGAGATATGGGTGAGTGGGGGGTTAATAGGGAGAGATGGAAGAGAGAAGGAGGGAGGGAGGGAGGGAGGGAGGGGAAGAGTGTTGGCACCAAAAATTTTGGGTAAATATCGCATGCATGCATAAATGATGTTGCGTTATCATTCCAATTTTTCATGAAATGAAGCAACTAAGCGAGGGAAACAAAATAAACATGTGTGAGATCTAGGTTCTTAGTGCATGTCGGTTCCAATTCTAACAATGCATGTCAACCTGAGTTTGTGATGCATGCTAGAAATCAGGAAAATGATGCATGTACACTGGAATCAAGAAAAGAATATTCAATAAATCTTCTTGAATGACTACTATAGACAACACGATGGACTATGGAACAACAAGAAGATGAGTTGGAAAGATAGTTGATATTACCACGATTCCAAAGAGGCTACATGGGCTGCATACGGGTGACAGAAGCATACAGGACTGGAAGTCAGTAGAGAGAGTGGAGCAGGCCTAAAATTGACTAAGAACTAGAACATAGAAGGATATAAAAGGAGGAAACGATGGAAAATAATAGGTTTATTCACTCACTAGTTTTTTTCTAGTTGGATGTCTAGGTGCTAGTTAGTTAGCTCGCTCTAATCCTATTCTTTGTAATGTCTCTGGTTGTAAGTATGATTCTATCATAGATTTAGATTCTGAATGAATGTGCATGGCACAATGAAATGTAAATTTGGGGAGCTGTTTTGAGGAAAACTAATAGTCTATTGTTGTCAATCAATGAGTTTTTTAATGTCTGTGTGTACCTACTTGAATGGAGATAATGAATATGGAACAATTATGATCTATGATGTGTTACTTGTGCATCTATTGGATGTGTTTTCTTATGTTGTATAATTTTATTTCTTAAACTAATTAACAATGGATTGTATGAAAATGGATCTTTGTGTGTTTAGTCTTTCATCCTTGACACAAGACTAGATGGTTTTGGTGATCCTCATACCATCTTGGGTGAGACCTTCTTCAACATTGGTTGAATATTGATATGTTGATGATTTGGGTTTTTTGTTGGTCAACTCTAGATTAAATATGGGTATTAAGCCCCCAATGATAAGATGGATGCATGCAAGCATGAAAGGGGCTAGCAAATATATCATGTGATGTTGTAATAAGGAATTGGAGCACCAACACCTCGGTAACCGGTTCCATGATGATCTTGTACACTGGGAGAAAGATGAAGATTCTAGAAAATGGGATTTCATCTAATTATACTCTCTCAGACTAGAGGAAGAACAAATGAACTAGAGGCAATGCATCGAGAACTAGCCCTGAGGGTGGTTGCAGTGCCACTCTAGTTCATTGCTGGAAGTGAATTCTCTCATCATTGATACAACCAAGCATTGACTTAAGTGGTGGTGCTATGGATCTGATTGCTCCAAAGTGTGGCTATAGGTGAGGTTACTATTGAGAGAGTGGTGCTCCAGTAGAGCGACCCACCAGGTGCTTAGATGAAGATTATCCTTGCACACGAGTACAATGGGATGCCTAAGAAGCTGCAACAAATTTCCATATGGTTACCTCGCCTCGTATTCATGCCCACCTTGCAGAAGTGGAATCTAGAATCCACCTGGAATGCAACTTAACACCAAACTGGGAGGTGGATGTAGAGGTAAACAATTGGGTTTTGTATGTGGGAAATTTGAGAGGTCACGACATAAAATATTGGAAGATGGTATACTTTTAATGACATCTTAAAATGTTGTTGTGACAAATGTTGTAGACCATTAAAATGTTGTTGTGACAAATGTTGTAGACCAGAGAGGGTGCTCAAGAAAAAAATCAATTGCAACTAGATGAGATCCACTTACTAGTTAAAGAATTCTTGGTTCATCTCCCTCCCTAAAGCTCAACGTCAACAACTTCCACTCCAAATGTCTCTTAGAAAGTGGCTCTTGAACCGCCTCAAGACCCCAATATAGTGTCACCATATTAATGACTAACACGTACCTAATTTTGTTTATTTTGATAGGAAGTGGTAAAAATATCCTAAACTCCATTAGGCTTCAACTCTTCCATTATATTGTTTATATAGCTAGTAAAGTTCTAATCCATAACCTTTCTCAAAGTAGATGGACCAAAGACCTATACCATTGTTTTTGGTTTGGTTTCTCCATTGACATGCTAGCAACAAGGACTTTTTTTACAATTTTTCTAAAAATAACTTAATATAAGTAGTTATATGGACAAGTACCAAAAAAAAAAGGCTTGCTCGAAAAATGCTTCATATATGATTTAACTATAGTTATAAAGTTCAAAGGAATATGTTCATGAATATTTTAGTAGAGGTTATAATTACAACCTGAGTGAGCCTAATAGTTAAGAACATGTGTTTTCTTCTGAGAGATCACAAGTCGAAATCCATAGGGGGAGGGGGCTTGGGTATGAAAACCTCCATAGATTTTAGGGGGTCCCTTGTCCCACCCTTGTCCCACAAACAAGGGGATCACATACACCAATTTGGGGTATGGCTTGGCGTGACCTTAAAATTAAATTCTTATTATTATTCATTTTAAATTGTAGGCAAATTACAATTTAATTAATAATATTTTTTATATGATGCAATAAAATGTT
>ML778846.1:604887-622757 GCA_009831015.1 Picea engelmannii
GTTTCAAAGAGAGGAAAGGGAGGAAAAAATTTGCTACAACAAAACGACCAACATACTTGGGGTATGATTCATACGATGAGTCTAAGATTACAACAGTTGGTTTGAAAAGTAAAATTGGTGATGATTTTGATACAAGAAGTAAAGTGTTTCATATAAGGGTCATAATTAAACATACTAAGATCAATACATTGATAAATAGTGGATCTCAATCTAGCTATATTTCAAAAGAAGTGGTTAAGAAATTCACATTAAACACTAAAATGCATCACAAACCCTATTCACTAAATTGGATAAGCAAAGATTATAAATTGTCCATAACAAAGCAATGTATCATTAAGTTTGGAATTACATCTAAGTATGTGTTTGAAGTAATATGTGATGTGGTGCTACTAGAAACATGTGGAATGGTATTCGACAACCATTATTTATATGATCGCAAATCAATATTCTACAGGGAACATAATCAATATCACTTAACTAAAGAAGGGACAAAATATGTTGTACATGTTCATCTCATAAAAGAAAATCAATCTCTTCTAACAATGGAACAATTAAAGAAGGATG
The DNA here is from genome assembly GCA_009831015.1 of Picea engelmannii. Classification (NCBI taxonomy): domain Eukaryota; kingdom Viridiplantae; phylum Streptophyta; class Pinopsida; order Pinales; family Pinaceae; genus Picea; species Picea engelmannii. Next base: position 605,452 of record ML778846.1, read on the forward strand.
CTTATGCAAGAAATACAACTATATTTGTGCCAAGTAAAGAAATTGATCTTAAGAATGAGCATGAGATGGTTGTATGATGGGAATTCAATCATACTTTGCTTCAAGCTAAGTTAATGTCGTGCAAGCTAGTCAAACATATTGGTTCAGTTTTAGTCATATTTCTGGTGTTATTGTTGCTAATGTTATCTACATGGATAGTAGTGGCTTCAGTAATGTGTGAACGATTTCAATGGATAACAATATGATTTCAATTGTCATGGTTATTATGCAATTGATTATGATGTGACAGGTGCAAAGGACAGAGTTTAAAGACAAAGGACAAGTGGGGAGGCCTATCCCCCACTTGATGAATGGTTAATATCCTTTTGGAGGACCAAAAGGTATTAGTGGGGAGGAATGATCCAAAATGGATCCAGGAAGGAAACAAATTTCAAAGTTCTCATAATTGGATGAAACCATCTCCATTGCATACTCTTTATTGTGTCGATTCCATCCATATATTTTTTTTCAGAAAATGGACGTCGTATGCAGAAGTTATCACAATCTGAAGTTCAGGTCAAATAGGAAAAAAAGTCAAAGTCAAAGTCAAAGTAAACAGTTCAAAGTCAATGATGATGTCAACAGTACATCATGATAACATCAGCATGATTTCATGATGATTCCAATAGGGTGATGTGGCAACACTAGGACCTAACATGTGTTAGTTAAATTTGACATTTTTAGGTTGAGTTGGACTAGTATGGAAGTGACACATGGCACTATACGAAAGTGACACATGGAACTATACGGATCATAACATGTGGTAGGGTGACATGTGGTAGTACATATGCTAACATGGTAGGGTGAAACATGGAGGTACAAATGATGACATGGCACTGTACAAATGTTGACGTGGAACTATACGGATGCTGACGTGGCACTATACAGACGTAGACAAGGCATTGTACAGACACAGACATGGCACTGTACAGATGATGATGTGGCACCATACAAACGATGATGTGGAAGGCTGAGGTAGCAGTATGAATGACATGTGGCAACTAGCTAGGCAGGCTGATGTGATCATATGGATGACATGTGGAAGATGACTATGCAGGAGTGACATGGCTTGGGCAAATCATGAGGTGACATGTGGCCTAATGAGGAGGTGCCACATCATGCCTTCATGAAGGCCAAATGTGGAAGCTCCACCAAATCTAGCAGTTATCACCAAATCTGGCTAACTGTCACTAAATCCGGATAATTGTCGCTAAATTTGGTGGATTTTGGCTTATTTATCAGGGCATGAAAATCAAGAAAAAATAGTTTTTTTGCCTCGCAAATCGAGAATGTATGGATCTGACAGAGTGCAACATTGGGATTCATGTCAAGGGGAGGTCTCGAGGGACTGTTCATAAGAAGGTCGACTTTATACTCAAAAGTTGCAGAATTTTGAGGGGAGTCCAAATATGTATTCTATTTCTACATTCGAGTAGCCGAATAGAAATGTTCCTCCATATCCAGAGATGTCGATCCAAGCATAGTTGAATTTATACTCAAAAGTCTCAAAATTTCCTATTCCATCCAATGGTGATGTGTATTTCTTTCCAGAATTTGTGTATCTGAAAGGTGGTTTCAGGATCTGTTATGTAAGCCTTTCTTTTGTATTCTTAAATGATTTAAGATTAATAAGAATCCTTGCCCACTGAGACAAAGGCCTAAATATGTATGGAAACTTGTTTCTAACTCCGTTATAAAGCTTGGTGTTATGGTTTGTTGTTTTTACTTCTTATATGGATGCGACTTCTTTCATTAAGCTTCTTCTCTTAATCCCTAAATGGTCAATCAACTCTTGCATAACTTAAACATATTATTTTAAAGATCAGTTATAGATCACGCGGAAATAAAAAAAAGAAGATAAACACTACAATAGACACACATATATACATGGTTCACCCAGTGTGGGCTACTTCCACCAAATAAATTGTCAGGTCCTTCCTTTATTATTATCCAAAAAATGAAGGGATACAACCTACAACACACTTGTTGTAACTTCATCTTCTTTCTCTCATAGTATCCTCTCTCAGAATACAATATTTGCAATGATACACAACCACAATACAATTCCCTCATAAAAGAGGGTTTACTTCTAAGGAAAAAAACCATAACATAACTTATACCATCATATCTGGGATCTTATAATGAACGGTCTATATTTACTATGAAATTACATTATACGTTTACCATGAAATTTTTCCTTTGGGGGATTTGCCCCTGAACCCCCATCAGGGAACACTGTCCCCTAGAATCCCCAGTCGGGGGGATGAGCCCCCCGGACCCCCCAGGGGCGCCAAGCCTCCTCGGAAACACCCCCCCCCCACCCACGTGGAGGGGTGTACAGTCTTCATGGAGTATAAACATGGATGAAAACGAAGACCTATGAAACAAAAACATAATTAGGATACACAACCATCACCTCTCTCTCTCTCCATTCCTTTCTCTCCCACTCTCTCACACCCTCCCTCTCTCCCCATGTTTCTCTCTCTCACTCTCTCTCTCAAAGAAGAGTAGAGTGGAGAGAGAGAGAGAGAGAGAGAGATATGGGTGAGTGGGGGGTTAATAGGGAGAGATGGAAGAGAGAAGGAGGTAGGGAGGGAGGGAGGGGAAGAGTGTTGGCACCCAAAATTTTGGGTAAATATCACATGAATGCATAAATGATGTTGCGTTATCATTCCAATTTTTCATGAAATCAAGCAACTAAGCGAGGGAAAACAAAATAAACATGTGTGAGATCTAGGTTCTTAGTGCACGTCGGTTCCAATTCTAACAATGCATGTCAACCTGAGTTTGTGATGCATGCTAGAAATAAGGAAAATGATGCATGTACACTGGAATCAAGCAAAGAATATTCAATAAATCTTCTTGAATGACTACTATAGACAACACGATGGACTATGGAACAACAAGAAGATGATTTGGAAAGATAGTTGATATTGCCACGATTCCAAAGAGGCTACATGGGTTGCATACGGGTGACAGAAGAATACAATAATGGAAGCCAGTAGAGAGAGTGGAGCAGGCCTAAAATTGACTAAAACCAGAACATAGAAGTATATAAAAGGAGGAAACTATGGAAAATAATAGGTTTATTCACTCGCTAGTTTTTTTCTAGTTGGATGTCTAGGGGCTAGTTAGTTAGCTCGCTCTAATCCTATTCTTTGTAATGTCTCTGGTTGTAAGTATGATTCTATCATAGATTTAGATTCTGAATGAATGTGCATGGAACAATGAAATGTAAATTTGGGGAGCTTTTCTGAGGAAAACTAATACTCTATTGTTGTCAACCAATGCATTTTTTAATGTCTGTGTGTACCTACTCGAATGGAGATAATGAATATGGAACAATTATGATCTATGATGTGTTACTTGTGCATCTATTGGATGTGTTTTCTTATGTTGTATAATTTTATTTCTTAAACTAATTAACAATGGATTGTATGAAAATGGATCTCTGTGTGTTTAGTCTTTCATCCCTGACACAAGACTAGATGGTTTTCGTGATCCTCATACCATCTTGGGTGAGACCTTCTTCAACATTGGTTGAATATTGATATGTTGATGATTTGGGTTTTTTGTTGGTCAACTCTAGATGAAATATGGGTATTAAGCCCCCAATGTTAAGATGGATGCGTGCAAGCATGAAAGGGCCCAACAAATGGTTATTTTTTCAATACCTAAAGGTTTTGTATTAAGTGATGAAAGAAGAGAATGAGGTGGTATCCATCATGAAAGGAAAATCAATATTGGTTGATTAGGAAGGAGGACATTTTTTCTTGGTGGAAACTCAAGGTCTGAAGGTTTACATAATGCGATGGAAAGATAGGTATATCTACACTAACATGCATGGAATTTTCTTTTTTGAATTTCCCTATCTATTGTATGAATGGTTGAAAAGGAATATTGATACTAATACTTCTTTGAGGCCATTAGAACTAGTAGTTTCAGATCAAGCCATAGTTTATAGGTTGAAGTCATTAGATAAAAAGTGGAATCAATCAATTGAATTATGGTTTTCTTGGGTAAAAGAAGGGTATATAATTGAATTTGTCGTCGAATACATTGATCCCTTTAGCGAGGATGAGGAAACTTCACGAAAGGTCATAGGAAAATATTGTTGGAAGAAATCACACTTTGGATAAAAATGTTGTTCATGGAGAAGGGGATGATGTGGATGGATCTTGATATGATGGCTAAGTAGACTCCCTAAGATTTTGCGGGGGATCAAAATATAGGGGAAAAGTGAGAGAGGAGGTGAATCTGTTGAGGAGGATCCATAATTTGTTGAGATGAAGTGAGGAATACGATGGAAATCGAAGAGAAGAGAAGAGATAGAGATGAAATATATGTAAGAATATTTGATTCAAGGAGGAGAGGGAAGACAAGAAGTGGAAGGAAGTTACCAAGGGGCACACGATAAAGGGTTGAGCCTAGGATGAAGAGGAAGGATACCACACAGCGAGGAAGTGCAAAAGAGTGTGCTATCCATAGAGAAGCACCGATGAGGATAGGCCCGTGAAGAGGTGTAGATTGGAGAGTAGGGTATCCAATGAATATATCACTAGTAGTAGTAGTAAGGTATTGGAATAAAAAGTACGAAGCCATTGTATGTTCTGGAATTTTGTAAATTTAGAGGAAGATGAAGTGAAAAGTAGAGGCATAAGAGAAGGATATGAATATGGAGGATTCCATAGTGGTGGGAGACACGAGTTAATTATAGTGGATGGTATTGAGTGCCTATAGGTAGGAAACTCTATGGGTCACCTCAGAAGAAAGTTTAGAATATGGACCTATCCCCCCTTTGAACCACCCCCCTTGCACATTTGATATCAAGAAGAGATAACAATAGACAATGAAGTCATTTCAGTAGGAAAAGGAATAGGATAAAGAGTAGGAGAATAAGGAAGATAAGTGATGAGTGAAGAAGAAGATGAAGTCATCACTACTTCTCCAATAAGAGTATCATTTTTTATATCTATGACACTCAGTAGTCGAGTAGGAGGAAAGAGTTTAAGATTGAATATTGAAAATTAGGATAGTACCATGAGGTTACCCATATTCCATCGGGTGGGTAGAGATGATGTAGAGCATAATTGGTTTACAAGTGAAGCGATATAGTCTGTGAACATGGTCATGGATGAGGAAACAAATATTGCAAAACTGCAAACCACATTCAGGGAAAGAGCATTGACGTGGTACATGAAATATAAGGTCAATGTGATAGTAGGGAAAGAAAGGTCTGCCACATATATTAAGAGATATCTGATTAAGCAATTCTAGAAGCCTAATTCAAAATGTTTGTGCATTACATAGAATAAGGAGATTAAGCAGAAGCATGGATAAAGCATGTGGGATTATGACCAATGGTTCAATATTTGACTGGATAGGATGAAGTTCCATATCTAAGATGTGTAGCATACAAAATGGTTCATTTTGTGTTTTATTCCCCATATATAAGTTTCCCTCACCTAGTAAAATGTGATGACATAGGAAAAAGTGGTGGAAATTGTAATGTTCTTGGAGGTGACACCAGGTGAAGGAGAGACATCGATAGGTTTGGCACAAGTATAGTCACAACTAGCCAACATGATGATGCAATTACAATATATGGTGAAGGAATAAGTTGTGTGTGAGAGTATATGGTGTACAACGTGTCAGTCTCAAAGGCATTATAGATATTAGTGTCCCATCCTTGGAAAATATGTCACGATTGGTGCATTGAGTCTATTCCCAGCTGGGCCACACACAAAGTGGTGTGAAATTTGTAGACAGTGGCGAGCCATGTACCACCCCAATATCCCGCATTGGATAAATATTAGAAGACACATCATACACCATTCTACAAATTCTACAAATCCATGGGACATGATGTTAACAACTTCCAGTCACTCTAGTTGATGCAATATCATACCCATGATGTATTCCAAGTACAAGAAGAACAAAAGGGTGGTCATCCTGGTGGTGCTGAGAGAGGCATATATCAAGGTGGTTCCCGAGGTAGATATGAATGTGGTCACGGAAGAGGATATGGAGGATGGGGAGGTAGACCCCCCACTTGTTTTAACATTGGAGAGATTGGTCATGTATCAATAGTTTTTTACCAATCCATGTGCTCTTTATGGGTATTATTATATCCTTGAGCATGTTACATAGGATTTTCCTAACTTATTAAAGAAGTGGGAAGAGAATAAGGAAAATTTAATATGGTACATACAAAGTCGTACCACAATCACAAAAAGGATGACGAAGTGGATATATGGGTGATAAACCACAGTGGCGCGATGATAGTAGTGGACTTTGAGCATGGTGAAACATTAGGTCAAATATTGAAGGGGAAGATAAGAATGGAAGTGGATCTGGTTCCTAAGTTTGATGTCACCCAATAGAAGATTTTTTTTCACAATGCACAGAGGTCCATAAAGGAAGAAAGAGCATGAGAAGAGATGAAGCATGCAACATAAAGTTCACTTGAAGAGGCTCAGATCCATGAGGAGGTGTAAGGTTTGACACAAAGGTTGTAAAAAGAGTTACGCGCCCATGAAGGAATGCATCGCACCACAAAAATATCTTTGGAGAAGGATTCCATGCGTGAAGAAATACAACACACAACAAATAGATCATTGGAAGAAGCATGCATGAACAAGGAGTTGTGACGCACCAATCAGATGGAAATTGAAGAACATGTACATGAGGAGATGAAGTGTATAGTTCACAAAGAAGCACTACTCTACTTGGGTCTCCAAACATAAACTGAGGATCAAGTAAGTAGCTTATTATGGTGTTCTTTAATATTGTAAAATAATCATAATGTTGCATGAAAGTTAACAAAGATGTTAGCTACATGCATGGTGGAAGAGGAGGTTGGTAGAGTTATATCACTCTCTCTACCAAAAAGAGATGTGTTCCAGTTTAGTAAGGAAAAGCGCACTATAATATAGTTCAATATGACAACTAAACTCGGTGGTTATGAAATGAATGGTATCATGTTGGATCTGGATTATGAGGTGAACATATTTACTAGGAAATCATGGGAAATGATGGGTAAACCCAATTTGTTTTTCTCTCCCATCCAAATATGGTTGGCCAATAAGTAGAAAATATATCCTATAGGTCAGTTGGTGCAAGTTGAATTCAACATAGAAGGGGTGAAGATGAAGGATTATTTTGAATTTATATAGATTATGGATTATTCTGATGCATACCTTGCATTTCTTGTCATTGATTGGGCCTTCGACAATAATGTGGTTTTGAATTAGAAGAAGTGATAGATGTCGTTTGAAATGGACATGTTGTTGGTGATTGCAATTTTGGAACCTTTTTAAGGGGACATGTATAATGGGTTGATGGATGAGGATGCATGGAGTTATATCATTGAAAATATATAAAAGGTCACTAGGAGAAAAGAATATTATATCAATCCCACAACAAATGGGAAAGTGATTTGGAGGATTGTAAAATCATACAACGTTAATTAAGAATATTCCCTAGAACGATGGTAGAAAAATATGCATGATGTCTCTACCCGTAGATGCACGTGGATAACTAAAGAGGTATGTTGGATTGTATTTGAACTATCATGCGATGCATCGTTCTTTAATGGGACATGGAGAGTGGAGGCATTGTTGATAAAAATGGACAAGACTAACCCCTAAGATAGATGGTTTATGTCCATAGATGCCATAGTATGAGGAACACTTGCACATTGCTTGGAAGCACACCATATGAACATAAAGGAATGGGTGCAGGTGGTCGAGTTAATAAAAGTTAGATTCCATCCCATCTATGAATTTGAATTGACCAATCGATATAATGGAACCGAAGATCCCTAGGATCACATTCACTACTATGAGAGGTGATGGATGAACAAGAACATTCCTCTCACCCAATGGGTCCATCAGTTTGTTCATACTATGGATATGGTTCCTAGTAGTTGGTATATTTAGGATGAGCTCTGGAGGAAAATGATTGACCGAGTTCAACTAAGCACTCATTTTTTCTCAACATTCTGATTTACTGTAGAGGATCGACCCAAAGAGAGGAACTCTTTTGGATTAACAACTTTCTATTTCATTGTCAAATGAAGGATGCCATTCCAAAGGTAGGTTGGTTGTATCATCAGACAATGGAAAAAATTAAAGAGGTTGTCCATTGCTGGAAGGTCAACATTGATAATGTTGTTGATGATTACCCAAGAGGAATATAGATGAAATAATATGAAGGTGAACAAGAAGTTAAGGGAAAAGTGTCAGATATGGTTGTTTCATACTATCGGGGCCCAATTAAATAAAGGGAACATAATATTAGAACTAAGGAAGCACCAAAAATGGATATTATTGAACACTATTGTGGACAAAGAGACTACCACCCAGGTTGTCGATCTTCTCAAAGAATATGACTTATTTCCTTGTAGTTTCTCATAAATGAAGGAGATCGCAGGATCTCTAGGTGCAAAGAAAACATGGGATATCTAAATATTTGTATATTTTATAAGTATTAATGCATCATGTTATCACACAAACTTTGGTTTTGGAAAATCCTGACCCAATCCACGATATGGAGATAATTTTGGGACAGTCTACCCACTGTCACCTTTGATAAACCATCCCCTCGTTTGATTGAAGGATCAATCCAACACAAGGGGGGAATCTTGGGTGACCCTAGGGAGAAATTACAAGGAAAGTGAGGTTATCTATGTGAATCACCTATAGTTCAAAATACTAAGTGAAGGATGGATCGGGAACGAGTCTCGAAGATGGTCAATGGTTTCCAAATTCTTGAGTACTTTTGGAGGAATGTTGTACCTGCGTGAGACACAAGAAAACACAAGATACAAGCCCAACAATCTAATGGAAAAGAAAGTGAATATTGTTTTCCCAATTACAAATAATATATAGTGATATATATCAACAATGAAATGAATAAAAGAGATACTAAACAAGCCACTAAAATCCAAGAAAATATGCAAGAGATTAGCTATCAATTACTAGTGTAACTCAAGTATGATAGCACACAACTTTAGAAACAATTAAAAGTTGTTAGGTACAATTATTGAAGAAATATTATTGCATACTTATGTCTATACCAGAAAATTGATACAACATAAAATTTAAACCACCGAAACTTGCAAGTAAACCAACCAAAAGAAGCATGAGAACTAGTAGATTAATTTGGTAGCTTTCTAGCAAATTATGAATGTTAGAAAATGAGTAAATTTGAAAGTTGTGAAGTATTTTTATGAAACCCTAATAAATGTAGCATAAAATTAATACATCAGCAATAAATCCTTGGAGAAACAAGATTCCCTAGTGGCGTTCGCTAGTTTTAAGCATATAGAAAATATTCCAATTTAAACAATTTCAATATCTCTTGATTCCATATATCCCAATGTAATGATTTTATTTCTCCAATTGAAGAGACTAGTGGCTTTAAATATTTAGTTATGGAGTCTTTTAAATGAGATATCTAGTTGTGCTATTTCCTTGGGGTTCTAATCCCTTTTACTTCCCAAGGCAAGTGAAACTAGCTAGGAAAAACTTATGAGGGTGTAACCCTCATCTATGCAACAAATTATTACAACACAAATAATGATGGTATTAGTGGGGTTGTATTCACTTATAATCCCCAAAATATTAACAAATTATCCTTTCAACCAAGAAAATAAGAAATAACAAGAGAGATTCCTTACCTAGTCTAAGAAATAACAATATAAATTATTTTTAACCAAGAAAAACCCACCATAAAAGAAATAAATAGCCTCTAAGAAAGATAGTGCTTTCTTCATATAGGAGCCAAGATAAATCATCACAAGAGATAGTAGAAAGAGAGATAGATAAAACTCCCCAAATAGGGCACAAATTTCATCCAAGGAGCCTTTCTCCAAGTGAGAATGCTATGATCAAAATGAAATAAAATGATTCTTATTTATACAAATCCTCCTAAAATTGTTTGTGCACTTATATTTAGGGTAAACCAAAAATTAAGGGGTAAAAAATCGTTACTTTTTCCCTTTACACTTTTAAATTTGATTATGCACATAAGAAACCCTAAAATAAAGATGATGTCAGCCCTTTAGGGAAACGTTTTGGCACTTTTAGCAAATCATTGAGTTCCAAGATGAAACATTCAGCATCCAAAGGTCTCCCTCTCATGCGCTAGGGCCTCCTCCATCAATCCAATGCCTCTCTCCATCCGTAAGGTGCCAAGTGTCAATTCAAAAACACCATTACACGAAACCCTATCCCCAGGGTGACATAAAGCCCTCTCTAAGTGATATTTTTGCCTCCAAAGGTAAAACATTGGGCTAGTAGCGGCTAGTTTAGGTCCTCCAAGGTGCCTCTTAAGTCTCCAAATATTATCATCATCCTTAGGTGTGTGGACCATGGTATCCAAATTGCAGGATTCATGCCCCAAGGAATCCCAAGATAGGCTTGTTCCTCCAAAACTATCCACCAAACAAGGTCCTACAAAGACAATGAATACACCCTCCAAGGATATAAATTCAATTTCATCATGATAAGTAAATTAAATATATAAAATATCCACTTTAGCATGTGCATAAAATACCACCTCATCAAACTAAACAAATGATCAAATACCCTATGCAATTTGCCAAGTTTAGGTATGGGAGGGTTGACAAAATGACCTATTGGATGAATCATGACTCAAGTCAAGGAGTGTTTCCCAAGTGGAAACCCTCTCTTTGTCATGCAAAGAAAGTGACATGGACAGGGGAAATAATTTTGGGCATGGGGTTCATGACATACAAGGGATCGTAGTGTCTCATTTATGGGTGCCTTTGTATAGGTTGTGTTTCACCTTCATTTTCAATGCATCATTTTTCCAAGCCCATTTGTTTTCTTTTGTTCTTTTAATATGTTTCTAGGTTGAAGCCAAGGTGGATATTATACCTAAGAATAGAAAACAATTCCCATGTTGACTCTACTCTGGTCACATCATGCTTCCCCAAGTTGAAGACAATGTGTGGGACTTCTACCTAAGCATGAAAATCATTTCCCACACACGCTCTACCTTGGTTGGAATTTTTTCATTTGTTATTTTTCACATATCCGATCAATTTCTCATGAGAGACATTTCATTGTCCTAGAGATCCTAGGAGAGCATATAGAAGGTTCATGATTGGATTTTATCTTTTTCCAGCTACAAGCCTCTATTCCTTAAACCCCTTCTTCGCATGAAATGAGGGACAATCCCTTCTTGGGTCAGTACACTCAAAAATCCAAAAATATAAGGGGACAAGGAGATGAAGTTTGGAAAGTGGTAAGTGTGTCGAGAATTACACGATGGATTTTCAAGGGGACCCCTAGTAGCAAACCTGTCCCTAAGGGTGGCCACTTACTAGGGTTGAATGTCAACCACCAAGGTGAAAGAAGGGAAATAGCATAAATTCTAGGTAAATGTTAAATAAGAAAAAATGAATTTTAAATGCAACAAAATCAAATGCCTCAAATATTGAAATAGAACTTACCATAATACCTATGTTGTGCCTCATGGAGAAAGATCCAATATCTTCTGGAAGAAATTGAGTGTGGCAGATACGATTGTGATGAACTTGAGCTCTATGGTGGTGAGGCAAGACACTATATGTAAAAGTGGATGATGTCAGTCGTGTGTCTCTCGGTACTCCATGTTTGCAACCTAAGGGCCTTGAGGCATCATCTCCTAGTTATCCTTAGGAAATGGGGATAACATATGGCTCCTACTCAGGGACATGTACTCATTGTAGAGTGCATGAGAACCTTAACATCTCCCAGTCTGACATGTTCCTACACACACTAAAACAACAAATTTTTAAGTGTAGGATAGCTCACTCATCCTTTGTCCATATAATCAAAACCAAAATTGACAATTAATCTAGAATATTTTTTTTGTATTTTTCATATATATGATGAAAAAGAGAAGCATGTAAATAAAATAATGAAAGTAAAGAAAAATGAAAATCAAATATGAAATGTGACTAAGATACCATGATAAATCAAGATGAAAATGCAAAAAAGCGAGATGAATTTCCTACTTACATGGGCCCCTAGGGCCTTGAAGATCAGGCAATAGGTGATGTCAGGTGAAGTCATACAACTAGTGCAACCACCTCTCCATCATTTAATCAAGGTATCTCGTATTTTTCTTAATCATGTAATGCCACAAAGACAATTTGAGCACATAATAATAATGATCAAATATATACATATAATCAATCATGAAAAGAAACTCATGGAATTGTTTGCATTTTTGCATTTGTTATTTTTCACGGGTCCCATCAGTTTCTGATCAGAGACATTTCATTGTCACCTTGATTGATGGGAGAGAATATAGAAGGTTGATTATTGTATTTTATCTTTTCCATCTACAAGCCTCTGAGGCTTCAACCCCTTCTCTGATTGAAATGAGGGACAACCCCTTCTTGGTTCAATACACCCAAAAATCCCAAAAGATAAGGAGACGAGGGGATGAAGTGTGGAAAGTGGTAAGTGTGATTAGGAATGGAACAATGAATTTTCAATGGGACACCAGTAGAAAACCTATCCCTAGGGGTGACCACTTAATAGGGCGCAATGTCAACCACCAAGATGGAGGGAAAAGAGAAAAACTTACAGGCATAAGATACATAATCAAAATAACTTTTAAATGCAACAAAATAAAATTCCTCAAATATTAAAATAACACTTACCATAATACCTGGATTCTACCTCATGGAGCAAGACCCAATGTCTTCCGGAAATAATCCAGTGTGGCAGATACCATTGTGGTGAACCTGAGATATGTGGTGGTGAGTTCGACCTTTGTCTGTGCAAGTGGATGTTGTTAGTTGTGTGTCTCTTTGTACTCCATTTATGAAACCCGAGGGCCTAGAGACATCGTATCCTTAGTTTTCCCTAGGAAATGTGGATAACACATTATATGTCCATGACCCTTTCCCCACACATTTCACGAATGAATTTCTAGAAAATGTTGGCGAATGAGTGGCCTACTCATTTATAGATGGATTTTTGGGGTATCCGCAGGTTCGTAATGTCGAGGATGATGAAGCCAAATCTACGTTTTCAATAGAGTGAGGTTGTTTTTCTTATATGGCGATGCAATTTGGACTGAAGAATGCACCGACAGTTTTCTCCAGGATTATGGTCGCAACCTTCAAAGAATTTATCCACAAGTCCCTTGAATTTTGCTTGGATGAATGGACAATATTCAGTTTTCTAAAGGAGCACATGAATGATCTTATCTTAATGTTGGATCGATGTCTCCTTATCCATATTTATATGAATTTGAAGAAATGAATATTTTTTACACCTTTTGGAACACTATTGGGGTATGTAGTTTGTAAGGATGGATTATTACTCGGCCAAGATAATATTTTATCCATACTAGATATGGTGGCCCCCACCTCAGTATGTGAAATATGCTCCACATTGGTTTATATAGGATATTATCAATGGTTCATTCAAAACTATGTGAAGATTTCATCCCCTTTGGAGAAGCTTATCTACAAAGATACCGAGTATGTCTACACATAGGACTTCCAGGAAGCCCTGGGTAATTTAAAAGAGAAACTAGTCACTATGTCGATTTTGGTCTTTCATGATTGGTCTAAGCTCATTCATGTCCATGTATATGCTTCATCCATAATTCTAGGAGTAGTTATTACACAATCGGGTGAAGGTGATATTGACCATCTATCTTATTTTTCCAGTCGCAATTTGTCAGATGCTGAAAATAATTATACAAAAACCAAGCGTGAGGGCCTCTCCATGGTATATGCCTTACATAAGTTTCATCATTAGTTGTTGGGGACCCATTTTAAATTCTTCACTAACCATTATGCACTCAAGTATTTGGTCAAGAAGCAAGTGCTGGGAGGAAGAATATTTTTTTAGTTGTTTCTCTTTCAAGAATTCAAGTTTGAAGTAGTCATCAAGCCTAGCAAATACAATGCTTGACCATATCATTTATTATAGATTGAGTCTGGTGAAGCTAGTTTGAGCCTCAACGATGAACTCCACGATGAATCCATTCCTAATTAGTTATGTGAGATCGTAGAATTCCTCACATGAGGACAAGATCTGATAGAGTATACTATGGACTAGCTCCATCAACTGGTGACCTGTATCACTAACTATCAATTGATTTTTAGACAAGTGTATAAACTATGAGCTAATGGAATTTTTCACATATGTGCCTTGGAGAATGAATGTGAACTCATTTTATATGAAGCATGTGAGGCTATTAAAGGGGGGAACAATACAGGTAAGGCCATTGCACGAAACGTTATACATGCAAGGCTTTGTTGGATGTCACTTTTTTTCGATGACAAGAAGTATTCTAAAATATATGACATATGCCAATGAATCAGAAAACCTTGCCAAAGAGATGAACTCCCTATGGTTTTGTTTACAACATTAGAACCATTTAATAAATTGGAAATTGATTTTATGGGTCCCATCAATCCTCTTACATGTCGCATAGGTGCACTCTACATTATTGCAACCACTGAATATCTGACAAAATGGGTCGAAGCCACACCGGTTAAGGATTGGACAACAAAAAGGGTGGCGAGCTAATTTTTTTAGAATGTGATCAATAGATTTGGTTTTCAAAGGGTGTTGATGAATGATCAGGGCTTGGATTTTGTGAACGATACCATTCAATAAATCACTCAAGATTTCATGATTGACAACCAAAAGAGAACTCCCTATCATCCTCAAGTTAACAGTACGATTAAATATTTAATTAAAATTTTAGAACACGCTTTAAAAAAGTTTGGAATGTGAAAAATGATTAATGGGATCATATGATTCCCATATTATTATGGGAATATCAAACCAATTGCAAGAGGTCAATGAATCACACCCCATTCGAATTGGTATCTGGTAAAGAAGCAGTCATGTCGCTCAAATTCTTTGTTCCTAGCGTATGTGTTTCCCTCACAACTCAGATGACAAATGAACAATCTCTTCAACAAAGGTTATATGAACTCATGGAGACAGAGGATGGTTGCATGATAGTATAATTAAACCAGGTGGTTGAGAAGAAAAGACAAAAGGAATGGCATCATCGCAACATCCGCCAGAAAATTCTCCAGTCTAGATCTTTGGTCTTGTTATATGAAAACAAATATTTACATAATCTTGGCAAGTTACGTATGCATTGTTTGGGTCCTTTCCTTTTGGTCTGCATCAGCAAAGTGAGTTCCACCAATATGGATACATTACAGGGACAACTTCTAAAGGGACTTATTAATGGAAGCAAGTTGAAGGTATGGCCCGTAGGGTTTACCCGTCACTTAGCTCCCTTTCTCATCCCTCAATTGTTGTAGAGTAGATTTAGCGTAGGATGTACAATATGTAGAAGAGTACATAGTTGGCATAATTTTCCATTTTGGCAGTGCAACATACACTCTAGTCACACAAGAGGATTATATAGATTGATAGTTAAATGCAAATTTATAATATTTCCAATTCAAGTAGAAGTTATGTCCTACGTCCAAAGTACATGCTTTGGAAGGGGATTCCCATGGGCCTGGGTTGAGCTACTTGAAACTAAATGAAATTGAAGGTTCAAGAAATCGGATTCAAATAGATCACCCATCTCCTTGGAATGTAAGTAATGATGAAGCCACATGCCCAGAGGAACATCACCAGTACGATGGATCTGAACCATTATCTCCTCACATGTGTGGCTTCCCCAAGATTGTATTGTTATTCTTTGACCAATCACATTATTCGGTCCCTTGTATCATTCCATATACCACCCCAAATTATTTTCCACTCTATATATATCCACTTTCACCCATGCAGTCGTTGGAGAAATTCTCCACATCCTATTCTCTCTCAGCCCCACCTATCGCCCACGTCCCTATTTTTCCCCCGCTCATTGTTATCTTTCCACTTTACAATAGTATTAACATATCTTAGTTTAGGTCACCTTTCATGGCCCAACTTCAAAGACATTTTGGGATGTGCAATTCCCAATTCAGCTAGGCATCCCAAGAACCCATAGTCTAATTTTCACAAATATTGACCATGCATAATCATGTACTAGGAAAAGATCCCAATATATTATTTCCTAGCAAGACATAGCCCAATTACACATAGTTCCCTGAAATCATGTTGGCACCCACAGTTTTGGGTAAATATCGTGCACATGCACAAACAAAGTTGTGCGCTCTCATTCTAGTTTTGTGCTCACTCAAGCAATTGCTTGAGGGATAATATAATATGCATGCACTAGATTATGTTTTGTTAATGTGCACCAGAACCATTTATTCCAACATGCCCTAGCTCGAGTTTTGTGATGTGATCCATAAATCAAGAAGACATTGCATGCATGCTAGAATAAAGAAAAGAATATTTGGGAAATCTTCCCAAATGATTACTACACAAAACATGAGAGATCATGGGACAATAACATGATGAGATGGCTAGGTAGTTGAGATTGCTACGATTCCAAAGAGGCTACATTGAATGCATGTAGGTGACAAAAGTGTGCAGGATTGGAATTGAGCAAAGTGAGTGGACAAAAACATAAAGTGATTGAGTGCCAAAGAAAAGAAGGATATAATGTAAAGCAAGGATGACAAATAAGAGGCTTCTTCGCTTGCTAGTTTTTTATAGTTGGATGTACAAGGGATAGATAGTTATCTCTCTCTAAGCATGTGCTTTGTAATTTCTCTAGTTGTAAATATGAGTCTTTCATAGATGAAGAGTCTGAATGAATGTACATGGTGCAATGTAATGAAAATATGCAGAAGTATCGAAGGAAAAGTAATAATCGCTTTCTATTAATGAATGGGTTTCTTAATGTCTATGTGTACCTATTTGAAGGAAGATAATAAAGTTGCAGTGATTCTAATCTACGATGTGTTACTTGTGGAACAATTGGATGTGTTTACTTATGTTGTATACTATTAGTAATTAAAGTAATTAGGAATGAATTTTATGAATGTCATCCCAAATGGATATTTTTGTGTTTATTCCTTCACCCCTGACACAATACCAGATGGTCTCTTTGATCCTCATAGTGCCTCGAGTGATACCTTCTTCATACTTGGTTGAATATTGATATATCGATGCTTTGGTTTTTTTTTTTATCAACTATAGATGAACCCTGGGTCTTAAACCCCCAATGTTAGGAAGGATGGGAGAAAGTGTGAAACGACCCAACAAAGAGAGAGAGAGAAGGTAGAGAGAGTGGTAGAGAGGGAGAGGAAGAGAGAGACTGAGGGGTGTAGAGAGGTGGAGAGAGAGAGGTAAAAAGAG
>ML778846.1:633321-661178 GCA_009831015.1 Picea engelmannii
AGTGGGAGGCTTCCAACCAGGTTCCGTGACTTTGTAGTTGAATCAAGGAAATTCAGGAATAGCCCAACAAAGCGCATGAAATGTATCATCAGTGAAGAAATCATAAAATTGAAGAGTCGAAGTGCTACAGTAGAGGTTGCAGGAATGATTAATACTAACGAACCCTAGAAGAAGCGGGTGACAGAGGCAGATCTGAACGAGCAACAACATTATGATTTTATGGTTTGCAAGCCATCACTGCAGAATTCTATTATGCTTGAATGTTCAGAGGGTCTGCCTCTGGAACAGTTTCGCGTGGGTGATATTGTTTGGGCAAGGTCTGACAGGGGAAACGACTTCCTTTCTTGGCCTGCTAAGGTTATCGAGCCGTCGCAAGATGCCCTAGAATCTGTGCAGAGCGTTTGGGTTCTTGGGAGGCGGTGTGTTATGCTTTTCCACACGAAAATGACCTGGGATTGCCCATATTCATGGGTGAAAGGAGAAATGATGTTCCGTTTTTCGGAAAGCTTCGAGGAATTAGAATATGAAAGGAAGAAATTGTTGGAAAAGGCTTCTAAGCACCTTAAGGGTGAGTTTCTTGAGGCAATTGACGAAGCCTTTGTGGAAAAATTTTCTTCTGAATATAGGGTTAAGAAATATCAAGATACACATCAAGGAGAAGAAACAACATGCATCAGTTGTAGCAAGAAGTTTCTAGCTTCAAAATTATTATAGTTAAGGTGAAACAGCTGGGTAATTCATCTAAGAATGGAGCGTTGATTTGTCCACCTTGCTGCAAGTTGTACGAGTACAATCAGTACTGTGGCATTTGTAGAAAGGTGTGTATGAGTCCTACATTGAAAAAAAGTTGGCTTTGATGTAAGAAATGCAAGATTTGGGTTCATGCTAATTGTGATAATAAGCAGTGAGCAACTACAAGATATTATTATTGAATATGCATGTCCTCATTGCACTCTGAAGCAACTGACCCTGGCAACCGCTGTAAAGGAGAAAAACAAGAAAAAGAATAACTCTTTCACTGTTCCAGGTTGTTTTTAATGGAAAGGAAGCGGATTATGTGACTAAGAGTCACTTAATCCTCTGTGAGTGAATGTAAAAAAGGTAAGTCCATGAGCCTGTCACAATGGGAAAAACACATAGGCTCTAAGGTGAAGAAATGGAAGAAAAGTGTCAGATTCAGGGGTTCCAATGAACATCTCATTGATTGGCTCAACAATGCATATGAAGCTGGAGCTCGTGGCCTTGGATTCTTTATCCCGGAAGGGAAAATGTCATTCAGCAAGGGAGAGAGAATTAACAAGATGGCTACTAGATCCATACGAGCTAATCAAAGAAACCTGGACAACCTAAAGGTGTGAAATATGTTGTTGAGTTGAGGATTGGGCACATGATCTAGATGGATGTCCGTGGCCTCCAACCTATTCCAACTTGTTCATTTTGGCATACTGTTTTGAGGCCCTAAACAACGTTTTTAGGGCTCGCCACAAGAAACATGTGTAGT
This sequence comes from Picea engelmannii, assembly GCA_009831015.1. Lineage (NCBI taxonomy): Eukaryota > Viridiplantae > Streptophyta > Pinopsida > Pinales > Pinaceae > Picea > Picea engelmannii. The sequence goes on from ML778846.1 coordinate 634,823, forward strand.
CCTCGGATAGACCTTTCCAACGACCTATTGTGTGCCTAAAACTAATATTGTATGGAAACCCCGGGAAGTTGATGTACTAACTTACCCAAAGAGGGCCCACGTGACTTTTGGCGCTTCATGCCCTAGGGTTAGGTTTTTGGATGTCCAGGGTTTTTGACAATCCTGTTTATTGTAAAAATTTCTTTTGGATGTCCAGGGTTTTTGACAATCCTGTTTATTGTAAAAATTCCTTGAGAGCCTCATTGTAATCATAGTCCGGTGAATGAGTGAAGCCGTCACATCTCTTCTCAACCACCATTCTAGCAAGATTGTTTTCTGCTACATTTTGCAGTTTCAATTTATTTCCTTATTGAATAGAAACCAATTTTACTATTTATATATATTATTATGTGTTAAGAATATTTCGATAATAATCTCTATTCATTTCATTCTGCTCATAAAATATGGATCAGTGGTATTAGAGTGCTCTGCTCCTTGTCGTTCTTAATGCATGTCCCCAACGAGTTCTTAATGCATGTCCCCAACGAGGTCAGGGTGCAAAGAATTGGGTCTCGAGCTTGTTTCGCTTGAGGAAAAAAGATCTCACATACCCAACTGACCTCTCATGGCAGGAGAAAAGAAAGATGATGGGACAAGAGATTGCTTCAAAATGTTTTTTTAGGAAGCCCTCACAAAACAAAGGAACGAGATGATGGATAGTTTTGCGCAAATCCTTCGGCGACTACCAACAAGCGACACATCTTTCTCAAATGGAGGCGCTACCCCCATCAAGGTACAAATTAACTTCGATATTCCTATATTTGAAGGTGAAATAGACGCAGTTGTTGTAGACAAATGGTTGAATATGCTAGAAGGTTATTTCTCTGTCCATAACTTCTTGAATAAAGAAAATATTACTTTTGTGCTCCTCAAAGTCGTTCCCCATGTGAAATATTGGTGGGAAACTTTCTATGAGTAGAAGGAAGCAAAGGGACCCTCATTATTTATAGTCATAATCACCTGAGAGTCCTTCAGGGATGCTATTAAGGAACAATACTATCATGTTGGAAGTTATGATGACCTGTATACAAAATGGACCACACTACGATAGGAAAGAGACCAAGTAGTGCCCGAGTTCACAAATATCTTCCATACCTTGCGCACCAATCTCGGTATCAAAGATTCTGAATGACATCTGGTGCTCAAGTATCGCGACGGTCTGCATAGATACATCCAAGCTGAAATGGATTTTTTGGACATCTCATCCTTAGATGCAGTCTACCGATATGTTGTCAAAATCGGGAAGAAGCTCAAACAAAAGACGCGACAATTTGGGCCTTTGAATCCCTCACAACAAAAGCCAGGAAAGGGCGGCCCCAACCTGCAAAACAAAGGATAGAGCAAAGACATACTACCTCAGGACAATCAGTCTAGTCCGAAAGCAAAGAAGGGCACCGAAAAGAAAAAGAAAGATACCCGGAAGTGGTGTGACTTCCATAAGAGCCCCTGGCATAACATTGTTTATTTCCACTCAAAGAAGTCACTGGTGGTTGAGGTGAAAGCCTATGAATCAGATGCGAGTTCCGACTCTGAATGAGAACCAGAAAGGGGGAGTTGGATCATTGATGCAGAACCCAGTGCTATTCTTACTACCACCAAGCTCCATCCTAGTGAACTAGACGAGCCAGAGGAATGCAGGCACCTTTTTCATTCAGAGATGTGGGTGAAGGGTACCCCACTGAACTTCATCGTTGATAGCGATAGCTATAAGAAAATCATCCCAGTAGAGGTTTTCAAGCGACTCTCCCTGCCGACAATGTCGCACCTGCAGCCTTACACCATCGAATGGCTTTGCCAAGGAAGTGACATCCGCGTCAGCCAACAATGTCGGTTGTAATACGGCATCAAGCCCTTCAAAGATGAGGTATTTTGTGATGTTACCCCTCTCAAAATTTGTAATGTTCTTTTGGGCCAACCATATTTATGGAAACACCATGTTATATATGGTTCTAGGCCTTGCAATGTTATCATTACTTTGAACAAGAAATTGTAGAGGATACTGCAGGCAGTCCTACCTAGTTCTATTTCCTTGATCTCTGCCAAGCAATGTAGGAAGGTCATCTCTTAGACGAGGAAGTTTTTCTTCTTCGTGATTCTCTCTCAGAATGAGTGAAAGATCACAGCCACATTTAGGGTATCCGCGGATGACCTCTCCACACAGTAAAATCAAGTGGATAAGGTTATGTAATCATACTCAGTTATCTTATCCTCACCTACCGAGGTACTTTTGCTATGTCTGTTCAAGCATCCAATCGATCTGACCCCCGACACACCATTGCCCAATGGGCCAGTCTACCACCACTCTCTATTAGAGAATGAGGAGATCAAGCGGCATATCCAAGAATTTCTCCACAAGAGGCACATCCGTCCCAACTCATCACCTTGTGGGAGCTCAATCGTGTTGGTATGAAAGAAAAATGGAACCTAGTGACTCTGCATTGATTACCGGGACCTAAATAAAATCACGGTCATAAACCGGTACCTGATTCCACGAATTGACGACCTCTTTGATCATATCATGGGGGCCAAATACTTCAGTAAGATTGATATGAAGTATGACTACCACGAGGTCCTGATAGAATAAACAAATTTATGGAAGACTGCCTTCAAGTCAAAGGAAGGTGTTTTCGAATTGTTGGCCATGCCTTTGGATTGAAAAATGCTCCAGCCACTTTCATGAGGATGATTGATGATATCCTGTGACCATTCACCAATACTTTTGTAGTGGTGTATCTGGATGACATTCTCATTTACAACAAGACTTGGGAAGAACACTTGCAACATATTCAGCAGGTTCTGCACACCCTGCGGCAGCACAAGCTATACACCAACCTGGAAAAAATCTCCTTCAGCATGGACAGGTTCAATTACTTGGGCTACATCGTTAATATCCATGGTGTACATGTGGATCCAACCAAGATCCAAGTCATCCATGATTGGCCAGCCCCAACCACACTCACTAAGATTCAGAGCTTCTTAGGCCTTGAAAATTTCTACCATAGGTTCATGTTGGGATTCTCCCATATTGCATGGGCCCTCAGCCAAGTAACCAGTGCTAGTGTTAATGAAAAATTTGTGTGGGTCCAGTCCCAACAACAAGTGTTCGATGATTTGAAGTAGTGCTTGTGCTCCACCCCAGTACTTTCACTATCAAACCTGCAACAACCATTTGATATTGAGACAGATGTTTTAGACTATGTTGAGACAAATGTTTTAGACTATGTTGTGGGCATCGTTCTCACTCAACATGACCACCCCGTGGCCTATCATAGTGAGACACTATCAGATGTTGTCCATAAGTACACTACTTACGACAAAGAAATGTACCCCATTGTGCAAGTCTGCTGCTAATGGAGACATTACATTCTTGGGAAGAAGACAATCATCCACACTAATCATAAGCCACTATAGTTCATGCCGATAGAAGGAAAATTGAAAAATGATCATTGTCAGAAGTGATCCAAGTACTTGCAACAATTCCACCTCAACATCAAGTATAAAACAGAAAGCACCAACTATGTCACTGATTTCCTTAGCAGACCGCCAGTTACAACACTCACCACGATGCTAGACTCTTGGGGACATGAGACCTCTTGATGGCCCCAACTCTATGAGATAGACCTAGACTTCGCCACCACCTACCAAATGTTGCGTGCAAACGCAATTTTCGCTAATTTCCATCTTCAGGATGGGTTGTTGTTTCGTCTGGGCCATATCTATTTTCCATCAAGCAAGTGAGAAAAGCTGATCTGGGAATACCACTACAGTCGGGTAGCAGGACACTTCAGTGTTGAAATGATAGTGGAAATGTTGAAGAAACATTTATACTAGCCGAAACTTCAACAGGAGGTCAACAAGTATATCAGGTCCTGCATTTCCTATGTTATTTCCAAACCAACCACTAAGAAACATGGCATGTACACCCTCTTCCTATCCTGACAGGCCATGGGAATCCATCTCCATGGAATACATGTCGAGCCTCCCATCCACCAAGTGGGGAAATGATTGTGTTTTTGTGGTTGTTGATCACTTTTCTAAGATGGATATTCAGGCCGCCTGTAAGAAGAGCATCACGGTAGAGGCCAATGCCAAGCTCTTGTTTGAACAAGTCTGGGTACATTTTGGAATCCCACAAACCATTGTCTCATATCGGGACAACTTATTTCTCAACACATTTTGGTCGATCCTATGGTCACTATTGGACACCAAGCTCAAAAAATCCATGACCTTCCACCTCTAGACAGATAGCCAAATCGAGGTCATAAATCAAATGATAGTGCATATCCTATGCATGTATAATTCCAAGAATCCTCGCACATGGGATGCGAGTCTTCCATATGTCCAACATAGATACAACCAAGACTTTCATAACTCAACTGGCCATAGCCCCTTTCAGGTGCGGTTGGGATTCCAACCATTGGGTCCCATAGATGTTGCACTACCCCTTGCGGTCACCTCGGGCAACTCATCTCCTGCTCCAACTAAAGATGAAAAAGACACCCGGTTCATTGAGTAGATCCAACAAATTTGTCATCAGTTTAAGGATATCCTACAGAATTCCAATGCAAAGTACAAGCATCATCATGATCAACACTAGGTGCCACATAAGTTTTAGGTGGGTGACCAATTTTGGTTGCATTTGTAGAAAAAATTCCTTACCGGAACCCACCAGAAGATTCACACACTCTGTTATGGTCCATACACCATCACCAAGGCTATGGGTGATAATTCTTGTAAGCTGAACATTCCTCCTTTCCTTGGCCTATACCCAGTGTTCAACGTGGATCTCCTTCGACCTTATTTCCCACCATTATTGGACACCTTAGAGATAAAAGAACAACTGACACCAACAAATCTCAAACCTAACTGCATACAACTGGAATCCAGTGATCATATTGTGGAAAAATAGTTCAAGGGAACTCGCCAACAAAGGATCCAACTTTATAAAGTTTTCAAAGAAGGGCAGCTCCCACACCAAGGCAAGTCGCTCACTTAGGGCCACATTCAACATAAATTTTGTTAAGCCCTAATGTTGGCTCATTACCCCTTAATTGGGGCATATTACATTAGTAATGTTATTTTTTTTATGTCATCTTTATTCCATTAGTGGTAATTATACCTCCTAGTCTCATATATATACCAAGTAGACATTTTCATTTGGAATCATCTTGTACTTGAACAGTTATGTGGGGTAAAAGGAGGTTTCCCCCTCGAAGAGGCTTATTATATGAAATTATCTCTTTTTCAAGACTTTGAGTACTTATTCTGAGTTTTTTCTATGCTATATTGTTTTTTGGTTCTTAACATATGGTATGAGAGCTCAAGGTCTTGGGGTTTTGCTGCTACATCTGAGACACCTTGGAATTTTTGCTATAAATTTTTATATACAACGTTTCAGAAGGAATGGTTTGTAGGATATTTAGTTGACAGATCAAGGTACATTGGGTTAAATTTTCAGCTCCTGAGGCCTTATACTTTCAGAGATATATCCTATGCAAGATAGGGTTTTGGAATCATCCTGAACTGAGTCATTGCGGAATTTTCACTATAAAACATTTTCTGTAACATTTCAGACCCTAAAATCCAGAGGATATTCATAGAAATTATTAAGGTATCTATGGTAAAAATTTTAGCTTATGGGTCATGTTACATTTGTAGATACACCCTGTGGAAGATAGGGTATCTGACTAGTCCTATTGACTAGTCTCAAGAAGGTGTTCTAGGTAAAACAATCATAACTTCTTCCTAGAGTATCCAAATTGAGTGAGACTAGTTTTATTGGATAATGGACAGTCTGGACTATTTCTGGTACGAGTTTTAGAGTTTTATATCAATTATTTTATGTGGGGCACGCTATACAAGTGAGATCTCCTGGAAAGGAAAAAAATCAACAAGTTGTGGGGAACGTAAATTCCACTTGCCACATCTAATTTTGATCAGACCCATGGCATTGCAGAGAAGAAATATCATATAACTACATAAAAGAAATTTTCATACCCAGAAGGGCTAAAACTTGGGATATACAATAGAAGAAAGATTGTCTTGCATAACCACCTCAAAATCAAGGTTCAAAAGTGATACTTGCCCAACATGCCACCCAAAAAGGTAACTTCTATACCAAATAAGCCTCCAGACAATCCTACTTGGACTCTTGATGAAGGTGAAGAAATGCGTAGGGACATAAATGATTTACAAAAGAAGATAGTAACAAAAGATGAACTATAAGAGATGGAAGCTAAGTTAGAGGCAAAGATGGATGGTTTAAAAGAGGAGATCATGGAAGTATTGAAAAATTTTGTAACTGAGAAGACACTTGAAAGTGAAAATGCATCCCATGAAATTCATGATGAGGACACAAGGAAGGTGAATCAAGAATGGAGAAACACCAACATTGGGTTGAAGACCAATCGCATTCCTAATATCGATATGAGGAAGTTTGATGGAAAGGACCCAATCACATGGATACTTCAGATGGAGCTATTATTTGATCTACATAATGTGCAACATACACAAAAGGTACAAATTGCTTCTTTATATTTAGAACCCAATCAATTTGTATGGTATCGATGGCTTTGTTCACGCAAATCACTCATCACTTGGACAATTTTCACGAAAGAAATGATAGCACAGTATGAGGATACAAGGAGCAATACCTTCTTTAGCCAATTGATAAATCTCAAGCAAAAGGGTTCATTTACCGATCACATTGAGAACTTTCAAAGATTGAATATAAAGGTAATAGATATTCCATATGAGCACTTGATTGATGTATTCATAGGAACTTTAAAGGATAATATTCAACATGATTTTCGTCTTTGGGAACCCAAATCATTGGAGAATGCATTTAAGGTGGCAAGAAAAATTGAAAGTAAAAATATGGCTATGGATACTAGAAGGACCAATCCTAACATCTATAGAGAGAACAATGCTCCTTCTTCTAAAACACCTCAACCTACAAGGTTGACACCTCAACAATTGGAGGAAATAAAAGAAAACGGTTTATGCTTTAATTGTGACAACAAGTACAGTAAGGGACATAAGTGTGGTGAGAAGAAATTATTCTACACAGATTGTGAAGAGGAAGAAGAACAAGAACAAGAACAAGAACCATCTCAAGATGAAAACGTAGAATCAATTTTGTTTGAAGAGTTGACTCCCACTATATCGTGTAATGCATTGGCTGAATTAGCACTCCTCAAACCCTCAAGATCGAAGGATACATCAAAAATAAAAATTTAATAGTCCTAATTGATTCTAGCAGTACTCATAATATCATTCATTATAAATTAGCTAAAGCTCTCAATTTCTTTGTATATCCAGCACCAGAGTTTCAAGTAATGATTGCAGATGGAGGAACTATTAATTGCTCAAGAAAATGCAATAAGATCAATCTTACTATGGGGGAGTATGTAATGAATAGTCCAATGATTGTTATACCCATGGGTGGTGCGGATGTTGTACTAGGAATCCAATGGTTACAATCATTAGGAACAATAGCTTTTAATTTTCAAGAACTTTTCATGAAATTTTCATTGGAAGGAAAAGAAATTGAGTTAAGAGGTATCATAGGGAAACCCAGTAAGGTGATAATCTCTAATGGCATGACAAAATTATTGAAAAAGGGGCATCAAGGGATTATTGCACAACTATGATCACTAGATGTTCAAACATCTAAGCTATCTATTTCTCAAGATATCCAAGGGATCATTGATAAGCATTCCAAAGTATTTGAAGATATTCCCAAAGGCATTCCACCCACTCGAAATCATGATCATGAAATTCACGTAATTCATGGGAGTGTTCCTCCTAACATCAGGCCATACAGATACCCTTACGCCCAAAAGAGTGAAATTGAGCGCATGGTTGAAGAAATGGTAGAGGTTGGGATTATTAGGCCTAGCCAAAGTTCTTACTCTACACTAGTGGTAATGGTATTCAAGAAAGATAGCTCATGGCGTATGTGTCAAGATTATAGAGAGCTCGACAAGATCACTATTCAAGATAAGTTTCCCATTCCCGTCATTGATGAATTGTTAGATGAACTACATGGAACAATCTATTTCACAAAATTGGATCTCCGTTTAGGGTATCATCAGATTAGAAAGAAGTAAGAAGATATCCCGAAAACAACATTCCGAACTCATGAAGGCCATTATGAATTTTTGGTCATGCCTTTTGGCCTTACAAATGCACCTCCCACATTCCAAGGGTTGATGAATTCCATTTTCAAGCCCTTCCTTCAAAAATTTGTGTTAGTATTTTTTGATGATATACTAATCTATAGCAAGTATTGGGAGGATCATGTACGACATGTTGCGAAGGTGCTACAACTACTAAAGGAGAAACAACTATATTCCAAACCATCCAAATGTTTCTTTGGAGTGAAGGAGGTAGGGTATTTGGATCATATTGTATCTCATGAAGGTTTCAAGGTAGACCCTAACAAGATTAAGGCCATTATGGACTGGCCAATTCCCAAAACATTGAAAAATCTTAGAGGATTTTTGGGTTTGAAAGGTTCCTACCGCAAGTTTTTTCAGCACTATGGAAGAATAACAACACCTTTAATGACACTAACTAAAAAGGATGCATTTTCATGGACTCCAGAGGAAACTAAAGATTTTGAAAAACTTAAAGGTAATGTGCAAAGCTCCTGTCTTGACCACTCCAGACTTCACAAAAACCTTTATTGTGGAATGTGATGCCTCGGGAAATGGAATTGGTGTTGTCCAAATGCAAGAAGGAAGGCCCCTGGATTTTAAAAGTCAACCACTCAAGGGAAAGGACTTACACAAACCCATTTATGAGAATGAAATGATGGCAATACTACATGCATTGAAGAAATGGCGTCCTTACCTAATAGGTAGGCACTTCAAGGTCAAAAAAGATCATGATAGTCTTAAATACTTCTTGGAACAAAGACTATCTTCAGAAGAAAAACAAAAATGGTAACCAAGATATTGGGTTATGATTTTGAAATCGTCTATAAATAGGGGAAGCAAAATGTTGTGGAAGATGCACTCTCAAGAAAGGATGAAGATGTTGAGGCCTTTCTCTGTGCTATCTCGATCATCCAACCCGATTGGATAATAGAAGCAAGGGATGAATGGAAGAATGACGAAAAGGTGTGGACTCTCATTCAAAGGTTGTAGAAGGATTCCATTGTATCAGATACATTTACGTGGAAAAATGATTCACTATGGTACAAAGCTCACTTATATTTATTTAAGAACTACCAACTGAAACAAAAGGTACTATTGGAATTGCACACCTTTCCAGTAGGAGGGAACTCGAGATTTTTGAAAACCTACCATAGAGTCAAGAAGGATTTTTTTGGGGATGGCCTTAAAATTGATGTTCAAAGGTTTGTGGAAGAATGTTTGGTTTGCCAACAAAGTAAGGTGGAAACAATTACGACCCCAGGTATTTTACAACCATTATCCATCCCAAGTCAGTGTCAGGAGGAGGTTTCCATGGATTTCATCACAGGGTTATCGAAGTCTGAAGGAAAGAGTGTCATCATGGTGATTGTTGATAGACTGACCAATTACACACACTTTTGTGCACTCTCTCATCCCTTCAAAGATTGTACAATTGCCACTGCATTCATGGAGATAGTTCAAAAGCTACATGGCAGCCCAAAGATTATTGTAAGTGACAGAGATCCCGTCTTCACTGGGTAGTTTTGGACATAATTATTTTCTTGTTTGGGTACTCAATTGGCTCATATCTCATCTTATCATCCTCAATCTGATGGACAAACCGAGATAGTGAACAAATCGATGGAAGGCTACCTTCGTTTCTTTGTCTTTGATAAACAAACACAATGGTTCAAATGGTTACCCTTGGCAGAATGGTGGTATAACACTTCCTTTCATACTGTAACAAAAATGACACCATTTATGGCACTCTATGGATACCACCCTCCTTCCATCACTTCTTCTCTAAAATGAAAATCTAAGGTTCAAGAAGTGGAAGATCACATCGAGCATCAACAACAAGTTCTCCAAATCTTAAAGGACAACCTGACCATGGCACAAAATCGCATGAAACAACAAGAAGATCAACATCATAGTGAAAGAAGTTTTGAAGTAGGGGATTAGGTGTTTTGAAGACTACAACCATACAAACAGATGTCCCTCAAGCAAGCCAAGAAGGATAATAAATTATCACCAAAGTACTATGTCCCTTATAATGTGTTGCAAAATATTGGTACCATGGCATACAAATTGGAATTGCCTGCATCTTCACTAGTACACCCAGTTTTCCATTTTTCATGCTTAAATAAGGTTATAGGCGACAAGATCCTAGTTCAAAATATATTTCCAGAACTTGACGAGGAATGAAAAATCATATTGGAGCCTAAATCCATCACTGACACAAGAATTCGTCGGCTGAGGAATAGATCCATTTCAGAGTATCTCATTAAATGGAGGAAACCAACTGAAGATTCCACTTGGGAAGATGAGTCTTTTATATAGAAGAATCCAGAGTTACTCAAGCATTGCGGACACCACTTGTCTCAAGGGGAGGGGCATGTTAAGCCCTAATATTGGCTCATTACCCCTTAATTGGGGCATATTACATTAGTAATGTTATTTTATTTATGTCGGCTTTATTCCATTAGTTTTAATTATACCTCCTAGTCTCCTATATATACCAAGGAGACATTTTCATTTGGAATCATCTTGTACTTGAACATTTATGTGCGGTAAAATGAGGTTTCCCCCTCGAAGAGGCTTATTATCTAAAATTATCTCTTTTTCAAGGCATTGTGTACTTATTCTGAGGTTTTTCTATGCTATATTGATATTTGGTTCTTAACAAATTTCCTCATCTAATGGGGGAACTAAACACAATGGAGACCATTTATTCCTAAGGGGTGATGATTGATCCATATGGATGTCAGTGGCCTCCCACTTGGTCTAACTAGCTCATTTTGGCAATTTTCCAGTTTGACAGTTTTTTCCTAGTTTTTGGGTCCCTGACTTCTGGGGTCATTTTGAGGCCCTAAAAAACATTTTTAGGGCTCACCATAGTCAAAATTTGTATTCCTTGGATATACCTTTCCAATGGGCTATCGTGTGCCTAAAAAAAAGATCATATGCAAAAGTTACGGCCCCGGGAAGTTGATGTACTAACTTATTGTTAACGATATTTCTTGTCTCTGGATTAGGCGTACCCAGGTCCACAGTTTGCACAGGAAGCACCTGAGCATATCGCGAGATAATCCCATCTTGTAGCAGCAAGTAAAGAAAGCGAGTGGGCAAAGTTTTGTCTTCATCAGTCAAGAACCATCCTGAAAGAAAATAAACGGTCAAACTCTTACAGAAGAGATCGATGAAATCCCGTCAGTCGTTAGATCTTGAGAAGTTGCACCGAGTTTAACCCCTAGTGTGCAGAGGAGGAAAGTCGGGGTTCAGTTCATGGGAGAATCGGAGTTTTCGAAGACAAGAAACTCTTGCATTTAGGAATCTCGATCCGCGATTTCCTGACTGGATCGGAACCGTCCGTCAACAGGGACACGTGGCGAGAGATCCCGCAGAGTCGGGGATCGGGGAACTGAAAGCCCCATGCACATGACAACGGGAATCGTGATATCCCGATACATGATTTCCCGATGGATTTAAGGACCATAGTGAGGGACAGGTGTCGAAATATCAATCCTTGAAGGGAGACAACGCCAAGTGGCATCGGCATATCGCGAGCTCGGAGGTTCGTGAGTTGGAGCTGCAAAGATTTGCATCCAGAGTTGCGAGATCGTGAGAAGAGGCATCTCGGCAACCACCGGTTAGCATGTGGGACCACAAGTGGAATACAGGTGGCGGGTTTTCGCGACGGGGAACAGACCGTTGACATGTCAACGACCATGTGCCATCAGGTTTCGGGGGATCAAGAGTCCCGGGGACTTGTGTATTGAGACATCAAAAACGTCGAAACCCCGACAGAGGTTTGGCTCAGATCATATAAGAGGTGGTTGCATGGACCATAGTATAGCCAGGAGGGCTAACCCATACACGCGCTCATCGGATAATCGGTGATCGGGAGTTCAAGGAGTCAAGAACTCTTGACAACAGGGAACGCGAAACCCCAAAACCCGATACAGAGTTGGGAAAAGGTCTCGGTGAAGTTCAGGAAATCGTGAGGAAAGGAGAAGAGACCTGTGGACTAATTCGGGATTTCACTCGAGGATCCAAAGAGCCACTTCGACTCAGCAGAAAAGGAGAAAGAGGGTGGGTGAAGCTTTGCATCACCCATTTATTACAGAGTATGGAGGACCCGGCTGAAATTGACCCAGGAAAGTTCCTTGTACCGGTTCTCTCCAGGAAAGCCACACCGAGCCTCCAACTCACCAGGGAAGCCTTCACACGCCAGTTCAATATTCAAAGGGCTTAGCTACCCCCTGGCGCGAGCCATGCTGAATTAAAGAGGCGCACGACAGGGGAGTAGAGGGAAGATTTGATTGAGGAAGACCGACAGCCCATCCTGAGAGAGAGGCTCCCCAACGTTAAGCATTGAATTCACGATATGATCGTGCCTTGAGGGCCAGAGTTAGTTCCAAGTATATGTAGGCATTTTTGCCATTTTTTTAAATATCGGTGGTTGAGAAGAGCTCCCGGTTGTAAATTTTTAATGAAGCACTATTAATCTGATTCTGTATGAACTTTTGAGACTTCTTGCCTTATGAATGCCAGTTTCTTTCATGCCTTTGTTTACACTGTGTTAGAGCAACTCGGAATTGGAGGATCCAGTCGAGCTGTAGCTATTATAGGATGATGTTGTAATGGATCACTGTAATAGTTGCACTATCTCTAATCGGTTATTGTGATTTCCCTGCATTGAGTGACTTGGAATTGGTGGATCCAGTCAAGTCCCCTTTCAGTTTCTTGAAACCTTGAACCAAGAGGATCTTGCATTCAGAGTCTTTCTTCTGCAAACTGCTGTAAGCCTGTTTCCCAAAGTCGTTTGTTCACCCTCCTTATCAAGTCTTCCGCCTATTCACCCTTGATCAACTTGTTGGCTGAAGTTAGGATTCCACACCTCCTTTGTTCTTTACGTATCAGATTCAGTTCCTGAATTAGAGTGATACCTCCTCGAGCTATTATCTCCATTCGATCACCCCCTATGAACAAATCGTGACATAAAACTGATGGGTGTCGGGCTCTTCTCCTGCAAGCAATCTAGGAGTGACTTCCGACACTAACATTTCTGGCGCCGTTGCCGGGGACGAAGTTGGATATTTTCCCCGAGATTGAACGACAACGACTAACTGATTCTGAAGGTGCATCAGAAACCAGGATTATTAAGATTGTTGTTGTGCACCTGGTGACTCCATTGTGATGACTCTACTGGGGAGAACCTGCTCTATCAATTGTGGCTTTCAGAGGCAGACACATGCAGTCTCATCCATAGCTACCCCTAGCTACACCTGAAACCGATCCGGAGGTGGTTCTCAGAAAAGGAAAGGCCCCTGAAGAAGAAGCTTCCGCCGCCGAAACAGGTAATCCGCCATCTCCTTCTGTAGGAACTCCATTTTCTCCCCCTAAGTTTCTTGATAGACCTCCTTCACAAGTTTCTCGTTTCCTGGATTTTGGGAGTGTTCCTGCTGAGTTTGCCCCTCCTGGTCTGGGATTGGAGGGAGAAATCCTTGTCACTCCCTTCTCCTCTGAAGCTATACCTTGGCACAGACCCACGACCACAGAAGATTTCCCCACTCCTGCACAAGGAGGAGCACCTACTGACTTGAGCTCGGTGGCCCTCTCCTTGAATCACCTCTTGTTTCCCACCCCACTTCGAGATTCATTCCCTGTAGCCCCTTCGCAAGCTCCTTCTCCTCCGAGTTCTCCTCCACCTAATATTCCTATGGCCGGAGAAAATCCCCCTATGACGGAAATAGAGGTCATCATAGCCGCTAGATACGCTCCCCTCGTGCTACCACAACCTCTCAATAACCTCCCAGCAGAAGGGTACCTTAAGCAGCTACCCAAGTTTACAGGCGAGGGAGATATAACTGTTGAAGAGCACCTAGCAGCCTTTTATACTTTCACAGATGATAATGTTATCATGCACACAGACGTATGGATGAGAATTTGTGTCCATAGTCTCCAAGGAGAGGCTAGAAACTGGTTCAGGGCCCTACCTCCTGGGTCTATTGATGGGATCAGAGCTCTAGATAATGCCTTTTTGAGGCAGTGGGGAGATAAAAAAGACTTCATGTATTACATGACAAAGTTTGGGTCGTTGAAGAGAAAAGAAGGAGAGTCTGTTTCTGACTTCTCCAATAGATTTAATAAAATGTACAATAAAATTCCTGCTGAGATAAAACCCTCTGAAGCTTCTGCAAAGATCACTTACTCCAACGCCTTCGATCCTGATTTCTGCCTACTGCTAAGGGAGAGAAGAGTTTCTACGCTGGCACACATGCAAGACGCAGCCGTGGAGGTAGAATCCAACATATTGGCTGTCAATTGACTCATGAACACCGGTGATAGAAATACGCCCAAGAATAGGCCTGAAACTTCCTCATCCATTCCCTCTCCCCTGCCCCATCAGACAGATGAAACAGCTAGAATGCTAAAATTTCTTTCCGCCAAGATAGAAAGGTTGGAATTAGAGGGGAAGCCCATGTACAGAAATCCCCAGAACACTGATAATAGAGGTTTTAGATGACCTACTAACAATATGCCTCAGGTTTTCCCGAGAAAACAAAGGGAAAAAGACAGATAAGATCAAAGGGTCCAAACCCCCTTCCAAAAAAAACTAGTTGTTCATGAGGAAATAGATGAGATAGATGAGTTTGGCCCGGAAATTCACTGTATTGAAGAAACCCCTCCTTTTCCCCACTTGACTTAGTCTGCGTATGAAAAATCTTTGATGAACATTCAGATCCATGAGTTAGGAAAGGGAGAAAGGGTTGGTCACACTCCTAACAGATATAATCTCAGGTCGAGAAGGAAAGAAGGAGACTTCGACAACTCAGACCCGCCCCTCATAGAAGGTAAGCCTACTAAGACGATAACAGCCACAACTAAAGAAAAGAAGACTCAGAGTGCTTTGCCGGAAGCCAAAGAGCCTGTCACTGAAGTAAGAGAAGCCCCTAAACCTACCCCCTCCTTCAATTTTGAGCATGAGATTCAGAAGATTAGGATTCATGTACCTCTCTCTGAGCTGGTTAAAAATGAAGACTTCAAAAGGTCCCTCTCCAAGTTGCTACAATATGAATCCTCCCAGCCTCCCTCTGACTCAATAAACCTTCAAGATGAGAAGCCTGCAGTCGTCTTAGGGCCCATGGTGTAAGATAGAGATGATTCATCTCCTCCCTTCTACACATCCCTGAATATACATGATAAAGTATTGCACAACTGCCTCATGGACTCAGGGGCTTCCCATAATCTTATGCCCAAAATAGTAATGGAGGAGCTGGGATTAGAAGTGACTAGGGCCTACCATGATTTATACTCTTTTGATTCAAGGAGGGTGCAATGTCTGGGAGTCATCAAGGACCTAGTGGTTTCTTTGTTTCAACTGCCCATGAAGAGTATGGTCATGGACATTGTGGTAGCTGATGTTCCTCCCAAGTTCGACATGCTGTTGTCAAGGTCTTGGATTAAAATACTTGGAGTAACATTACAGATGGACCTCACGTATGCTACCATCCCGGTGTTCGGAGGGGAGCATAGAAGACTATACAGGGAAGCCCAACTGGCCTACATAGTCAGTGATGAAGCCAACCCTACCAATCATCCCATCTTTGCCTTGGATACTGATTTAGGCTCTAGTTTACTACAACTCACCCCTGCCCTCGAGTCTCCTCTGAAACTCAGAAAGATGCCCAATGTTTCCCCTTAAGTTCCTCCCTCCATCACCCCAATCTGGAAAATGTTTTTTGATGGAGCCTGTTCCCAAGAAGGCGTCGGAGCTGGAGTGGTTTTTGTGTCACCTGCTCAGGAGATCACACCTCTGTCATACAAATTAGAATTCGAAGCCACCAACAATGTGGCAGAGTACGAAGCTCTTATACTAGGATTAAGAGTCGCAAGGGAAATGGGAATCCAAGAGATAGCAGTGTTCGGAGATGCCGAGTTGGTGGTCCACCAGGTCAGAAGCACTTATCAGGCCAAGCATCCTCAACTCAGGAGTTATCGAAATGAGGTATGGGACCTAATTGACAGTTTCTTCTCAGCGTTCAACATTTCTTTCATCCCAAGAGAAGAAAACACAGTGGCAGATTCCTTGGCTTCATCAGCAAGCATTTTCAAGGTACCCTTGCCACCCAAACTGAGGTATGATGTAGAAGTAAAATACAGGCCCTCCATACCTGACAATGTTAAGCATTGGAAGGTGTTTGAGGACGATCTTGAGATCAAGATATTCTTGGAGACTATCGAAGAATTTTTAGAGATGCATATCGACCAAGATTCTGTCTCTGAGGAAGAGTTTGATGGGGGTGAGTTGCTGAGTAAAATAGCAAATCACGACATTATTCAATTGCCCGACAATCACATCCCGAGGGGACTAGTCCCATTGGAGATATTGTTCGATGGAAATGATGAGGCAATAAAGGGAAGAATTTCGGGTGATGATGCTAACACAGCCGAGTGCAACATTGGCACACCAGAAGAGCCTAAGTTTGTGAAGATGTCAACGAGTTTGACCAAGGAGCAGAGGATCGAGTATACCGAATTGCTGAGAGAATTTGCTGATGTGTTTGCATGGACCTACAAAGACCTTAAGACGTATGACACATATGTCATTGAGAACAAGATCCCACTGAAAGAAGAGGCCAAACCATTCAGGCAGAAGCTGAGGCAGATAAATCCCATGTTGCTACCTGTCATGGAGAAAGAAGTGAAGAAATTGTTAGGTGCCCGAATCATTGTCCCATTGAGGTATTCTGAGTGGGTGGCCAATTTGGTTCCAGTACGAAAGAAAAGTGGGGAAATCAGACTCTATGTTGATTTCAGGAACTTGAATAGAAGTTCAAAGAAAGACCATTATCCCCTGCCTAACATGGAACACATATTGCAGAAGGTCACTGGTGCATCTAGAATATCCATGATTGATGGTTTCTCTGGTTACAATCAGATATCAGTCATGCCTGAGGACAGAGAAAATATAGCTTTCACCACTCCTTGGGGCACATTCATGTATGCCAAAATGCCTTTTGGATTGATGAATGTAGGAGAAACTTTTCAGCAAGCTATGGATATAGCGTTCATAGGGGAGAAGGATCAATTTGTGGTAATCTATCTGGATGATATCACAGTCTTCTCCAGGACAGAAAAGGAGCACTGCTGCCACTTGAGAAAGGTCTTCATGAAGTGTCGGAGGTACGGTTTATCCTTAAACCCAAAGAAATCCTTGTTTTCTATGAAGGAGGGGAAGCTTCTAGGCCATATAGTATTAGCAGAGGGAGTAAGGATTGACCCAAGAAGGGTGGAAGAAATTCAGACCCTGTCACTTCCAAGATCTAAAAAAGAGGTTCAAGCATTTTTGGGGAAGATCAATTTTCTGAGGAGATTCATTTCGAATTTTGCCAAGATGGTGAAACATATCACAACCATGCTCAGGAAGGGAAATGAAGTAAGATGGACCACTGAACCCAAGGAATCTTTTGTCCAAATAAAGAAGGCTTTGACTGAGGCAGCTGTGCTAATTAGCCCCGATTATTCCAAAGATTTCATGATATTTTCTTTTGCTTCCTGTGATACAGTAGCTGCAGTTTTGTTGCAGAAAAATGATCAAGGGAAAGAGCAACCTATTGCCTTCTACAGCAGGGCATTAAGAGATGCATAACTCCAGTACGAGACCATGGAAAAGAAAGCCTATGCGTTGGTGAAAAATCTCAAAGATTTCAGAGTCTATGTCTTGCACTCAAAGATCATTGCATATGTTCCTTCGGCCTCTGTGAAGGATATTCTTATACAGCCCGACATGGATGGGAAAAGAGGTAAGTGGATTGCCAAGATTCTAGAATTTGATCTAGAAATTAAGCCCACCAAGTTGATAAAGGGACAGGGTTTAGCCAAACTGCTAGCTGAATCCAACTGCAAAGCCTTGGGGATTAACTTCGTCAATGAGAAAACTGAGTCATCCAACAAGCATTTTCAGGGTGCCTTACCACTAGCATCTTGTGACTGGTACAAGGATATCTTGTATTTTCTGCAAGAACTAAAGCCTCCCGATGGATTGGGGAAAAGTAAGGCGAGAGCTTTAAAGCTCAAGGCGGTCAAATATTGCCTCACTGACCAAACCCTGTATTGGAAAGACCCCCTAGGGTTATTATTAAGATGCCTGGATCCGCAAGAGGCCCAGAAGGTTATGTTTGATTTCCATAGCGGTCTCTGCGGAGGTCATCATTTCTGGAAGACCACAGCTCACAAGGTCCTCTGGGCTGGGTACTATTGGCCCACTTTATTCCCTGACGTCTGCAGAGAAATTAGAGCTTGCATCAAATGCCAGAGGTTCTCAGGAAAGAAACAGCTAAAATCTCTGCCATTAAAGCCTATAATAGTTTCAACACCTTTTCAGCAGTGGGGATTGGACTTCATTGGAGAAATTCATCCTCCCTCAAGTGGCCAGTACAGATGGATCCTCACTTCGACAGATTACTTCACCAAGTGGATAGAGGTTGTTCCCACCAGAAGCACTTCTCACAAAGTAATTATCAGCCTCCTAGAGGATGTCATGGCTAGATTTGGTTGCCCTAGCAAAATCGTCACTGATAATTCCACCCCCTTCAGGTCTGAGCCTCTGGTCAAGTTATGTGAACAGTTTGAGATTTCACTGATTCACTCTACCCCATATTATCCTCAGGGAAATGGACTGGAGGAATATTCCAATAAAGGTTTGATCAAGCTCATTAAATTATTATTGGAAGACAATAAAAGGGCCTGGGATGAAAAACTCAAATTTGCTCTATGGGCTGACCGAGTGACAACAAAGAAGTCCCTAGGAATTTCACCCTTCCAACTTGTTTACGGAACAAAGGTCATTTTTCCTACTCAGCTCGCCTTACCTATGGAAAAATTCCTCCAGGACCTTGAAGAGGAGCCCGACCATATGGTCAGAAGGATTCATCAGATGGTGGAAGTGTAGCAAACCAGGGAACAGGTCATGAACAGGGCCCACGATCATCAGCAGAAGATCAAGCAGGCTTTTGACAGGAGGGTCAAGAAAAGGGAGTTCGAGATCGGGGACTTGGTATTTAAATGGGACACACCCAGACAGGATAAAGGAAAGCACAGCAAGTTCGACGCCCTCTGGATCGACCCCTTTAAAATCTCTGAGATTTTCTCCAACAAAACCTATGGGTTGCAGGATCTGGAGGGTGAAGAGGTTTTTAACATCCCAGTTAATGGGCATTTTCTGAAAAAGTGTTTTATTTGAGTCTTAGATGGCTCCTCTGTTTGTAAATATTGTCTTTTACTTCTTTGATTAGTTTCTTTTTGTATGTTTTCGGCTTAATAAATGACTCCATAGCCCAACAGCAAGGCACTGAAGCTGCAGAATAAGTTCTTAGAGCATCGCAGGGACAAATCTATCCCCCATGGAGCCTAATGTTAGCGATATTTCTTGTCCCTAGATTAGGTGTACCCAGGTCCGCATTTTGCATGGGAAGCACCTGAGCATATCGCGAGATAATCCCATCTTGTAGCAGCAATTCAAGCAAGCGAGTGGGAAAAGTTTTGTCTTCAGCAGTCGAGAACCATCCTCAAAGAAAATCGACGGTCAGACTCTTACATAAGAGATCGACGAAATCCCGTCAGTCGTTAGATCTCGAGAAGTTGCGTCGAGGTTAACCCCCAGTGTGCAGAGGAGGAAAGCCACGGTTCAGTTCATCGGAGAATCGGAGTTTTCGAAGACAAGAAACTCTTGCATGTAGGAATCTCGATCCGCGATTTCCTGACTGGATCAGAACCGTCCGTCAACAGGGACACGTGGCGAGAGATCCCGTAGATTCGGGGATTGGGGAACTGAAAGCCCCGTGCACATGACAACGAGAATCGCGATATCCCGATACGCGATTTCCCGACGGAGTTAAGGACCATAGTGAGGGACAGGTGTCGGAAGATCAATCCTTGAAGGGAGACAATGCCAAGTAGCATCGCCATATCACGAGCTCGAAGGTTCGTGAGTTGGAGTTGCAAAGATTTGCGTCCAGAGTTGCGAGACCGCGAGAAGCGACATCTCGACAACCGCCGGTTAGCATGTGGGACCAGAAGTGGAAGATAGGTGGCGGGTTTTCGCGACGGGGAACAAACCGTTGACATGTCAACGACCATGAGCCATCGGGTTTCGGGGGATCGCGAGTCCCGGGGACTTGTGTATCGAGACATCAAAAACGCCAAAACCCCGACATAGGTTCGGCTCAGGTCATATAAGAGGTGGTTTCATGAACCATAGTATAGCCAGGAGGGCTAACCCATACACACGCTCATCGAAGAATCGGTGATCGGGAGTTCAAAGAGTCAAGAACTCTTGACAACAGGGAACGCGAAACCCCGAAACCCGATACAGAGTTGGGAAAAGGTCTCGGTGAAGTTCAGGAAATCGTGAGAAAAGGAGAAGAGACCTGTGGACTAGGTCAGGATTTCACTCGCGGATCCAAAGAGCCGCTTTGGCTCAGCAGAAAAGGAGAAAGAGGGTGAGTGAAGCCTCGTGTCACCCATTTATTACAGAGTATGGAGGGCCCGGCTGAAATTGACCCAGGAAAGTTCCTTGTACCGGTTCTCTCCAGGAAAGCCACACTGAGCCTCCAACTCACCAGGGAAGCCTGCACATGCCAGTTCAATATTCAAAGGGCTCAGCTACCCCCTCGCGTGAGCCATGCTGAATTACGGAGGCGCACGACAGGGGAGCAGAGGGTAGATTTGATTGAGGCAGACCGACAACCCATCCTGACAGAGAGGCTCCTCAACGTTAAGCATTGAATTCATGATATGATCACGCCTTGAGGGCCAGAGTTAGTTCCAAGTATATGTAGGCATTTTTTCCATTTTTGTAAGGATTGGTGGTTGAGCAGAGCTCCCGATTGTAAAGTTTTAACGAAGCACTGTTAATCTGATTCTGTATGAACTTTTGAGACTTCTTGCCTTATGAATGCCAGCTTCTTTCATGCCTTTGTTTACACTGTGTTAGAGAAACTCGGAATTGGAGGATCCAGTCGAGCTGAAGCTATTATAGGATGATGTTGTAATGGATCACTGTAATAGTTGCGCTATCTCTAATAGGTTATTGTGATTTCCCTGCGCTGAGCGACTTGGAATTGGCGGATCTAGTCAAGTCCCCTTTCAGTTTCTTGAAACCTTGAACCAAGAGGATCTTGCATTCAGAGTCTTTCTTCTGCAAACTGTTGTAAGCCTATTGCCCAAAGCCATTTTTTCACCCTCCTTATCAAGTCTTCCACCTATTCACCCTTGATCAACTTGCTGGCTGAAGTTAGGATTCCAGACCTCCTTTGTTCTTTACGTATCAGATTCAGTCCCTGAATTAGAGTGATACCTCCTCGAGCTATTATCTCCATTCGATCACCCCCTATGAACAAATTGTGACATAAAACTAATGGGTGTCGGGCTCTACTCCTGCAAGCAATCCAGGAGTGACTTCCGACACTAACACTTACTCAAACGGGGCCCACATGACTTTTGGCGCTTCATATCCTAGGGTTAGGTTTTTGGATGTCTAGGGTTTTTTACATTCTTGATTATTGTAAAAAGGCCTTGAGATCCTCATTGTAATCATCTTCTGGCGAATGACTGCAACTGTCACATCTCTTCTTAGATATAATCTGCCACCATTCTAGCAAGCTTGTTTCCCGCTACATTTTACAGTTTCATCTTATTTCCTTATTGAATAGAAACTCGTTTTATTGTATATATGTTATTCTGTGTTAAGCATATTTTGATAATAATATGTATTCATTTTGTTCTGCTAATAAAATCAAGATCAACGCATGATAAAATCGACATCTGCAATGGATGTGATATTGGAGTCCATCAATGTTGTTATGGTGCTACTGAATCACTGGACGATTGAATTTGCACAACTTAGAATCTACTTTTTTTTTAATGCTATTTTTCACAATCATTTGAAAATAAACTCTATATCCCCAAAGTTCATGATCTATTCATTGACATTTAGCTTTTTGTTGAAAAGATTGTTCATTCGATCCTTTTTAAATGCAATAAAAATCATTGTTATAGAATGAAGAGACCACCTTGATTAAATCAAAATCCTTTAGATTGAAGCAAAGTGTATTATAACTTTGAAACATGATCATCTCTACAATTATAGAGTATGTGAAGTGTTTACCATTATCTATATTTACTTTGTATATTAATCTTTGTTATTTTATATGCACTTTTTTTTTATTAATTTTTGTAGTTTATTTTTGTTTTGTTTTATGTTGTTGATGTGATTCATATACATAAGTTTATGTTGTTTTTTTTTTGTGTCTTTTTTAGTTGTTTTTTTTTTTCTTTATAGAAATGACAAAAAGTTAAAAGGAAGAACAATAAATAAAGAAGAATCGAGGATTGTTTCTTAAACGGTTAAAAATAACATTTATAATAAGTAATTCTGTAATTTTTATCTTATAATTGTAGTATGTACTTACACTTTTTTTTTTCGTTCTTTAAAAATCTAAAAATAAGATTTTCATTCTATATTGGAATATATATTATTATTTTTTCTTTTAATAAAAGTGATTATGATCTATATTATTGTAGATCATTATATATTTTTATATAGTGATAAAAATGAAGTTAAAATGTTTGAAATTCAAATCACAACATATAATTATACTAAACTCATCACATCTACATAAAGTTCCTAGTCATTATTCTATACTAATAAAATAATTTCTTTAAATTATTATTAACGGAAACTGTGTTTATCCAAAATTATCTTAATAGATATTTGATATTTATTATCTTTTCTACTTTGATATTATTTTCATGCAAAAATCACTTCTACACATGTACCTTATCCATGTATCATCCACATATTTCCCCATCTTACTAATGTGTTTCTAAGGTGGGATATTCATTCTCCCTTTATCCTAGCTCCACATCCATTTTCTCCACTTCACTCCTTTACTCCACATATATTTCTCTCATGTTCCTTATTTCCTCCACTTTCTTCCATCTCCCACATCCCCTTCTTCTACATTCTCCTTATCCCGTATTCCACCACATCCCCTAGCTTCAACACCAGCCCACTCAATAATCTCTTCATCAAATCTTGGATTGAAGAGGTATGTGCTTGCATTATCACTGGCTAACATGTATATGCATCATTCTTCTCTTATCAAAACTTAACTTCTAGTATAGAATTTTGGTCTTGGTCAAATTACTCCCAATTGTATTTCACAATTCTCTTTTATTTATGAGTATTTTTAAATTTTAGTAATTTTAAGTGTATCTAACAATTTTCTTTTATTTATAAGTATTCTCAAAATTTAGTAATTTTTTGTATTTGCTAAATATAACTTATCATTTTCTACAATGTAATTGTAACCTTAGTATCTATAATTCATTAAGTTTATTTTGTTTTTTTCTTGAATAAAGATTTATTTCAAGTTGTCTCCTCAACATAATGAGGTTCATGAGTGAGTGATACATATATAAATGTTTAAAACATAAAACATTGTAGTGACAAATAATTCTTTTGGAAGTTCAATGACATATTCATTATCATTTATCATCTTTAAAATTGTATAAGTATTATTTTTACCTTTATTTAATTGATCATCTTTAAAATACACCTTCACTTTCTCTCCCACTTAAAAAAGAAAAGAAAAAACTGTCTTTTATAGAGGTTTTATTAAGCATTTAACTTTTCTATCATTTTTTGTAACTTTTGTTTTATTGTGTGATTTTTGCAAAGTTTTTAGTATCTTTACTAATATTCTCATCCATTGCAAAATCTACTAAATCCATAACCTCTTATAGGTTCTTGAATCATGAACAAAATCCATAATTACATATAATTTCCCATGATTTTGTAGATGATTGGAACAATTGAATTCTAATTTATTGTCCAACTTGTGGCATAATGATTGTCAAAAGTGATGAAAAAAATGAATGTCCCTATCTTTTATAATTATTTTGGTCATTTCGTGTAAATTTGAAAAATGATTCAATTTTCTTAATATCCTTGTTTCTCTTCTTGCTAGGAATAAAATGGGCCATTTTTTGAAATTGATCAATAATATAAAAAATAAAGTCATTACCTCATGTGTTCAAGGAAATTGTAAGAAAAAGTATATACAAGGTATTTTTTTCTAATGTCATGTAATTGTCACATTTTTTAGAGAGAAAGAGGAAGAAAATTGTACTCTCCTCAAATGGAATAGTGTCCATAGGAGGGAGTGCATGCTCTAGAACACTTTCATGATTTTGTTGGGTAAGAAAATGAGGCGAGTATAATGGATCGACTTATTTATGTTTTCTCACAAGAGTGCAGGAAAACTGTTAATGCAACGGGAAAAAAATTATTGTATGGCTCATGTAACTTTAGGAATAAAGATGTGGAGGGGCTTGGGGAATCTAGGGGATGGGGATTCAAGATTGAAAGTGATTTTAGGCATAGGGTGGTGGTTAGGGCACTAGGATGAAGGTGAAAAGGTTGTGGGGCACTTATGAAGAGGGATGGAAATAGGGATCTTAGGGCATGGGCTTGTAGGGTGATAAGGGTTGTGAATAGGTGTGGGCCTAATGGAACATGGGACCATGGACTAATTGGATGTTGTTTCCAAGGCACACAAAGGGATAATATTCGAGAAGAGGTAGGTGCCCAAGTTTATATAGCTCCCAATATAACACTCTACCCCACTCCACCTCTCTTCCTCTCACTATGCCCACTCTCTTCGTCTCTCTCTTTCCCCTTTCTCTCTCTACCCTCTCATTATCTCTCCTTCTCACTCTCTCTCTCTATCTCTTTCTCTTTCTCCCTCCTTCCCTCTCTCCCACTTTATATCATCCTCTCTCTCTCTCTCTCTCTCTCTCTCTCTCTCTCTCTCTCTCTATATATATATATATATATATATATATATATATACATACAATATCACATTCTCAATCACTCTATACCCTTTTCTACATATTTTTCTATCTCTCTCCCCCAAACTTCTCATCTCCGCCAATATCTCTTTCTCTCTCTGACTCTCTCCCCCTTCATTTCCCTCTTTAAATAACTCTTCCTCCCTCCCTTTCCCTCTCAACCTCATAAATCTTTCTCCCTCTCACTCAATCCCCCCCCGCTCTCTCTCGCTCTCATGCATGTACATTGTAACACCCATCTAGGATGTTAGGAAATTAATCACTCATTAAATACATATGCATTAACAACTTTGATTTAACATAATTTCGTTGATTTTCATTTCTACAACTCTTTTACATTTTTTCAATGATAACTGTAAATAACATGATGAATTAAGTAATATTTTAACTCTAATATTTAAAACTTAAAACAAAAGTACAACAAAATACCAATGAAAATACCCCATCCATGGTCTGTTGAAGCTCATCAACTACAATGTAACTTTTCTAGTAGTAGGAATATGATTCCAACCATTCTTTTCCCGCTTGCCTAGACTGCAACAACGAAATCCTCCCAGCCAACTAGGAGCCTAGCCAAATTCCTAGCTCTAAGAAACCTTTCGGTTTCCCGGCCCTCTGTGCCTGTGACTCCAAGAACAGGAAATCACAAATGCTTAAAGAAAACCATCATAATAAATATATCTTCGAAATATTTCACAACCTCTCATCATTCTCAAACCTCCCCATCCCTTTCCTCACCACTTCTTATCCCTATATATCAGGATTCCATACACCGTTCCCCAAGTCTCCTCAACCACCCTCATTCTTATCCATCAACCTCCCTTATTTATATTTTTGGGAAAAGATTAAAAAAAAACTAAAATATAAATAACTTGCATTAAACAACAATAAATAAATTGAAATTTCTTTCTTCTCATGCTAGCTAGTAAATGCAATTTCACAATTTTCCCCAAAATGTACAAGACAACCACCATTCTTATTCAATTCATCATACCAACCATCAATCAAAGTCAAGTAAGGTATTTAATGCTTCTAGATATTTTGTAAGCAATATAATTTAGATAATCAATAAAAATTTAATTAAATGGTTAATAATCTACTTTAAAAATTAATACATTAATTAATTGTACTAGTGTACATGTGTAGGGTATGTGTCTCATAGCTAGAGGACACATATCTCATGCATGTACTAATGATAAAAAACCATTTACTCTAGTGCATAGTTCCTATCTGATAACACCAAGACATGTATA
>ML778846.1:670892-701737 GCA_009831015.1 Picea engelmannii
TCTCACACACACACACACACACATTCCCTCTCTCCCCCCATCTTTCTCTCCAATTTTCTCTCCCACCTATCTCTCTCTCTCTCTCTCTCTATCCGCCCCCCCACTACACTCCTCTCTTTCCCTATTAAAATTTATCTCTTCATTCCTCTCTGTATACCACCTCACTCTCTCTCCCTATAACATTACACCTCTAATTAAGTCCCTCCCTGTCTTCCCCATTCCCTCTCTCTTTCTTTGTCCCCCTCTCTCTCTATCACAACATATCCGTCTCTCTCTCTCTCTGAGGGGGAGAAAATGGAGAGAGAGAGAGAGAGAGAGAGAGAGAGAGAGAGAGAGAGAAATGGGTGAGTTCGGGGATAATAGGGAGAGAGGGAAGAGATAAGGAGGGAGGGAGTGGATGAGTTTTTGCACCCAAATGTTTGGCTAAATATCACACACATTCATAAATGATGTTGTGCGTTCTCATTTCAGTTTTTCATGCACTCAAGAAGATACAAGAGGGAAAACAAAAAAAATGCTCATGAGATCAAGTTTTTTTAATCAGTTCCAGTTCCAATCTTTCCATTGCACGTCGAACCAAGTTTGTGATGAACGCCACAAATACAAAAACAAAATCATGCACGCCAGAATCAAGAAAATGAAATTTTCAGGAAATATTCATGAATCATTACTATATACAACATGAGGGATCGTGCAACAATAAGAAGATGAGTTGGAAAGATACATGAGATTATCGCGATTCTAAAGAGGTTACGTGGGTTGCATGGGGGTGACAAAAGCATGTGGGTGATTGAATCATGTGGGAATGGAAGTCAATAGAGAGAGTGGAGAAGAAATGAAAGTGACTGAGTGCCAGAGCACAGAAGGATATAAAGGAAGCAAGGATGATGAAGAAGAGGTTCAATCACTCACTATTTTTTTCTAGTTAGATGTCCAATGGATAGTTAGTTAGCTCACTCTAAGCCTATGATTTGTAATGTCTCTGGTTGTAAGTATGAGTCTATCATAGATTAAGAGTCTAAATGAATTCACATGGTGCAATTCAATGTAAATATGGGGAACTATCTAAAGAAAATTAACACTCTTTTGTTTTCAGTGAATGAGTTTCTTAATGCTTGTGTGTACCTACTTGAAGGAAGATAAGAAAGATGCAACAATTTTGATCTATGATGTGTTTCTTGGGAATCGATTGGATGTGTTTACTTATGGTGTATAATGTTAGTTGTTAAAATAATTAACAATGGATTGTATGAATGCCAACCTCAATGGATATATGTGTGTTTAGTATTTAATCCTTGACATAATACTAGATGGTATTTGTGATCCGCATACCAGATTGGGTGAGACCTTATTCAACATTGGTTGAATATTGATGTGACGATGCTTTGTGTTTTTTGTTGGTCAACTTTGGATGAACCATGGGTATTATTCCCATAGCATTATAAAGGATTCACACAAGCGTGAAAGGGCCCAACAAATGGTTATTTGGTCAGGACCTAAAGTTTTTGTATTGAGTGAAGAAACAAGAGAATGAGGTGGTATCCATCTCAGAAGGAAAATAAATATTGGTTGACTGCAAAGGAAGACAATTTTACTCGACAAAAAATCAAGGTCTGAAGGTTTATGTAAAGAGATAGAAAAATAGGTATCACTAAACTAACATGCATGAAATTTTATTTGTTTAATTTCCATGTCTATTGTATCAATGGTTTAAAAGGAAGATTGCTACTAATACTTATTTGAGACCACTAGAAACAGTAGTTTGGGATCAAGCCACGGTTGATAAGATAAAGGCATTGGATAACAAGTGTAATTGAGCCATTTTCATATTGTTTTCTCAGGTGAAATAAGGTTATATAATTGAATTTGTCATCAAATACATTGATTCTTTTAGCCATTATGAATAAAGTTCACGAAAGGTTGTAAGAAAATACTCTTGGAAGAAATGCCACTTTCGATAAAATTCTTGTTCATTGAGAAGGGGATGGCAAATGGATATTGATGGGACGACTAAGTAGACTCCCTAAGCATTTGGGGGGATGAGAATATAGGGGGAAAATGAGAGAGTAGGTGGATCTATTGACGAGGGTCCAAAATTTGTTGAGATGAGGCGAGGAATAAGATGGATGTAGAAGAGGAGAGGAGAGAGAGAGGAAAAAGATACACAATAAGAGTTGAGTCGAGGAGGAGAGAGAAGAAAATAAGTGGAAGGAATTTAACAAGGGGCATGCGACAAAGGGTCGAGCCTAGGATGAAGAGGAACAATACCACACTAGGAGAAAGTGAAAAAGAGTGTATTTTTCTCGAGAGAAGCACATATGAGGATAGTCCTATGAAGAGGTGTGGCATGGAGAGTAGGGTATCTAGTGAATATATTGCTAGTAGTAGTAGTAAGGTCCTAGAAGAAGAAGTCCAAACCCCTTGGATGTTTCATAGTTCCACAACTTCAGAGGAAGATGAAGTGTAGATTAGAGGCATAAGAGAAGGATACCACACCATGAGGAAGTGAAATATGGAGGATCCCCTAGTGGTGGGAGAGAACAGTTACATATAGTTGATGGTATTGCATGCTTGCAGGTAGGAAACTCTCTTGGTCACCTCACAAGAAATTCTAGAAGAATATGGACCTACCACCCGTTTGAACCACCCCCCTTTTGTATTTGAAATCAATAAGAGAGAACAACAGATAACAAATGGATTGGAGTAGGAGAAGAAATAAGAGAAGTGATGAGTGAATAAGAAGATGAATTCATCACTACTTTGCCAATAAGAGTATCGGTATTGAGATCTATGACACCCACTAGTCAAGTAGGATGATAGATTTTGAGATTGAAGATGGAAAATCAGGATAGTACCATGAGGTTACCCGTATTTAATGAGACAAGTATAGATTATGTAGAGCATAACCAATTCATATGTGAAGCAATATGGTCTATGAATAGGATCAAAGATGAGGCAACAAAGATTGCGTAACCAGAAACCACATTCAGGGAAAGAGCCTTCACGTGGTACATGAAATAAAAGGACAATGTTCCAACATGGCAAGCAAGGTCCCCCATAGAGACTAAGGAGATTAAACAGAAGCAGGGAGAAACCATATGGGATTATGACCAATGGTTCAATATTTTATTGGATAGGTTGACATTCCATATCCCAGATGTGCAACATAGAGAATGGTTCATTGTGGGGTTTCTTCCCCATATATGAATCTCACTCACCTAGTAAAATGAGATGATGTAGGAAAAAGAGATGGAAATTGTAATGCAGTTGGAGGAAACACCAGGTGAAGGATATTCATAGACATGTTTGGAACATGTATAGTCACAACTGGCCAACCTGACGATGCAATTACAATATATGGTTAAGGAAAAATCCATTCACGAGCATGTGTGGTGTACAATGTGTTGGTCTGAGAGGGATCATAGAGATGAGTGTCTTGTCCTTGGAAACTATTTGGAGATGGGTGTTGTATCCTTTTCATCACCTGAATGAGAAAAAGAGGGACACTTGTAAGTTCAATTTAGTCAGTTGAACAAGACATAAGTGAGTGCAAGAGTTAGAAATATCATGCACAAGAAATAAAAAAACAACTAAGCTAACAATAATTAAAGAAACTAAACTAAAATGTATAAGGGAATTAGAACCAAAATTAACTAAAAAATTGACCAATATTCATGCCACCAATGGATAGATTGTATTAGTGGGAAAACACCAAAGAGAAAGGGAGACTTATGGGTCCCCTCTTACTCCAAGGGAGGGATCTTGAACCCCCAATGAGAGAGATCTTCTTACAAATAGAAAACTAAAAGGAAATGGTAAAGAAATCCAAAGCTCATTCACTCAAGAGGTGATGTGAATGGCCCAATGAAATGGTTCTTATATGCTCCAATGAGGAAAGAGGTTCCTTGTAGTAGAATAGAGGAAACATAAAAATACAAATAGATTCTTGAAAATATAGTTCACCCATGGCCTTTTTTTATAGCAAATCTTTGAGGAATTATCCAACCAGTCTTTAGTGTGAACAAGGGGCCCTTTAGGTCACCTTTAGGTCTTTGAAAAACCCCCCACTCGGATTCAGCTCGAATTTAGGGGTCAAATCGACTTGGGAGATGAACCTGAAGTGGGTGGGAGGCCGACCATAATCATTAATGCACCGTTATGAGGTGTGCGCATATTTTTGTGTCCACAGTCGTGCATCGACCGCATGTGCACTTTCCCTGCATTTTCGACTGACGCACGTGTGTGCGCTTCCCTTATATTTTGAGTGCATGCTGATTTTATAACCAGTTGTATAGTTTGTGCCTTTTGGGAATGCATTTTTGGGCCATGAATGAACTAATAGGTGTTTGGAGATGATGGATTCCTGTAACCACTTTGTGGATGAAATTTCAGTGATAATAGATTCCCCCTGATGTGTGAGGTAAAGGAGAATATGTATAGCCGAAATACATCAATGTTTCTTCTACCGAAAATACCATTGTAAGAAAGAGTGTTGAGAGGAGTTGCAAGACGACCCATTGGAGGGAGAGGGGAACCTGTGGGACCCAAACCTTTCGCTAGGTGTGGAAAAGTAAAACTGTGTACAAACGAGGTGGGCATGCCCCATGCTCATGTCATGTAACTCAAAATGTTGAAGACAGTAGCTGAAAGTGGTATGTTGATGTAGAAACTGCAACGTCGTCCAGGGCGGTTTGATAATGGGAGAGGACAATTATGATGGTGAACATACTCTGGAAAGAGGTGATGACACTTGTAATAAGTGTCGATAACTCACAAGCATTGATAGCCCAACAAATTTCATAGGTCTTCGGAAAATATAAAAAGAACAACAATAGTCACAAATTAACACCCACCATAACATGAGATAGGGTTGAAGTCGAATGCTATGGGGGTCAACGACAATAGAGAAAAATGGTGTTTTTATCTGTTTTTTCTAAGACTCCTCATTGTAAAGAGAATGAGAGTCAAGATACTGTCGCCCTCCTGGAAACTGTGCTGATGTCGACAGAAAGAGAGACATGAATCCAAGAAGAAAAGGGATTCATGAAATCCACTAGATGAGATCAGGAACTGATGAGGTGCATGGACGAAGTCAAGATGTGGTGAGACTCAAGACTTCCCTTGGTTGGGGATATATGTGAAGTATGAGTGGCAACAACCGTGAAACTAAATCTAGCATTAGGGGGACGACTAGACATGGGTTAAATTGTGCCAGAGGCATGACAAAGTGGACAAACTCAGAGATCATAGGTACATGGACTGTGGGATACTCAGGGTTTATGGATGATTTCAAAAAGAGTAGAAGGTAATGAATGCCCCAACCAAGGGTAACACAGGTTTCTTTTCCAGAAAAATAAGGTCATCAAGGGTGACAACAAAAAGCTAAGTAAATGATGGAAACAAAGACTTCTCACAATTACCAAATGAATAAAAAATTGAGTGGGATAAATGTGTAGATATAGAAATGGGTGCCCCAGTGCAAGATGGCTTGTCTTGCGATGGTGCAATTTTCTTGAAAAACCTGGTGGAGGGTGGGGGCCCCATGGGTGGGTTTTTGTATGAGGTAAATGAATGGAGGGAAATTTGCAGATGGGAAAAATGATTGTGGATGAAATGGAAGGTTAATGATATTGTGGGGGTGCAGTCAAAGGGTAAACCATGATGAGAGATATTGAGAGTCCATTAGGAAGGCTAGCATAATGAGGAGAAGAAGTATGTGCCTGATTCTTGGAAATGTGTAAGACTATTGGGACTCCCATCCCCAGGGGTGAAAGAATCATGAGTGTCAAAGTGCCAAGGGGGGATATGAATGGGACAACTCATGTGGGGGAGAATGCTACTGCGTGAAAATACTTTAAATGCAATAGAGGTGATAGTACTACAAAGTCGGGTGTGAGGATCCTACAAGCAAATGTCGGAAGGTGTGACTAGGAGAGGAAATTGATATTCAGAGGGAATGATTACATGCCAATGTCGAGAATATAGTTGAAGGGGCTGCATCAATAACCGATGACCAAGTACCTTCACAAATAAAAAACTGAATACCCGTCGTGAACAATATATGAAGAAAAAGAATATATAACAGTTATTTGATAATTTGGAACATGAGTATGCGTATTTGGGCGTGATGGGAGAAAAATGGTCCCTCGAGGCTGGGGATGGATGGTGACCCGAGGAATGTGATTGTGTAGGTGGCGAGATCCTGATCTTGTGGGTGAAGATAGATAAGGAAATGGACACTTTGAGCTCCTGTAATTGAACACGAAAATTTGGCAAAAGGGACTATATATAGTTGTAGGGCCCATAATGCCACCTCATTTGTACCTGTGGCCATAGTGAGTGGACGAGAGGTTTTTAAAGGAGATTTGGAGATTCTTGGAGATCGAGCCAGCCAATCTAGGATTAGTGAATGTCAAGTTACTGGTCATATCCTCCTGCATAGTAATTAGGATTTCTATTTTTGGCAGGGTCATACGGATGGCCGTATGGAGAGATTTTGTGAGGGTGAGCCCCGCAGTTTGCAGTCGATCAAAGGATTCTCGTGCTTGGGTGTGTGGTTATAATTGGGACAGCCGCACATGGGGGCACCTGAATGGGGAAAAAAGGTGCACATTGGATGCACACCTGTTCGAAGCACAACTACACACTCGTGTGCAGCTGTTTCTCTGACAGTTTTGCATGTGTGCACAATTGTGTAGCGAACAGGTGTGCATGAATATGAATCTGTGTGTGTGGAAAGGGTGCATGAATTTTCCTCTATGTCTTTGAAAGTCATGCATTGATGCACAACTGTGTGAAGAAAATACGCGCGCATGTGCGCACCTGTGGGGAAAACAACCATGCACATGAGGCAAAGATGGGGAGTGGAAAAACTTGTCTTTGTTGAGCTTTGGGTGTTTTTATGGGTTGTGATGTATGATTAAGTGTTGTGTATGTGGATGCAGGTGATCAATTGAGGATGTTGATACACTAGAGGGAGAGAGACTGGGTGCACATTAGAGAGGCGGTGAGAGACGAGGAGCCAGGTGTGTGGGTACCTTTGGAAGCTTGTGGGTTTCTAAAGTTATTTCACTGCTCACTGTTGCGGGCACAGGAGTATGTGTTGTAGTTTCTGATATATATGTGGAGTACTGATCTGCAGTGTTTCATTGTCCGGGGGGAGAAGCTCACATTCTCTGAAACATAGGATGTGTATTTCTTCATTGGGCTCCCTTTTCGGGGAAGCCATCTACATGTTGATCCCCTGTTTCTAGGGGATGGTCAGTTGGCTGACCTAGCACAAATGTATTACACCGGGGAGGACTTTATTTCAGGCTTGGTGGTGAGGATTGGGGTGATGGACGCCCTTGTGCATCATTGCATTGCAACGATGATTGTGAGGGTCTATAGGTCCCTAGCTACTTAGCGGATCAATGGTGGTCAGCTGAGGATCATGTAGAGGGCAATGGGTGGAGAGAATTTTTCTTGGTGCTTGATGCTACACGCCAATATGGTGGGGCAACTTAGCATGTGTCAGGCTGCGGACTCAGGGGATTTCACCTTTGGGTCAATCTTGGTGGCCTAGTTCTTGGAGAGGGTGCCTATGTTACACCCAAGAATTTTTTTGGACGCGGCTGGTGCACGAGAGCCATGATTGATGCGATGGACAACAATATTGGTTTGTCATGGGGGTAGGGAGGGTGGCCATTACTTTACGGTTGAGCTAGCATGTGTGTGGTGTCAGATGCCATTGATCATCTTGTGATACCCATATGGCAGGATGGACTATCATCGGGATCCTGACATGGTCTTACCTCTTAGAGAGGTGTGGGACCTGTTGTCACGAGTTTGTTCAGACCATGGTCCTTCTTAGGTTACCAACAAAAGGCACCGTGTAGTCTAGAGTGCTGGCATTTTCATCCCCTCCAAAGAGAAGAAGTCTCACATGAAGCCTTGCTGAGACAGATAGATAGGGATGGGAAGGGAGAAGTCTACAGAATATCCATAGAGTACTCATAACTCACTTCAGTTCTTGTGCAATCAACATTATCAAATTAGAAACATCTAAATGTAAGAACAAAACCTACTGGTATTGCAAGCACCAGTTAACCATAATAGAAACAATCATAACTCATAAGATTTACAGAAAGACTGAAACGCATAAGCAACCATGTAAAGACACATCTGATTTGAAAATTTAACTCTTCTTCATATTATCATCAAAGATATTTCTTACATTACAAACTCAACATTACATAGAAAGTAAAATATAGACTCGTGGCTCCAAACCTCAGCCACAAAATCCCGATTTCCCAGCTAGTAGGTCATGTTCATTAAAGACTCTACTCTTCTTGATTTACAACAAAACCTTGGACAATGCCCATGGAATTGTCTCTGATTGACACAACTCAACTTAACAACATCAACTAATGACCAAAAATGAATGAGAGAACTAACCAACCCACCAAAAAATCAACCCTTTTTCAATTATATTATGTCCTATGTATAGCTGGGTTATGTCTTCTTGTTCGGCTTGCACATCTTCTTGTTATGTTGAAACTGTTTGTTGTTTAGCTGGTGTTGAGCTGGCTTCCACAACTATTTTCTTTTGTTCTTCCTTCCAGCCTCTGATGGAGGTTCCACGACCAATACTTGCACAATTATTTCTCAAAAACGAAGGGCCCAATAGGCTCCGACCACAATCCTTGACTCATCCTTGAGTCAAGCACTTGGTTCCTTCACATTGTCAAGGAGAAACTGTTGCTTTCCCTAATCCATCTTTTCCTCTTCTTTGATCTCTTTTGTTTGTGTCTTTTCTTCCTTCACTTCTTCAAATGAAGGGCCCAATTTTGGAACAAGATCTAATGCTTTGTGCTTTACTCCATGAAAGATTTCAAATTTGTTCTGCCATTTTTGGGCAAGGAGTGATGGTTTCTCTAGGAACTATTGGGTCATCTCTTTGTTGTACTCATTTGGCTTGGTTGCAACCAATGAGTTCCATTCATAGTCAGTTGTTGCGTCGACATGGTGCATCTACATATAGGCGTTTTGAATCACCAGTCAAAACTCATGCAACTCTTTCTTCACTACTGACTGTGCTTCGTAGAGGGAATTTAGTTCTCTATTGGCCTGTTGAATTTGGTCAAAATTTTGCTGCTGATCCATGGGGTCCATTGTGACTGCAACTTCCTCATTGAGTAGCTGGATATTTTTGCCCACTTCCTCCAAGACTTGATTTTTTCAAGCAATGATACCCATCCAATCACTAACTTCCTTAAAAATTATGGTGCAGGTCGTAGTCAGTTTGTGTAGTGCCACTCGGGCATTGTTACCTTGTAGTATTATATTTTACATTTGTTCCTGGAACTGTCGAGACTGTTGTTCTACTTCTTGTTGGAATTGTTGTAACTTTGCTTGTATCTTCTTTGTGTGGGTCGCGAGTTGTGTCCATGCCACTTGTATTAGCTCGATCTATTGCTCTAGTTTTTTTATCTCATTGGATTTTGGTAAGTCAGGTGCAACCTTCTGGATCTTGGGCTAGGATTCTGCAAGTTTATCCTGGGCCTTTTCCAGTTTGCGCTCGGCTAGGATTCTGTCATGTTTTTATGCCATTCTACATGCTTGTTCGACTAACAGTTCTTTTCTGGTGAGCTCAGCTGATCTCTCAGCATCCGGGAGTCTTTTCTCTAGTTGATCTGTGGAGGCTTTGATTAGCCCAAACAATTGCGATGTTGGCCACTGTACCAGGTTTGTAACTGAAGGATATGCATCAATAGGTGATCTCGTCTTTAGAGGGAGTCTATTGGTTGTTGAGTGGTCCGAACAGGTTTCTACCTCCTCCTTTGTAGGTGGCACTGGTGCAATCCTCAGTCTTAGATATTTGGGTAGAAGAGTCAGTACCTCTGTTCTAGTGATGCAAAGTTGCATCAATTCTGCACATTATTGGGCGTTGTGGAGGACTTTCTCCATTTGCGCTCGCGTGGTTGTCATATCCTGTGCCATTGTTGATTGTACAATGTGCCATGTAACCTATGGTGCCGAAGACTGGTAAGTCTCCAAGGTTCATGATGGTGGAGTTAAACAAATTAATGAACTCCTTTTTCGATATAAAATGTATATCTCCAGTTCCATCTGGGGCTAACTCCCAAAAGACATTTGGGTGCATCTATGGGAACAAATTTGAATCTGTGAGGTCAAGGTAGAGCATCTTGATGTTCTCTACCTTCCCTTTGAGGTCACCTATGATCTCGACCTGAGGGTCGCAGATCTCGTCTGGTACTACTTCTTTCATCATGGCGCTTCGGCTTGCTGTAGCTCTCGATATTCACACGTCTGTGGTAGATAAGAGCTAGGCTATGTGTTCAGATTTTGAAAAGGTCTATACTGGTTCACACTACTGAGTGTGGAAATGGCTATGCTCATTTTGAGAAACAATACATTCTCAATTGAGTTATGAGAGTATTTTGTCTGGCTTTAATGGGTATGTTTTAACAATAACTTCTCCTCATGATGACTCTATGGACACAACAAGGTTTGAGTTGTCGGATGGGATGGTTTGATCAAGGGAAATCTGATTGATTGATGTGAGTATTAACTCATTTGAGTGGAACAAAGACGTGGCTGAATTGAGACCTTTCTACTTGATGGGTGGGTGTCTCGACGCGAAGTTTGATGGCATCTTGGCATAATGTAGCTTTATGGCTTAACGGGCGACAGTTAGGGTACCAGACTAGCAATAAAGGTTGTGACTAGACTGGGTATGTGTGGCCTTTAACTCTAGTTGGATTTGGATTTAGGGTGCCTCTGACCACAAGGGTTGTCCCTGTCATCCTTAATGACGGATATTAATGGACTTTCTCATACTTCAAATTCTATACTGCTGAGTTGGTAATTATGTATCAACCAACACTTAAACAAAATAGATAAACTATGTATTATGGTGCAACACTAGACACATGGACATTATTAACTAAATTTACAAAACTACAGAAAAAAAAAAACTCAAATCTAACTATTGTACAAGCTTCATCAGATTGGAGCGATTCCCACTCTTCTTAGTTTTGAGATAGGTAGGGCTTCAGGTAAGAATCATTCACCCATCCCGACCGTAGCATACCATCCAACTACGTGAGTTAGACTACTCCTGATGGTCATATCTCCGCAACTATGAAGGGTCCCAACCAGTGCATGCACATCTTTCCAAGGTGTGTCTAGTATCGGCTGTCGTAAAGTAACACCTTGTCCCCTTGTGAAAATACCTTGGTCTTGATGTGGCGGTCGTGCCAATATTTTTGTCTCACCTTTTCAATCGACTGATGGAAATATGTTAGAAATCTGGTTTCTTCGAGTTCTTGTAGCTCCGCAAGTCTCTGTGCCATTGATTCTTCATCTATCATACATGTGGCTTGTGCAATATACAGACTTGGTGTAATGAACTCTGCAGGCACCACTGCCTCTTTTCCGTAAACCAACTAGAATGGTGTATATCTGTGGATTTTCTTTGTGGTTGTCCCATAGGCCCATAATACCACTGGAACTCTATCACCCCAGTCCTCTCGATTTGCGCAAAAGACCTTTTTTAGTCATTTTTCCAGGATTTTGTTGAAGGCTTCAACTGTTTCATTTTCCTGTGGGTGGAATGGACTGCTCTTATGATGCTGAATCAGAAATTCAACAGTAAGTGTTTCTATAATTCTACTAATGAACTGAGATCCATGATCGCTAGTTAGGCTCTTAGGACATACAAATTGGGTAATGATATTCTCAAAAATGAACCTAGCAGTCGTATCCGTCGAACAGTCATGTACCGTTGTTGCTTCGGCCCAACGAGTAAGGTAGTTGGTTGTGGTAATGATGTAACTTGCCTTCAAATGTTTGTCTGTGGGGTTGATGGACCCAATGAAGTCAACTACCCATTTCTCAAATGCCTATAGAGCTCTAACTAGTTGTAGTAGTAATTCATCTTGGCATGACAATTTTTGCACCTATTGACAAATGTCACATGATCTAGCGTATGATTTTTCATCCTTGAAAAGTGTTTCCCACCAAAGTCCTGCCTGTGGAACTTTTTGTTTCATTGTCTTTCCTCCTACATGTCCTCCTGCAATTCTGTTATGGCATTCCCAGAGTATATCATGCCTTTCATGATCTAGGACACAATGCTTGAGGATACTGTCTAGTCCTAGTTTATATAGTGGGTCGGTGATAAACTGGTAATATGATGCTCTGATGACCATATGGAGTTTCTGGGTGGCGTAATATGTTTCAGGGCAGGCCCCTGTGATGAGAAAGGTTTCTATGCTCTCCAGGTATTCTGGTATTGCCTCTATCTTGAACAAATGTGCATCTGGAAGCTGATCATCGACTGCTCCACCATTTTCTCCTGACTCTAGTCTGGATAGATGGTCAGGTCCGATGTTGCATCGTCTTGGCTTGATGATGACTTCAAAGGAAAATTATTGAAATAACAACAACCATCTGCAAATTCTTCCTTCCAATAGAGGTTTGTTAACTAGGTATTTTAATTTTGAATTATTTGAAATGAGATCCTAACAGATGGTGTCTAAATTTATGTAAAGCGTAGATCATCGCTAGGCCTTCTCGTTTGGTCGTTGTATAGTTTATCTCTGCTTGCGACAACTTTCGACTCATAAAGTATAATGGGTGATCTATAGCTCCATCTCCTGGCTATGTTAAGATAGCTCCTAAGGAAATACCTGAAGCATCCACATGGATGTGAATTTCTTTCTCCCAATTTGGGAATATCAGAATCAATGTTGTGATGAGTTTTTCCTTAAGTCTTTCAAATGATTTGTGACACTTGGTAGTCCATTGGAACGTTTCAGCCTTTTTCAGGAGGTTTTCTAGAGGTACAGTAATGTTGGCATATCTTCGGATGAACCGACGATAATACCCTGTGTGTCCAAGTGTGGAGCATAGTTGTTTAGCACTCGTAGGTGGCGACATATTCACAATGATTCCTACTTTAGCTAGGTCTACCAATACTCCTTCTTGGAAGACTATGTCGCCCAACAGATTTCCTTGTGGCACACAGAATATACACTTCCTAAGGTTTAGTGATGTTTTTAACTCTCTCCATCTGTTGAACATTAGCCTTAGTAGTGCTACATGTTCCTTGAGTAGGCTATATATTGTCTAATTGTCCATATATACCTCTATGAACTTGTGGATAAACTCCTTAAAGCCTGCTGTCATAATCCTAGAGAAAATTGCAGGGGTGTTCTTTAAACCAAATGGCATTACATTATATGAAAACGATCCTCATTTGGTGATGAAGGTGGTTTTTCTCTTGTCCTATTCAGCAATCCTAACTTGATGGTATCCTGAGAATCCATCCATAAATGAGTATGTTTCCTTCCCCGCAACCTATTCTAGGACCTCATCAGTAAAGGGTGTTGGGAAAGGGTCGTGCACACAGGCAGAGTTGAGGCTCCTGTAGTATACACATACTATAATGTCTTCAGTGTCTTTCTTGCTTTGAATGACTATCGGGCTAACCTATTCTGGTTCTTCTACTGGAAAAATAAGACCTGCTTCCAACATCTTATCAATCTCCTTTTTAACTTTTTCTTTTACTTTCGGGTTAAGATGGTATGGCCTATATCTAACAGGCTTGGATATTGGTCTTAGCTCAATCTTCATTTCTCCCAAAACTCCTTTGATTCCCTTTAATTCTAAAAAAGTCCTAGGGAATAAATCTTTGTATTCTCACAGTAAGGTCTGTATTTCCTAACTAGTTTTCTCATCCCAATAATCTCCCACCAAAGCTATCCTGGGTTGCTCTTCAGTCCCTATGTTGTGTCTCTATAGTTTTAATGGGTGATTGTAGGAACTATAGGTCTGACTAGGTATGGTGTTTGGAATTTCCTCTTTCCCTCAGTCTCTTTGATGGCTAGGTTTCTCAGTTCTTCTAATTTGTCTAGGATTTATGAAGCTTTGCTAATCTGATAGCATTCTATAGGCTTTCCAATCACAGGTAACTAGATTTTGGTATGAAGTTCTTGGGTATGCTTGGGACATACTAGAAATTATGATCTCTTGTCATGATTGGCTATAAAAAGAAGTTATTTAATCTTTTGTAGGATTGGTTCAAGCTCAGGGTACTTACTTGTGAACGAGAAGTATTTGAAAAATTGAGCTACTAGTGTTTGCCAATCATTGGTCTATCTTTTGGTTTCCTCATGTATAAACCAATATTTCAGAATTTTTCCTAGGGAATGGGGGAATACCTGAACCCAGAAGAGAGAGGGTATCTCTGCAACCTGCCACTATGTCACACATTGTTCAATGTGTATTCTAGGGTATGATTCTCCAATGAACAGTTGTGCGGCATGGGGGTCCATCTATATCTCTGATTCCAATTGTTCCTTATTCCAAAACCTATATTTGAGAGCTTGCTTCACCTCGTCCCAAGTTTTAAGTGCAATTTTGTGCGTATCCCACCATCTGGCGGGGTTGTTCTGGAAAGCGATATCTAGTACTGATATTCGTTGATCCTATCTCACTTTCTCTTCCATGTTTTGCAAGAATTTTGCTAGGTATGAGGTGCCATCATATACTAGGTGTTCTCCGACTTTAGTCCCAATCCATCTAGTCATTCCTACAGTTGCGCACCTTCTTGAGAATCTTTCATGTGAACCTTGTTGCCAACTATCAAAATCCAGTTCTGAGTCTTCATCTACTGATTGTATACTTCTCCAGCTTACTAATCCATTCATAGTTGGATTTATATAATTGTTTCTTGTCCCGGCTGTTATGGTGTACAATTGGTCTAGGTCTACTCCTTCCATATTATTGTTCATTGGTTCTGTGTACCTAGGTCCTACATATGGATCTAAAGGTTGAACTACCTTGATTCCCACAACTTCAATATTCATGGTGTCTTTCTTTAAGTCAATTACTGCATAATTGTCGTAGGCCCAATCAATGCCATGTAGCGCAGGGTAGGGGTCCTTGTCTCCCATGATCTCAATGACTTTAAATTCATCCATTGTTTTTTCTCCTACTACATCGATTTCCACATTCTCCAGTCTTCCTATGGGAAATATATAGTATTGTTTTTCCATTCTTAGCTGAATTGGGGAATATGTCAGTCTTGGTTTTCCTAGGGCTTCCCAGGTTTTCTTGGGCAGAATGTTCACATCTGACCCTAGGTCTAGCATGATTTCCTTAATTTCAAAGTCATCTAATTGGGCTACCAGTCAGAATTATTTTCCAGTTCTTACTTTTCTTCATTGCACTCTCTGAGTGCTCTTCTCAGGAAGGTTATCCCTAATCCTTGCTTCGAAGGTTTCTTCATTTACTAAGACTAGGTACAGTGCATTGCACAACTTCTCTGTCAGTTGTTCATTCCCCAGAATGTCATAGAATAATTGAAACCAGATGTCAACTCCATTTTGATGTTTCTCAGGTTGTCTTGATATGCCTATAGGGTTTTTGGGTGCAGGGGGTGAAGTAGGTACTTGTGCTACCTTAGGATATACAACCGACTGAGGGGGGTTCTCTTTCATTTCACAACTAGGAATGCTCTGGAAGGCTTCTATGGCATCTTTAAAGAATAATTTTTGTTTTAGGGGGTCGTACCTGTCTCCCTTAGGTATTGCCTTCTGAATATGGGGTAGAGCATCAACATCAGCTCCTGTCCTCATGCCTCCTCGAGTGACAATGTTAAGATTCGACAATCGTCCTTTCAAAATCCTTTTGATCTCTGAACTAATAAGGTTAGTTCCTATTTGTCATACCCTATCTTCCCATTTTGCAATTATCTCCAGGAAGTCTTTGGTTGCATGTCCATTGGTTATGTAGTGAGAACACCATGGCCACCTTGGATGAGGATAATATCTATCCAAGTGATATTGTTCATCACAGTTATAACATCTGCTCGGTCCTCTTCCACCATTTCTTCCTCCTCTGAACTCTCTACCAGCTCCACCTCCTCAGCCTCATCATGGTCCCTGAGGGTTTTCATTTACCCTGAATGCTTTTTGGTCTATCCTGTCTTCCAGTGCATCCAATGCCCTACATTGGTTGGTAGTATGTGTGGTAGATGTGAATAACTCACAATGGATTGTGTTTGGTATCATCGAATATTTATGCATGATGGGGCACTATCTTGGTCCATTCCCATGGTTTTGGTAGATCTCACAATACTCCGTTGTAAGTGTTGCTTGACCTCTTGGGAACGCGTGATATGGGGCGGGATGGTGAAATATTGGGTTCGTCGATACTTGTGCAACTCCTCCTATAGGTCTTGGTGGGGTTGCCAACAAATTCTAGAGAGGTCCCAGCCCTCTCCCTCATGGGAATTCGTTCACCAAATGAACTTCCGTATAGAAT
The DNA here is from genome assembly GCA_009831015.1 of Picea engelmannii. NCBI lineage: Eukaryota > Viridiplantae > Streptophyta > Pinopsida > Pinales > Pinaceae > Picea > Picea engelmannii. Next base: position 687,228 of record ML778846.1, read on the forward strand.
CCAGTGCACCAAACCTGTGGTCTTCCTAGTCTGGATATTGTCAGTTCTTGAATCTTTTCTGTAAGGGTTGATATCTATCCTTGTAGTTGTTCTATATTCACATCTACTAGGCATCGGGTTAATCTCAAGGTTCCAGGGTATCCCGCCATGGATTCAATCTTCATCGATTGTTCCAAGGCATCTGTCAACGTGGCTATCTATTGTTGTGTTAGCGGGATCCAACTGAGAGGTAGTAGCCCCTGAATGTACTATTCCCTTTGATGTTCTTTGTGGATTGGGTATGCCAACCTCCCTATGGAATATTTGAAATTTTGGACGTATTCCTAAGTTGATTCACCTTCTCTTTGTTGGATTTCATGCAACTCAGAGAAAGCCTGTTGTTCTAACTGGTGCAGTGTGAACTCTGCTATAAACCTCATCCGTACTTGGCCAAGGGTGAACGCTTGACCTTATGTCCCTGGAACTCCTAGTTCAATGATATTCATGTACCATTTGAGAGCATGACCTCTCAGGGTAGTCTGGAATTCGACAAACTTGTTTGCATCTGGTGTCCCTTTGGATATCCATATGGCTTCGCAAAAGAACCAGTGTTGTTTAACATCTTCATCTCCCTTACCCCAAAATATTGGGTAACAGGCAATCGACCATCCCGCATGGCTAGTCATTGTTGATCCCATTGTTCATATCAATGTGAACCCTAACGATCCTTGTGATCTACCAGGGGATCCCAATATCTTCCTTGTACTCTCACTTCCTGGTTGTGACTGGTTAACTAATTATATTGGAACAAAACTTGTATGAGAAGGTAGTATAGAACTTACTACTTGTATTGAGGGCACTTGGGGTACGGGTGATTCGGGTCTGGTACCACTGGATTTAGGGAAAATATCTTTGATAGGGGGGGTCTCGTTAGCTTCCACTGGGATGATCTCTTTGGCTGGATTCCCGATATCTCCTATTATCGGGGTTGAATCTTCTTTTTCTCCTTTAAGATTCATGTCGGTTTCCTTCTCTCTTACCTTCGTGCTTCCTCCTTCTCATCCCACCTTCTGGGGACTTCTTTCTCTCCTTGCTTCTCTCTCGTTTAACCTTTGACTTGCCAGTTTTTCCTATCTTCTCACCCTCTGCAGTTCTTCCATGTGTCTTTCTTCTATTTCTCCTGATCCTCCTTCTTTCCTCAACTTTTCAGACTATCTTGCAGATTTCTTGATTTTGATGTGCCACCACTTCTCAACTATGGACGATCTCTTCAAGGCTCACTCATATCTTGAATCCATTTCTTGTTTTTTCCACCCCATTTTTCAAAGAACCCTTCCCCTCTCTTTATTCCATGACTCTTAACCCGTCTCACCCTACCCCAAGCAAGGGTGTTTACACTGCCATCTCGATCGGGGACATAATCAACATCCCTTCCTCCACCAAGAAATCTTTAATCCATTAGGGGATCTCTCTTACAAGTCTTCCCCTTGCGTCTTTCTTGAAAACTTCCTTGGCTCGCGAGAAAGACTGGTGGTTCTCGATTGCAAATTTGATGATGTATCCTTCTATCGTGGTAGTGACCCAGAAATCTATGACCCTCATGATTGGACAATCCAGCCTCTCGAGTGCTTCTAAATTGTTGGTATCCCACATGCAGATCGTCTTGACCTGCCCGTGGAATTCTAGAGCTTCTTGGATTCTCTTGATCCAGTGACAAAATTCTTCTGGTAATTTAACCCAAAAAATTTTGTACTGGTCGCTTGGTCTTTCTGAGTAAAAGATCGCTTCCTGAGTAACTCCCACTGATTTTATTCTTAGTTCCGCTTCTTTCCATATGAAGGCATTACAATTTCTTTCCCACCATTGATCGATGCCAAATCTATGGATCGGCGGTAGAATTCTTCCTACAAGTTCCCATTTAATATGGGTTTTGGCAACATAACCATTTTGTTGGCACGAGTTTTTTCAGACCATGGTCCTTCTTAGGTTACCAACAAAAGTCACCGTGTAGTCTAGAGCATTGGTATTTTCATCCCCTCTGAAGAGAAGAAGTCTCACCTGAAGCACTGCTGAGACAGATAGATAGGGAAGGGCAGGGAGAAGTCTACAAAAGATCCATAGAGTACTCAGAACTCACTTTAGTTCTTGTGCAATCAACATTATCAGATCAGAAACATCTAAATGTAAGAACAAAACCTACTAGTATTGCGAGCTCTAGTTAACCATAAGAGCAACAATTATAACTCATAAGCTATAGAGAAAGACTGAAACGCATAAGCAACCATGTAAAGACACATTAGATTTGAGAATTTAATTCTTCTTCATACCAACATCAAAGATCTTTCTTACATTACAAACTCAGCATTACATAGAAAGTATAGTACAAACTCTTGGCTCTAGACCTCAGCCACAGAATCCTGATTTCCTAGCCAATATGTCGCGTTCATTATAGACTCTACTCTTCTTGATTTACAACAAAAAATTGTACAATGCCCATGGACTTGGCTCTGATTGACACAACTGAACATAACAACATCAACTAATGACCAAAAAATAATGGGCGAACTAATCAACCCGCCAAACAATCAACCCTTTTTTAATTATATTTTGTCTTATGTATAGTTGGGTTATGTCTTCTTGTTTGGCTTGCACATCTTCTTGTTATGTTGCAACTGTCTGTTGTTTAGTTGGTGTTGCACTAGCTTCTGCAACTTTTTTTTTTTGTTCTTCCTTCCGGGCTTTGATGGAGGTTGCATGACCAACACTTGCACAATTCTTTCTAAAAAATGAAGGGCCCAACAGGACCACAGAGGTATGTTGATGTATTTGATGTTTTGGATAGTGTAGCATATTTTTTATGTATGGATGGATGTTGATGCTATATTTTGTTTGTTGTGTGTGAATATGTGGGGCCACAAGTCCGAGAGATGGAGCTAGTTAGAGCATCGGCTCGCTAGGGGACGAAGAGACTGTTGCACGGGGATCTGCAGGTAGGCGAGAGAAATCAGAGGGACGAGGCTGGTGTGAGGCCAACAGATGTTGATAGAGCTGGTAGGAGGCATCAATATGATGAACGTGGTGTGGGGCCTTCACATGCTACTTCAATAGAGGCTAGCAGAGTGATAGAGGAATTTCTCTGCCGATTGGAGGCAGTGCTACAGGGAGTTCCTAAGGGCATTTGGATGTAGATCCAGGACGAGGGAGTCTTGGAGCATTGTGTAGGCCTTCTGGACGAGTTGCGAACCTTGATTCATAGAGAATTTGTAGTAGGGGTGACGATGACATGGCGACTGCCACTTGGACCAGGCGGACCTCCAACTAGTGGGGCACCATCTCGTGATAGAAGACCTGGTGGTGGTGCTCTAGTGGCACCATCAATGCTTGATGTATTTATTTTATTTATTTATAGAGGCTTGTGAGCCTATATTGTATATATGGTAGTGTGACACCTATTTTGTACCTATAGGGATGAGGGGGTTCACCTGCCTATGGGCGATGTACATGTTGTACTATTTTTTGTAAACATTTGATGGAATAGTGATCGATATATATATATATATATATATATATATATATATATATATATATATATATAGATATACATTTTTGGATCTTTGTGATGTTCACATGTGATGATGTTTGGTGATGTTTTGTATGATGTCTAATCTACATGCTGTGATAGAATTTTGATGGTTTATGTATGTTTAATGGTATCTTGATGTGATAAATGCCAATCTAACACTAGGTTAACCATATTTTATTCTATTTGATTGCATTGTCATGGAATATGTGTAAATGTGATTGAATCAAAATGTCGACATAAAATTCTAACTTGCAGGCATTTGTGGAAGAGGCATGGATCATGGACATGGTACACATTTTTGAGCTGCAGGACGACGAGATGCGAATCTAGTAAGATGCTAAGATGGAAAATATGAAGGTGACTAGCCTCATAAACGAGGCCAATGACAGTTGTGTATTCTTCTTGGCTGTTGGTTGCTAAGCTCAAACATATGTCGTTGGAGTGGTGAAGTTCATGTGAGGGGGAATAGAGGGCCCAAGCAATCAAAGTGAGATTTTGTGTCCATTGGCTAGCCCCGTCAGCGTAACTAATGTGGTAAGATGATGGAGGAGGCGTATGTCAATAAAAGAAATGGTAGATCAACCATAAGGTATGGAGGAAAAAAGAAGACTAAAAAATCTAAAAATGTGTACAAAAAGGGAAAAATCCTAGTGTAGAGTGGCTACGCCTAGGCATAAAACTTTTTAAGGTACAACCCGTTGATGGGTTCTTTCATAGAATGGCCTTCGCAGGAGGCCAGGATGTAGACGCCTTTAGTGCATCAATGTTGGATGATATAAGGTCCATGCCATAAGGACTTAAATTTTCCGTGGCCAAGGGTATCGTGAGTGATGTTGTAGGCAAGGATGAGTTCTCCTTCATTACATGAGAGAAGGTTGATATGGTGGTCAAAGGTGGCCTTTGGCCATTTTTTGGCTACCTCATTGTTCTGTAATGAAGACTGATGGTCTTCATCTAGTGACTCTAGGTTCAACAATTGGTCCTCCATTGGAGCAGTGTCAGGTAAAAGCTCAATAGCGGTGCGTAAGGAAGGAATTTCTCACTCAATGGGGAGAGTGGATGTTAGGGTCCTAACCCTCACATAGGTAGAACAATTTATTCAGATGTAATAAAGGTTAATATTAATAGAATAAGGCAAATTTAAGAAGACCTAATAGAAGCTTCCGCTTCTAGAAGGATCTTCCTCTAGATTCTTCTTTTTAGTATAAATAGGAGTCGAGGGTATGAGAACCATATCTTGGATATTATCGTAATAGAGATTTTCTCAACTGGAGGTTTCCCCCTCAAAGAGGCTCGTGAACATTGCTTTCATATTCAAAGTGCTATTTTTGTTATTATTCTCTTATCATTTCAATGCTATTGTGGTGAATGTTTTGGTTATATTGTTGTTATTCTGCCATTTCTAGCATTTTATTTATGTTCTGCATACATTTATATCTAGTATATTACAAGTGGTATCAGAGCACTTTCCTCAGCAGAAAGTGTGGGTTAATTTTTTTTTCAGGGTAGAGACATATTCCAGTGTCTTTAAGCCACAAAGATCTATCGTTATCTGCATAAACACGCAGTTGAGGGATTCATACACGCAGGAAATACAAGTGGTACTTATGTGCACATATGTTGGCCACCCTTGTAACCCCTGTTGGTACCCCTTTGAGTGGTAGCGCATCAGATAGGACCTGTGTACGGATCGACCTAGATTACCTAAATCCTTCTTTAGATAAATCGATTGGCCGCCAGACTATTATAGTGTCACCGAGAACAACACTCATGAAGATACTCTCTATTACCTGGGTAGTCGGGTAGTACAGCTAAGGGTACGGTCTATCCTCCTTAGTTAGTGCCCTAAGATATTGGGTCGAGTACTACTGTTGGACCCTGCACGTATATCAGAGAGATATAGCATAGGGAAAAACCTTGTCTGTAGAACCCTTGAATACCTAACCCTTGGGGACAGAAACATAAACAAATTAAAATAGACAAGATCTATTGTCGCGCAACTATGTTCGGGTTGCCAAGTAAATACACATTTATTTTTGGTTAATCATTTGGGCATTTCCTCTCTACAATATTCTTCAGACCAGAGTATAACTCTGCAGGTGTCCATAAAAAATATTAAAAAAAAAAAAAATTGGAAATTTTTTCACCATTATTTGAGACCTATACCATTAGATTCATCTCTTCTCCCTTATTATCACATTCATCCATATCATTTTTTGGAAAAAAAATTGACCCCGCGCGCTCCTTTTCAGCTACACCATCCTCATGGCCCATACCCATAGCCAAGACTTGGAAGCTCGCTTCAACACCTTGCAATCTGGTCTCATAGAAACCCAACAAGAAGTGAAACAACTCAGTGCCAATGTTGCATCCAGCAATACAACCATGCAGTCCTCAATGGAGGAAATTAAAAAATACCTCACCACCCAGCTTGAATCATTCTTTTCGACACTCTACACCAAACTACATATCCCTATAGATAACCCTTCCTCTTCCTCACCTCCACATCCTGAAGGTGACCATCACTCTCATTCCAATAACTTTCAGAACCATAACTTTCAACATGACATACAACTTCTATGGGTGGATGTGACCAAATTTGATGGCTTAGACCCCACTGGTTGGGTAACCCAAATGGAACATTATTTCTCTTTATACGACATTACAAATGACTTGGCCAAACTCTGGTATGGTGTTCTCCATTTAGATCAAGAACGGTGGCAATGGTGGCAATGGAGAAAAACTTATTGTCAAGGGTATATTGCTTAGACAAACTTTGTGGCAGAGATTTATGAACGCTTTGACACTGACACCAACCATTTGGTTCGTTTGACAAAGTTGAAACAATTAGGAACAGTGGAAGACTTTATAGTTTCCTTTGAGCGCCTGGATTTTAGAACAGAGGGCATGCATGATGCCTTTTTCCGAGAGTGTTTTATCAGCGGCCTCAAGGATGAGATTTGGTCCCATGTCCTCATGGCTCAGCCTTAGAGTTGGGTGGAGGCACAACAAGTTGTATCCTCTCAAAACTGAAAACCTCCTTTATCCATCGCCCTAAACCAGTAAATCCCACTACTCCCTTTGCTCCACTAAAGATCCAAAAATTGACTAGGGCTGAAATGGTTGAATGCCAACTCAAAGGCCTTTGTTATAATTTTGATGACAAATATTTCCCAGGAAACAAGTGTAAAGAAAAAAATCTTTTTATGGCCATCTCCGAGGATATTTTGGAAGAGGATGTAGAAACTCCCCTTGTGTCTGAGTCGCCTGAATCCACTGACATAACCCCTCTATCATACCCCCCCGAAGTAGAACCGATCATTTCCCTCAATTCTCTCACTGGCTTCTCCGCTCCCCAAACCCTCAAGCTAATCGATTACATCAAGCATCATAATGTCATTATTCTGGTTGATAGTGGCAACACCCATAATTTTATAAATCATCACATTGAACAAGAAAATCATTGCTACATCCATGCCATCAATAATTTCAAAATCATGATTGCCAATGGTGGTTCCATGAAATGTGGAGGGCGTTGTGAAAATGTGTGTCTCCAAATTGGTGACTACCACCTGAAATCCCATATGTTTGCTATTGACATGGGAGGTTGTGACATTGTGTTGGGTGCAAACTGGCTAAGGACTTTGGGTCCCATTCTCATGGATTTGAAATACTTAACCATGCAATTCAATCAAGAGGGCCACCAATATAAGTTCCAAGGCATCACCGTCAGTTCACCTGAGATCATTAGTTCCCATCACATGGAAACGCTGCTCAAAAAAGGTCATTTTGGTGTTATTGCCCAACTCCATGCCATACAAGAAACAAAGACACCCTCAGTCCCACAAGACCTCCAAGCCATCCTTTCTACACATCAGTTGGTATTTTCCACTCCCCAATGACTCCCTCCTTCTCGTGGTGTTCATGATCATTCCATTCCCCTTGTACCCGGAATCCTTCCTCCCAATATCCATTTATATCATCAACCTTTTTCCCAAAAAAATGAAATTGAGAAAATGGTCAAGGAACTACTTAATGCAGGCGTTATCTGCCCTAGTACGAGCCCCTACTCTTATCCTATGGTCATGGTCCTAAAGAAATAAGGTTCTTGGCTAATGTGTCCTGACTTCCGTGCCCTCAACAAACTTACCATCAAAGACAAATTCCCCATTCCTGTCATTGATGACCTCCTGGATGAATTGAGTGGTACCCAATTCGTCACTAAACTGGATCTTCGTTCGGGCTACCACTAGATATGTATGAAAGAGGCAGACATTACCAAGACTTCCTTTAGAACTTATGAGGGCCACTATGAGTTTTTGGTCATGCCCTTTGTCTTGTGTAATGCCCCCTCCACCTTCCAAAGACTCATGAATCATGTCTTCAGTCCTTTTCTCCGTCGTTTTGTCTTAGGTTTCTTTGATGATATCCCCATATATAGAAAAACCTGGACAAACCATCTTGCTCATGTGTATTGAGTTCTCCATCTACTCTCTCAACACCAACTTTTCCTGAAACAGTCTAAATGTGATTTTGGCGCCTCCAAAGTAGAATACTTGGGTCATCTTCTTGGCAAGGATGGCATCAGGGTGTATCCTAAAAAGATTGAAGCTATGCAAGAGTTGCCTCACCCAAAGACTCTTAAGAGATTGCGTGGATTTATGGGCTTAATAGGGTATTATCGCAAGTTTGTTAAGAATTATGGGAAGATTGCAACACCTCTCACTGCTCTCCTAAAAAAGAACTCTTTCACTTGGACTCCAGCCACTTCTCAAGCTTTTCAAACCTTGAAGATGGCCATGTGCACCACTCTAGTCCTCGCCCTTCTCGATTTCACAAAGACCTTTGTGTTGGAATGTGATGCCTAAGGGAAAGGAATTGGTGTTGTTCTTATGCAAGAGGGTCAACCTTTGGCCTTTACCAGCAAGAAACTATCTGAAAGAAATCTGGGCAAATCCATCTATGAAAAGGAAATGTTGGCTATACTGCATTTCGTTGATTTGTGGCACCCTTATCTATTGGGGAAACATTTCCAAATTAAGACAAACCATCAAAGCCTCAAGTATTTTATGGAAGAACACATTTCCTCCCTAGAACAACAAAAATGGTTGACTAAGCTCTTTGGATATAATTATGAGATCATTTACAAGAAAGGAAAAGACAATGTGGTTGCAAATTCACTTTCCCACAAATTTGAAGATGAAGGATCCCTTTTTTCTCTTTCATTCATTGTCCCAGATTGGCTCCAAGCCATTTGCCAAGAACGGCTACAAGATCCCAAAAGTTTGCAACTGATCCAACAATTGCAGTCCAATGCTTCGGCTTCCCTAAGGTACTCTTGGGTCCATGATGAACTTCGATATAATGGCCATTTTTATTTAAGTAAACAATCAAAGATTAAATCCACGGTACTTTCTGAGCTTCATGCTACACACACAACAGATCACTCTGGGTTCACCAAAACCTATGACAAGGTCAAACGTTCCTTTTTATGGGATGGTATGAAATAGGACATTCATAATTTTTTCGCTGAATGTGATGTATATCAACACAACAAGGGAGAAACAATCAAATCTCCAGGCACACTACAACCGCTCACGATTCCACCTGCTATTTGGAATGATATATCTATGGATTTTATTACTGTCTTACCCAAATCAGGAAATAAATCAGCCATCATGGTGGTTGTTGATTTCCTTTCCAAGTATGTTCATTTCTGCGCCCTTCAACTCCCATTTAAAACATCCACGGTGGCTCAAATTTCAATGGATCAGGTCTTCAAGCTTCATGGCATGCCACACTCTATTGTTTCTGATCGTGACCCAACTTTCACAAGCAATTTTTGGCAAGAACTGTTCAAGATACAAGGCACCGAATTGCATCTTAGCACAACTTATCATCCCCGAACTGATGGCCAAACGAAAGTTTTCAACAAGTGTTTGGAAACATATTTGATGTGTTTTTCCTTGGAAAAGAAAAATCAGTGGGCTCAATGGTTACCCCTAGTTGAATGGTGGTACAACACTTCATACCATACAACTACACGCATGACTCCTTTTGAAGCAATATATGGACAGAAGCCACCTTCAGTTCTCTCATAATTACCAGGTGCCTCGAAGGTCCAAGTGGTTGACCTAAAACTTACATCTTGAGAGGCTATTCTCTTTACACTCAAAGATAATTTGGTCATGGCACAGAATTGCATGAAGCAATAAGCAGATCAAGGTCACTCTGAATGTCAATTTGCAGAAGGGGATCAGGTGTTTCTTCGACTACAACCTTATAAGAAAACTTCCCTCAAGGCCAAGCATTGTCAGAAGCTAGTGCCCAAATTTTATGGTCCTTATACCATTCTCAAGCGTGTGGGACAAGTATCCTATCAGTTAGCTTTGCCCAGCCATTCGAAGCTACATCCTGTTTTTCATGTTTCATGCTTAAAGAAGGTGATTGGAGCTAAGTGCCAAATTCAAACCAACCTTCCAGAGTTAGCTGAAGAAGGATCCATTTGGCTACAGCCAGAAGCAGTTTTGGACCAGCATGAGTGTTGCCTATGTCAAAGAACCATCAAGGAAGTGCTAGTCCAGTGGAAAGATACAACTCCAACAAATGCCACTTGGGAACCAGATACCATTTTGCAACAATTTCCTCATCTCAAGCCTTAAGGACAAGGTTGTTTTTAAGGGGGCGGACATGTTAGGGTCCTAACCTGCACATAGGTAGAACAATATATTAAGATGTAATAAAGGTCAGTATTAATAAGGCCTTTCAATAAAATAGAATAAGGCGGATGTTAGAAGACCTAATAGAAGCTTCCGCTTCTAGAAGGATCTTCCTCTAGATGCTTCTTTTTAGTATAAATAGGAGTCGAGGGTATGAGAACTCTATCTTGGATATTATTGTAATATATCTCTACTCAACTGGAGGTTTCCCCCTCGAAGAGGCCCGCGAACATTTCTTTCAGATTCAAAGTGTTATTTTTGTTATTATTCTCTTATCATTTCAATGCTATTGTGGTGAATGTTTTGGTTATATTGTTGTTATTCTGCCATTTCTAGCATTTTATTTTTGTTCTGCATACATTTTATATTTGGTATATTATAGTGGCTTCGACCCCATGGACAATATGGAAGGGTGTAAAACTAGTGGCAGTTTTAACTACTATGCGATAAGTCCATAGTGTTGAAAACAACATATGATGCCAATTGGTGTTATATTTGTTGACAGTACATTGCAACATGGTTTTAAGGACCTTATTGACTACCTCTACTTGTCCATTGGATTGAGGTTAGTAGGGCGAGGCAAACTCATGAGAGAATCCTAACTTTGAGGAAATCTTGATAAAGAGATCATTCTCTAAGTGTTTTCCATGATCGGAGACCATTTGTAATGGTACTCTAAAGCGAGAAATGACGTGATTAAAGAAAAAAAGTGTTGCGATGTTAGCGGTGTTGTTGAAGGTGGGCATGGCTTGGGTCCACTTGTTGAAGTAATCGACCACCATGAGAATGTACTTGTGTATGTTGTTGGATGGAGGATTACAATTCATGAAGTCAATGCCCCATTTGAAAAAGGGGCCAGCGATGATGATTAGGTGTAAAAGAGCAGGTGTCGCTCGTTCTTTGTGGGCATAAAGCTGGAATTTTTCACAATGTTTCATAGCGTGGATACAAACGTGAAATAATGTGGGGTAGAAGTAGCCTGCTCGAATAATTTTCTGGGTGGTGGACATCCTTGAGAGGTGACCACCGCAAGCACTGATGTGGCAATCATTCAGAACTCTGTCAGCTTTGTCGATGGTCAAAAATTGACAGAGTATGGTGTTGACCCCTCATCGATATAAGATGTCCCCGATAAGGAGATATCGAGGGGCCTAATGGAAAATAAATTGACGATCATCCCTAGAGAGGTGAGGTCCAAAATTCTATGTTCGAAGGTAGATGAGGAGATCGTCGTACCAACGATCATCCGAGGGGATGTATAAGAGGTGTTCATTGGGGAAGTCTGTATTGATGGGTGAACTGGTAGTATCTGAGGGAAATTTCGTAATGAGTTCTGCGAGGATGAGGGATTTATCTCTCTTGGGTGTTGAAAACTTGAGGTCGTACTCCTGAAGGATGACAATCCATCGGGAAAATTTTCCATTAATTTGTCGGTGACTGAGCAAGTATTGCATGGGGTTGTAATATTCCACGACTTTGGTAGTGCAATGAAAGATGTAATGGTGCAGTTTCTGGAGTGCGAGAACAACTGCAAGGGTGAGTTTCTCTTTGTGATTGCACTTTAGGGGTGGTCCTGAAATATTTTTACTAATATAGTAAATTACATGCTCATGGCCATCATCCCCTAGTTGGACGAGAACTCCTGCCATTGAGATGGCTGAGGCCAATAAGTAGAGGATATAGTTGCGATCATAGTTGGGTGGACTATTCAAATGGGCATTGAATAACATCACTTTTAAATCATCAAAAGAGGTTTGGGCATGTTCATCCCATCAGAATGGGATATCGTGACGCAATAAGCGAAGGAAACTGTGTGTGCAGGTGGCATAATTGGGGACAAAGAGGTGGTGGAATTTCGGTGATGGTTTGGACCTTGAGGGGGTCGAGGGTGATGCCGTGTTGGGAAATGATGAGCCCAAGGAGGAATCCAACTGTGACATAAAATACGCACTTGAGAGGGTTCAAGAGGATATTGTACTGATGACACCTTTGAAAGATGATCCATAAGTTATCTAAATGTTTATTGCGTTTCTTAGATCGAGCGGTGAGGTCGTCCAAGTATGCAAGGATGATACGAGCCATATTATGAAAAAGGTACATCATGGCCCATTGGAATGTCGCACCAGCGTTCTTAAGGCTGAAAGGCATGACATGATATGAAAAATTGCCCAAGGGGGTAGTGAATGAGGTTTTGTACTGGTCTGCTGGATGAATCTGAATTTGGTTGTAGCCTGAGAAACCATCCATGAAGGAGAAGGCTTCGTGGTCGGCACAATCATCAATAATTGGTTGATGAAGGGCATTGGGAAGTTGTCTATGGGACAACTATGATTGTGATCACGAAAGTCAGTGTAGACACGAATAGTGCCCTATTTTTTGTTGACAGGGATAGGGTTGGAGACCCACAACGTATATGTGATGGGGTATATGAACCCGAAAGCACGTAATTTATCGATTTCGTCTTTGATGGCCACCTCTTTGAATGGGTGTAGTGGGAATTGCTTTTTTCGTATAGGTGTGATATTAGGCTATGTGTCTATACGATGTTCAACAATAGAAGGATCAAGGCCATGCATCTTTGTGTATGACCAGGAAAAGATGTCCCGGTATTCCTGGAAGAGAGCTTTCTATGCTATAAGTTCTTTAGGAGAGCATGCAACACCAATGGTGATTTCCTCTACGATTCTAGTTTTGATGGAAATATCAATTTTGACAGGGGGGGAAATGTTGGCCATGTTGCCTTATTCAAAACCATCGGGGCTAGGGATAGGGTTGTTGAACCAGTCTATATGCCCTGATGGAATAAAATATTTAGTTTCGATTGCGTATACAAAGTTTTGGCTAAGGGGATCAAAGGATTCATGTGAGAGAAAGAGCGCTCTATGATGGAGCACATTCCATGGGCAACTGGGGCTATTTAATTCCTCAAGGATGTCTTCATCACAGTGGAACTAGTGAGAATATAGGGGATTCTAGGGAGTAACATTTGTGATTGTCACCATATGATTATCTTCTGGTGGTGAAGATGTAGGGAAGGTGCAAGGAGGTTGTGTTGGTGTGCTCGACATAAACCAAATATCAAGATATTGTGGGTTAAAAATTGTATTTAGGTGTGATATTTCCATGGGGAAATGTACTGGAGAATTGGGGGGATTTGGGGGAAAATCCTCATATAGGATATCCATGAACCATGGAGGAGTGGGGAGTGCCTCAGGCTTAGGAGAGATAATATGAACAACATCGAGGGATGGAGTAGGGGTAATCACCGATACCTTTGGAAATGGGGGGGGTGTAGGATTTTGAATAAGGTCCATTTGGAGACACTTGCATTCAAGGATCGTAGGACACTGGTATGTGAAATGATCCAGTGATTCATAGAGAGAGCAAGGGCATCTCATTTGTTCATTAACTAAGGTTGTGACATAGTGGATGTTTGTGATAGGAGTACTTGATGATGCGGATGGGGAAGACTCTTGCTGAAATATTTGGCGTACTTCCATTAATATCTGTCGAAATTGAGGTAGCGTAAGGAAATGGTGGGTGTAATGGCCATACTGTGAACAAATGGCATAGGTGAATTTGGTTTGCAACCCTATGTTACCTGTATTCAGAGACGTGGTGGTAGTACTAGGTGCGTTAGGTGTAGCGATGAGCTGCGTGGTTGTTCGAGGAAGTTGGATTAAATTTCATAACTCGAGGAGAGAGGGACATCGATTGGTGGGGTGTCCTTATTTCTAGCATAGTGCACCAGGAAGTTGAACTTGGGGGGCAAGTGGAGCGGTGGGCTCTTTATTCTTCCTTTGGCCCCAAACTGTAGTGGTGGTCCTAGCGAGTGGGGGTGGGGATGGTGTAGTGGGAGTGAGGACTAGGATCTGCATTGGGATTCCCTCTTTTGGGGGAGGGAGGGATGGTTGAGGAACCATCTCAGGTGGGTGCAGATACCAAAATAGGATGGAAAGCACCATGTTAGGGAGAGTAAGCGTTGTGGCTACTTGGAAAGATTGTACGCCCAGTGGGGGGTAGAAGAAGAGGATTTGAGTAATGGATTGGGGGATTCTATCACAAATAGGGATGTGACCCTGGGGGAGAGGGACATTGGGAACAAGTGGTGTTGGAGAGTTCTTAGGGGATTCCTGAGGTAGGAGTTATGGAACTAGTGGGTCATCAGGAAGTGAAGAAGCCTCGGTGGGAGGAATGGTATCTCCAGTGTTAGTTTCATTGGAAGAGAT
>ML778846.1:701822-747904 GCA_009831015.1 Picea engelmannii
GTTATCAATGTTGGAGCAAGGTCTAGGCTCGTAATGTGAAACTTGATTGATGGTGATAATCTTCCCGTTGTGGGGGAACATCATCATGCGAAACACAAAAGAGGTGATTGCCTTCATAGCATACATGTAGCTACGTCTGAACAAGATATTGTAATCAAGTGGTGCGTCAATAACTTCAATGTCGATAAGGATGGTTTTTTCCCCTATTTCAACAGGGACATTTTGAAAGATCCCTTTAGGAGAGGATGGTAATCCATCATAAGCTTGCAAAGTGATGGTGGATGGTATTATATTGGGAGAGATGTGTTTCTACCATACATTTTTGGACATGATGCATGTGGATGCACCTTCATCGATGATGCATTGATGAATTGTGATGTTCCAAATTTTGACTGGTATCTGGAAAACTACCAATGTAGGGAGACGAGGTTCCCCACAATCTAGATCAAATGTGATGAGTCTAGTATCAACAGGGTTGAATTCCCAGAGGGTGGAGAGTAATGACTTCCATTGAGTGGGACAGGTTTGAAGGACTTCCAAGACTGACATGGTAGTAGGGGATTGTGCCAAGTCATCGACCAAAATGTAATTGTGTGCTACCCTATCCTAAGAGTTGTTGACATTTCATTGTAATGGGATGCAAGCAATCTGAAGGGGGGTTTCAGTGTTAGGTTGCAGAATCATGAGAGGTGCTCCTGTTGTAACTGGAACTGCTTTCGAAGTGGTGGGAGTATATTCAAGGGGTGTGTTGTATTTACGATTGTGCATTTGTAGAATCATTTCTTCTTCACTAGTGAGGAGGATAGTGAGATCTGAAGGAGTGCCATGGTTTTGATATTGTCCCATCTATGGTGGGGCAGGGTGCATTTCTTGTTGGGTATTCATCACCCCTTAGTGTGGAATAGGGTTTTGTAACACCGCTCGGGGTGGTTGTTGCACATATTTTTGTGGGGCCTGCTGGGGGGCAGGCACTATTGGGGGATGTGGTCCATTCACAGATTCTTTCATCCGTTTAAAGTTGACAATTTGGGGGAAGTGGTGAGTATAATGGCCATACTCACCGCAAAGGGCGCAATGGAAGTTTGTCCAGAGGTTATTGTTGTTGTTCCTCCCTTGAAGTTTATTGTTGTTGCCCCCTTGGGGGTTCTGGTTCCCCTGGTTCTAGTTTCCTGAAAGAGGTTGGTTCTGTTGGGGGTTATTTCCCCCTGGTCGAGGATTATTATTGTTTTGATTTTTTCCTTTATTTTTGGCATTATTCGACTGATGGGCCGGATTTTCCATATTCAGTTGTTCAAAATTTTGAAACTGTTGAATGTAAGAGGGCTGAACAAAGTTAACCCTGGCATGCGATTGTCCTTGTGGTGGAGCCATGGGTTGGGAAGGATAAGGAAATGGAAAGTACAGATTATTTTGTGGTAATGATCTATATGGTACATAGTAAGGAATGGTGCTTTCACTAGTTCTCAGGGTGTAAGTTGAGGTAGAGGGGGTACCAGAACTTGATTGTATAGTTGGACGCATTATGGGTGTCGATGTGGGTCCACTCATGGGTGGAGGGGGTACAAGAGGGTATAGTTGTTGGTAAGGAGGAGGAGGGTAATAATTAGGTCCGCCATATATTGGTGGATGTTGGGGTGTACCATACATGGGTGGTGGTTGGATGTATGGGTTGTGGTGTGTTGTGGTACCAATCAATCCATCCACTAAGTGAGACATCACAGGTTTGTCTTCGTTGAATGGTACGATTCTTGGGACGTCAAGTAGTATTGTATATAAGTATACTGATTGTGCATAAATGATGTCAAACTGCTGAGCCTTGTTGATGGATTCCTCTTCATATTGGGGTAAGGTGGAGGCCACATCCTTGGCAAGGAGGGAGATAAGTGGTATGAGAAACCAATCAAGGCATTGTTGTTTGGTGGTTACTTCTTTGCATAAACTACGTCGCTGATGCCATTCATGAATGTGGTCAGCGATATGTTTGTCTGAGGTTTGTTTAAACTTGGAGAGTAGTTTTAGACCATTGTCATGGTAGATTGGTAGTTGAAAGAAGGTAAAAAATTATTTGGCCAATGATTCAAAAGTCACATGGGACCCTGATTTTTCATCTACATACCACTTGGTTGATGGGCCAGTGAGTGTGCGTTGGAATAAACTTAATCAGAAAGAATAATCCATGATGCTATTTGAATATCACCATAAGTGTAAGGTCATGAAATGGTTGGCAGTGTCATCTCCCGCCTTTCCTTCAACTTGGGGATTTATGAAGGTAGTTTGGTGGGCATTGCAGGCCATGTGGGGTCATGCAATATAGGATCATTTGTGATCTTTCTTAGATCTGGTATGTTGAGGGAAGCCAAGTATGGAATATGAAGTGGCAGTGGAGGATTAGTTCCAGCCATTGCATGAGTTGTTTGTGTACTTGACCCTTGAGTGTGGTTGGGTGGGGTTGTACTTCCCCCTTGGGAAGAAGTTTTTCCCCGACTTCCTTGTAAAGGAGAGCTAGTGGACATTTTGCCTTGGGAAGTGGACCCAAGTAAAGTGGAATGAAGCAAAGTTGATCCCAAGATAGTAGAACTCAAATTGGTGTGAGAGTGTGGAGCCGATGAGTTGGCAAGACTAGGAACTCCCCCTAGAATAGGAGGGAGATTTAGCAAGCATCTGGAACAAAGGGGATTATGTGGGTCGCCTATGATGTCTAACTAGAAAACTGAATGTGTGTGAATGGTGATGAGTAATAAATGAACAAGCGACTTTGTATAACTTGGACCTTCACAACATA
Source organism: Picea engelmannii (assembly GCA_009831015.1). Lineage (NCBI taxonomy): Eukaryota > Viridiplantae > Streptophyta > Pinopsida > Pinales > Pinaceae > Picea > Picea engelmannii. Next base: position 704,605 of record ML778846.1, read on the forward strand.
TCTCACAATCGTTTTGTCATAACAAGAGCATCATACATAAATCAATTGACAAAGAAGCATATATGTGGGTAGGTGGATTTTGTCCACGTGGGAGAACAAACAAAAAAAATGATCGTGTCCTAAAAGACATAACATCCTTTCTCTCAAATAGCACTGGACCTTCCAATAGCACTCAACAGTGGGGTCTAAAGCCACTGGAAGAGGAACTAGTGAAGAATGAAACAATCAGTTATAATGAGGGGTAGAGGGTGCATATCCCGAAAGAGATAGCGATATTTCCCAATAGCCACACAAAATCTGATCAAGGTGCAATTGCAGCCCACAATTGCCACCTGGGTAGATTTCCTAAAATTTGGTCACTAGTTACCTTGGTCAAAGTGCGACATTTAGATTGTCGGCCTTAGAAATGGGTCATGGGATGGATCTGTCCAAGAGGTGGGTCCCTCAAGGGGGGACGCATAGAACAACTGGACCTTGGCCTTTGACCCTTCATGGGTATCTCCCTACCTTATGGTGTTAGGAACACTTGACTTGGAGGATTTAAAGTTCCCTTTTTGACAACTTATAATGTTTGAAGATGTGAGAACCAGATAACAGGGATTTATTTTGATGCCTATCCCTGAGATCCTACCTAGACTAAAAAAAATTCTTTTGGCACCTCATGTGGAGGAAAACTTAGTGAGTTTTTTAGAACATTTTTAGATGTGGTTGTTTGTGAGAATGAGGGTGTGAACCAATCTCATTCAAATTAAGTGGGAGTGGATATTTCCTTCAAGAAAACGGTGGGGCATTTCAAAATCCCTTTGGGGGAAACTTACTTCAACCTCTACAATTTGAGATGCAACTATGTGAGTGAGTAGTGACTTTGTGTTTGAGCAAGTGATAAAATGTGCCAAATTTTTGATAAGTTAGGTGCCAACTTGCAGCATGTGGACTTCGTGTGGTACTTACAAATCTTGATTACCTATCTTACTCTATGCCATTGGTACAACCTTGCGGAATTTTAAAGTCCCTAGAGAAATAACATGTGGACATGTGGGTCCTTACCAATCCCTTAAACTCCCTAATGTGATTTAATCTAAGAAAGATTTAAAAGACTATTCTAGATTGTGGACATGTGGGAATGTATGGGCCCGTTACAATAATCTTTAAACTCCCCTAGTGATGTAAACTAAGAAAGTATATTCAAAACTATCCTATCTTTGTAGCATGTGGGCGTGTGTGGGACCTTACAAATTTAAGATGTTTTTGAAATGAAACTAAGAGGAGTCCCAAAGGGGGTTGTTGTCCTCTCCTAAATATTTTGTTCTTAAGGGAGATGAAATCTTCCTTCAATCATTTTTATGATTCTCAAGATCGCTCTATGGTGCGAGATAAGAGCATACTCTATGATTGAAGTTTCATTTCTGGTCCCAATGCAAGTGTTTATATATGTGATATTGAATGATTCAAACTTAACTTTTACAATCAAAGAAATCCATTCATGTGTAAAAATGAAATCAAAAAGAGGAAAAATATGGATTTTAACCCCCTACGTGCCTATGTTTTGACTAACCCTTCATGTGGAGAGGGAATATAAGTGTGGTGCATATTACAAATTGCATATAATCAATATTTAGAAGGCTATGGGCCTTCAAAACATCACAAAAAACCCTTACAATGTTAAATTTCTGGATAGGTGCACAAGTTGTAGAGTAGATAGAGGCGCATGTGGTGCCAATGTGAAAATAAACAATGAACTGTTGGTGCAAGTGTGTAGAATGCGCTGAAAAACACAATGCTTTTGGTGCACGTGCTCAGAAGACACACCTATGGTCTGAAAAACCCGTGCACCTTCCGATACGTGGCCGGGAATAAAATTTCGAATGAAATTCTCTTATCTCAGCTTTGAATTTATCTTTTTGCAGGTAGGCTTGGGCCGGTTATGATCCCTGCAAGTTAAATAAATCAAAAATAAATGCCCAAACAACCCAACTGGGGAGGAAATTGATACCTATCCCCATTGGAGTCTCCAATGTGTTGTATCATTTTCGTCACCTAAATGAGCAAAAGAGGGACACTTGCAAGTTCAGTTGGGTCAACTGAATAGGACATAAGTGAGTGCAAGAGTTAGAAATATGAAGCACAAGAAATAAACAAACAACTAAGCTAACAATAATTAAAGAAACTAAAGTAAAGTGCATAAGGGAATTAGAACCAAAATTAACCAAACAATTGACCAATATTCATGCCACCAATGGATAGATTGTATTAGTGGGAAAACACCAAAGAGAAAGAGAGTCTTATGGGTCCCCTCTTACTCCAAGGGAGGGATCTTGAACCCCCAATGAGAGATCTCTTCTTACAAATATCAAACTAAAATAAATGGTGAAGAAATCAAAAGCTCATTCACTCAAGAGGTGATGTGAATGGCCCAATGAAATGGTTCTTATATGCTCCAATGAGGAAAGAGGTTCCTTGTAGGAGAATAGAGGCAACATAGCAATACAAATAGATTCTTGAAAATATAGTGCACCCATGGCCTCTTCTTATAGAAAATATTTGAGGCATTATCCAACCAGTCTTTACTGTGAACAAGGGGCCCTTTAGGGCAGCTTTAGGTATTTGACCAGCCCCCCACTCAGATTTAGCTCAGATTTGGGGGTCAAATCGACTTGGGAGCTGAACCAAAAGTGGGTGGGAGGCCGACCAGAATCACTAATGTGTTGTTCTGAGGTGTGCACAGCTTTTTGGGTCCACAGTCGTGCATCGGGCACATGTGCGCTTTCCCTGTGTTTTTGACTGGCGCACGTGCGCACTCTTCCTTTATATTCTGAGCACATGCTGATTTTATAACCAGTTGTATAGTTTGTGCCTTTTGGGAATGCATTTTTGGGCCATGAATGAACTAATAGGTGTTTGGAGATGATGGATTCCTATAACCACTTTGCAGACGAAATTTCAGTGATAAAAATGTCTGCATTGAGTCCATTCCTAGATAAGCCATATATCAAGTGGTTCAAGATTTGTAGATAGTAGAAGGGCATGTACCACCCGACTACCCCACGTGGGAGAAATTTTAGAAGACACATCATACTCTATTCTGCAAATTCTGCAATTCCATGGGACATGATGTGAACAACTTCCATTCACTGTAGTTGATGGAATATCATACCCATTATGTATTCTGGGTACAAAAAGAACAAAAGGGTGGTGATTTTAGTGATGTTGAGAGAGATAGATATCAAGGCATTCATCGAGGTAGATATGGACACGGTCATGGATGATGATATGGAGGAAGGGGAGGTAGACACTCCCACTTGTTTTAAGTTTGGAGAGATTTCCCATGTATCAATACTTTTTAGCAAGCCATGCGATATCTATGGGTATTGTCATAGAATTTATCATGTTACAGAGGATTGTCCTGACTTATTGAAGAAGTGGGAAGAGAAGAAGTAAAATTTCAATATGGTACATGAAGAGTCGCACAACAATTAGAAAAAGTATGACGAAGTGGATTTATGGGTGATAACCCACAGTGGAGAAAAAATAGGAGCATACTTTTAGCATGGTGAAATATTAGGTCAAAGTTTGAAGGGGAATATAAAAAAGGTGGTGCAACCCCTTCCTCAATTTGATGCCACCTAATAGAACCATTTTTTTCATGATGCACATAGGGCCATAGAGGAAGAAAGGGAGTGAGAAGAGATGCAACACACAACATAGACGCTGCTTGAAGAGGCTTGGATCCACGAGGAGATGCATGGTTTAGATTAGAGGTCATTAGAAGAGGTTTTCACCATTGAAGGACTGGAGCACACCAAACATATATCTTTGGTGGAGGATTTCATGCACGAAGAAATATAGAATGCAACAAATATATCATTGGAAGAAGAATCCATGCAATAGGATTTGGGATGCATTGATCAAAGGGAAATTGAAAAAAATGTACATGAGGAGATGAAGAATACATTGCATGAAGAAGCATCACTTGACTTGGGTCACCAAACAGAAACTAAGGATCAAGTAAGTAGCTTCTTATGCTATTATTTAATATTGTTAAATAATATTGATGTTGTGCAAAAGTTAAAAAAGATGTTAACTACATGCATGGGGGAAGAGGATACTAGTAAAGATATATCAACCCCCCTGCTGAAAAGAGATGTGTGCTAGGTAACTAAGAAAAAACACACCATAAGAGAGTCCAAGATGACAATTGAACTCAATGGCTATGACATGGATGGTGTCATCTTGGATCTGGGTTTTGACGTGAACATATTTCCTAGGAAATTATGGGAAATGATGGGTAAACATAATTTGTTCTACTCTCCCATCCAACTATGGTTGGCTAATCAATATAGGTTATATCCTATAGGCCAGTTCAAGAAAGTTGAGTTGAACATATAAGGGGTGAAGATAAAGGATGATTTTTAAGTCATAGAGATTATGGATGATCCTGACCCATACCCTGCATTGCTTGGCATTGATTGAGCCTTTGACAATAATGTAGTGTTTAATTAGAAGAACTAACATATGTATTTTGAAATGGACACCATGTGTGTCATCACATATTTAGACCATTTTTAATGGAACATGTCCAATGAACTGATGGATGAGGATGCATGGATTTCTATCACTGAAAATATGTATATAAGGTCATTTAGAACAAATAATATTATATATATCCCACAACGGATGGAGAACTGAGGTGGAGGAGTGTAAACTCATATGACACTGATTAAGAATATACCTTGGAACAATGGTAGAAGAAGATGGATGATGTCTCTACCCATATATGCACGTGGATAACTAAAGCAGTATGTTGGATTGGATATAAATTATGTGATGCACCGTGATTTAATGGGATAGGGAGGGTGGAGGCCTTCTTGATAAAAATGGAAAAGACTATTATCCAAGATAGATGGGTTTAGGCCATGGATGTCTTAGTGTGAGGAACACATGCACGTTGGTAAGAAGCACACCATGCAAACATAAAGAACTGGGCGTAGGTGATCGAGTTAATAAAAGTTAGATTCTATCCCATGTAAGAATTCAAATTTAACAATCGGTATAAGGGCATCGAGGATCCCTAGGAGTACATTAAATACTACGAGAGGTGATGCATGATGAAGAAAATTCCTCTCACCCAATGGGTCCATCAGTTTGTTCATACTATTGATATGGTTCCTAGGAGTTGGTATATTCAGGAGGAGCTTTGAAGGAAAATGGTTGATTGGGTTCAGCTAAGCACTTAGTTTTTCTCAACATTCTTATTTTCTACAGAGTATCCAACCCAAATAGAGGCACTCTTCCATATTAAGAACTTTATATTTCATCCTAAGCCTAAGGATTCCATTCCAAAGGTAGTTTGTTTGTATAATCTGATAGTGGAAAAAATGAAAGAGGTTGTCCATTGTTAGAAGGTCAATTTTGATAATGTTGATAATGATGATTCAAGATTAATACAAATTAAAGAATATGAAGGTAAACGATCAGTTGAGGGAAAAGAGTCATATATGGTCGTTCCATACTATGGGGGCCTAATTAAAACAAAGGAACATAAAATTGGCACTAAGGAACCACCCAAAATTGATATTATTGAAGACTATTGGGACAAAGAGACTGCCACCTAGGTTTTCGATCCACTCAAATAATACAAGGAATTATTTCCCCATATCTTCTCATAAATTAAGGGGATCGTAGGATCTCTGGGCATGAAGAAAAAAAGGGATATCTAAATCTGTGTAGAGTTGAGAAGCATTAATGCATACTATTTCCAGGACCCTTTCCATACCCCTTTCACCGATGAAGTTCTATAAAATTTTGGTGGATGAGAGTCCTACTCTTTTATAAATGACTTTTTGGGGTATCACTAGGTTCAAAATGGCAAGGAGGATCAAGACAAAACTACATTTGCAACATAGTGGGGTTATTTTCTTATACGATGATTCCATTTGGACTGAATAATGCACCTCTAGTTTTCTCTAGGATTGTGGTCACAACCTTCAAATAATTTATCCACAAGTTCCTTGAAGTTTACTTGGATGACTAGAAAATATTAAGTTTTCTAAAGGAGCACATGCAGGATATTCGCTTGATGTTGGATTGATGTCGACACCTTCAAATTTCTCTAAATTTGAAGAAATGCAACTTTTGTACACCTTTTGTAACACTATTGGGGCATGTGGTTTGTAAGGATGGATATTAGTTGACTAAGATAAGATTTTTTCCATACTAGATATGGTGGCGCCCACCTCAATTCGTGAGCCACGTGAAATATTGGGTTATACCATATATTACCGACGATTCATTCAAAACAATGTGAATATTGCATTCCCTTTGAAGAAGCTTCTCCGCAAAGATACCAAGTATGTCTACACACAGGACTTCCATGAAGCCCTGGATACTTTAAAACATAAAATAGTCACTGCGTTGATTCTGGTCTTTCATGATTGGTCTAATATCATTCATGTCCATGCAGTTTCTTCATCCATCATGATGGGAGCAGTTCTTGCGTAGTTGAGTGAAGGTAATATTGACCTTCTGGTTTATTTTTCCAGTTGCAAGTTGTCCGATGCCGAAAATAATTATACAACAACCAAGCGTGAGGGCCTCACCATGGTATATGCCTTACCAAAGTTTCACCATTAGTTGTTGGGGACCCATTTTAAATTATTCAATAACAATTATGCACTCAATTATTTGGTCAACAAGGCAATTTTGGGAGGAGGAATATGTCGTTGGTTTTTTTCTTTCAAGAATTTGATTTTGAAGTAGTCGTCAAGCCTGGGAAATACAATATTGGACCATATCATTTGTTATGGATTAAGTCTGGTGAAGCTAGTCAACGCCTCTACAATGAACTCCCCAATGTGAAAATATTTCATGACTAATCCATTCTTAATTAGTTATATGATATCGATGAATTCCTCACATCAGGATAGGCTTCGACAGGGTATACTCCGACCTAGCACCATCAACTGGTGACTTGTAGAGAAAACTATCAATTTATTGTCGAGCAATTGTATAAGTTGGGAGCTGATGAAATTTTGCACAGATGTGCCTTGGAGCATGAACGAGACCCGGTTTTGTATGCATCACATGAAGGTATAGCATGGGGGAACAATGCAGGAAATGCCACTACGTGAAAAGTTATATGTGCAAGGCTTTGGTGGCCGTCACATTTTTCTGATGACAAGGAGTATTCTAAATGCTATGATGCATTCCGATGAATTAGAAAACATTCTCAAAGAGATGGGCTCCCTCTGGTTCCATTATAGCATTAGAACCATTTGAGAAATGGAAATTGATTTTGCAGGATGTTGTAAGTATTTTTTACCCTACAAGAGATCAACTCCCCTAGTTTCAACCAACGCCTAAGACATGAATAGAGACATAAAATAAGGATGTTCCTAGTATATTGAAGTTGCACATAAGAAGACGAAAAACTACCAAATATCAAAGAAATTATGCATGGATTGAAAACATATCTAATAGTATATCATAACAAAAAATTATACTAATTCTCTACCAATGAATACATAAACTTATATGAAAAATTGGATAGAGGGAAAAATCCAATATATCTTCTATTAAAAAATTAAGAAATGTTACAACGTACAAATATGTAGACTGAAGAGATGGCCTCCTTCCAAGATCCTTGCCCAAGTCTTGCAACAAAATCACCAGAGTAACTTTGTTATCTCTTTCCTCCACCTTTTCCATGGGAAATGGATTTGTTATTATATGGATTTAGGGATAAGGACATATAGTTATTAGGATAATATTATTTAGATCTTAATGGAATCCTTCTCGAGGATAAACCCCAAGAAATTAGTCAAAATTCCCATCCATTGAATTTTTTTTCTAAAACTAGAGTTTCTAGACCTGGTCACTCCCTATAAACATAGAAAGAGCAACCGATTGCTCCTTGTCAAGCCATAGGGTGTGACCATCATTTTTTTGTCACTCCTTTAATGAAGGCATGTAGTGATTGGGAAGAAACTCCGTTGAAAACCCAAGAAAACAATGGTAGTTTTTAAGGGTTAAAATGAGGGGTTTCTAGGGGATACTGACCTAGTTATTAGGTGATATTTAGGTGATAATGACCTAATGATTAGGTGGCCAATAAATTTATAAAAGATCCCCCTTAAAGTGTGAAGTCAGAAGAGGTGTCCGACGACTGAAATACTTTATAAATCAATTTGAAAGGATTTGGGAAAATACGTTTAGAGAAGAGCATCACCAGTCCCGCAGAAAAAGATCCCTGAGGTGGGAATACCCATGCTCGGTAATAAATATAAGAGAATAGACGCCATAAATACATTGTGGATCCATGCATGACACAAGTGATGGGACGATGGCCACAATAGAATACACCATGTATCCATCAAGACCAATCATGACTCGATCATGGACACAAAAGTATACAATGTGGATCCATGCAAGATGCAAGTGAAATCATATCCATGACCAAGTAAAAATGTGGATCTATGTCACATCATACAAATCAATGATATGAATCAATAACTAAGTAATCTATGAAGTGATCATGAATATTCTCCATCACATCTTGGGAAAGAATATCATCTAACATGAGTGTGATCTTATCCCAAGGTGTTCATCATTGATCCAAATGGTATGAATCTACAACATGCAAATAAATGAATTGAAGTCGAGCATGGTAGAAACAATATGATTACCAGTCATTAATGTATATCATTAACATGTGTGAGGGAATCCATTGGTTATGATCATGAAACCCAAGATACCTAGTACAATATACAAAGTGTGAATAAAGGAGTTGACGTTGAAAATTCATAGATTCATTCGATAGGAGCCAATGATGTAAACCCATTATTGAAATGCAAGGAGACCTACCCCTGATGTCTACAATTCCTAGGGTATTAATGGGTTTCTATATTTCAATCTTGAATAATGGGTTGTAGTCGTCAGGGTGAAATCTATTGAAGGAGTTCCTTGATGTATCCCCCATCATTCGAAATTAAACACGTAATTAATATAGATGGTGTGAAAATCATAATAATGAAGAACAACTGAGAGAGGGATGGTTGGGATAAATAGTATGAAAGGAAATGCAGGTGACCGATGGAGGTAAAATTCACTTGAACAAGTATGCATGAAAATTAACTTGACTTGGCAACATTAACTCAAATGAATACCATAATGATGGTCATGGACCTATCAAGGGAATGTGACACATGATGGAAATGGTGGTCAATGAGAGAGAATGGATGAATGAACTATTATATATTATGATATAACAGGTGCATTGTTCAAGGGCGACTCAAAGTAGTAATGTTTTATAGATAATGAAGATAACAAGATGGAAAAAACCATAAACATTCCCTACCATGAGCGGTGAGTACCTCTTTCTAGTTTTATGAGCTTGAGGTGGACAAAAAAATGCTCGTTATAGATCATCTGGCGATGATTCCCTCATCATATATTTAGCGAACCTTAATAAGGAAGGGTTCGGTCCTAGATGGGTGCTTCAATGTTTGGTTTTACGAGTCCAAAGAAGGTAAACTTGATGGTATTTTCATGTTTAGAGAGTTTGAAAAGGTCGTAAACAAGACTCCATGATGAACTTTTTCGTAAATTTAGTCTCCAAGGTCTTGAAAAGTATTAAATGATACCTAGGAGAACTCTCCTAACCATAATGGATAGGGTGTTCATTTTTCATAAATATCCTGATGAAACTGAAAAATAGATAAACTATTACTCAATAGATGTGCTTTCTAATTCACTTTAACGAGCGTGAAAGAAAACTAGATTGCTTGGAAATATTTTCATTTTTTAAAGGGTTCAAAAATAGCTTAAAGAGTTCTCCATAATGAGGTCCTTTCTCGTAATTATTCCATCTGGCCTGAAAAAGGGGTAAATGTATACTAGGTGGACATCTTTTCAAATCCATATAATGAGTGTGAAAATACAATCTTACTCAACAATCTTTTCTTATTTAAGGAATCTAAAAAGAGCTTAACGGAAATACAAAAGTTACTTTTTTCGCATATCTTTTACAAGTCCAAAAACATGATAAAACTATACTAGGTATCCTATTCTCATGCATTTTCGATCATGAGAAAGAAAAACTATTAAGCTCGGTAACCTATTCTCATGTATTTACGAGCACGAGAATGAACAAAGACTAATATCAGTAACCTATTCTCATGTATTTACAAGAATGATAAAGAACAAAGACTAAGGTCGAGATTGGTTTCATTTTTACACAAGCTTGAAAAAAACTAAAACTATTCTTGGGTAGGTTTCATTTTTCATGATCTTGAAACTAGGAAAACTATGCTCCAAACCAGTTTCATTGTTTTAATGGACTTAAAACTGAAAACCAATTGTGCTCGACACTTCCCAATGTAAATTCCTAAGGTGGATGGTTGGTATTTTTCCCCCTTCTTGAGAAGATAGCATTTTAACTCTATAATGATGATCAAAGGCTGGAGACATGCCCCCCCAAGATTTGTTTCATTCACCGACTCTGAACCTATCACCAATTTCTATACCCAATAGACTCTTGGTTACTAATAGGAAAAATGTTCTCCAGAGAGGGAGGAAGAAAAAGGATCAAATGACTGAGGTGGATGGAATGAAGGTTCATCTACGAGTTGTAATGGAAGAACCGACACAACGGGAGAGGCAGTTATTTTAGTTTTTAACGAACTTGACATAGGAAAAGAACTATGCTCATAAGGGTCTGCTTAATTCTTTTAACGAGCTTGACATAGTAGAATAACTATGCTCAATGATCGGCTTCATTTTTTAAGATCTTGAAATAGAAAATAAACTATGCTCTTTATTGGGTTGGATCGCCAGACCTCTATTTCATTTTTCAATGAGCTTGACAAAAATATGGGAACCATGCTCGTAGATATCATCTTGATCATGACTTCCAATAGGACAATACTCTAGAAGGAATACATATCAAGTTACAAAGCTTGATCATGGATTCCAAGATATCTTCACTAGATGGAAGAGAAACACTTTGGAAGGAATACATGTCGAGGGGCGTGATAGGGGTATGGATATCAATCTCTAAAATACCTATCAAAGAGATCACCATGTCAACTATTGTATCTAAGTGTGAAGAAGGGATATATTCCTTCTTGTTCAGAGTTGAATGCATGGGACATGTTGCCACATAATTGACCTGGGACGAGGTAGATGGTGCTATCATATAAGGACCATTCAGATAATACTAATGGTTGACCATCATATGATGGCCAATGAATGAAATCTAGTTTATGGTCACTGTGTTTCCGTTATGAGGGAAACACATCACTCTAAAGAGTGTGGACAAATGATCCTTCATAGAATAAACATAGTCTCTCCTGAGGAGAAAATTAAAATCCAAGGGGTCGTGGACAACCATCACATCAATATAGCTATTTTTGCCTCCTAATGTAACAGGTAACTAAGGAAGGATCCCTAAAGGTTGAGTAATCCATTTTTTAAAGGAAAACTCATTATGAGTCATCGATGCAATATGAGGGGAACCAAGATACTTCCAAGCATTTGAGGATAGGATGCTAACAGAGGTACCTTCGTCTATTATAGTGTTAGGTATCGTGACCCTACAACAAAATTTTACCATTATCTCGAAAGTAACTTACGAAGGAATATAAGGTTATTTTAGAGGATTCCAATCTATAGAAATCATCTGATTGGTTGAAGGGGGTGTCAATGGGATGGGTGAAGTGATCCCTTGTCTGGAGGAATCCGTAGTAATAATAAATACTTGAGCGACATCATCACTCTTCAAAGGAGGAGTGGGGTTGATCAATGGGGATATCAAATCGACCACTTGATGGATCTTATCAACCGAGGAGGTACTCATATCGATCAATTTGGGTTCACTCTCTAAAGGGAGAGTGGGATTGACCGACGATGGGGTTGGATCAACCACTTTGGCTTCAATCTCTAAAGGGAGAGTGGGATCGAATAACGATGGGGCCTGATCAATCACTTGATCAACTAATGGTAGGTTGGGAAACATTTTACAATAACCAGGTGGAAGCTGGTGTTGAGAAACAAAAATGGATTATAACAATTTTGAGGCTTCATCCATGTGTGAACAAAGGTAGGTACGTTGCATGTCCTTGCATAAACACCAAGGATTATTTATTTTACCCTTATTACTTCCAACCTTATTACTATTCGATGGGTTTTCACTAGCATGACCTGCAGTGGCTAATGACATGGATTAAGAAGAAACCTGAGACCACACTTCTACGACCTTGGGAATACCATGGAAATCCTTGAGAAGGTTATCACCCTTACAAATCATGTAAGGGAATTTGGGTTTGTGATTATTCTTTTTAGACTTGACGACACCATCAAAAGTCCCAACATGATTCCCATAGGTTGTATGATATCTTCCAACATGTCCTGCAGTGGTAGGAAAGTTTCCCTCTTTCTTATTTTTATTCTTCTTAATCTTTTGTTTCTTATTCTTCTTGACCACCTGGTTACTAGCTGTAGAGATTTCACTAGGTGAAGAGGAAGAATGGGAAGAATACCCTATGGGAAAAGAAGGAATAGGATAGAAATATGGTTGATGATCATGGGGTGGAGTGTTTACATACAAATCACTAGGATAATTTACGTTCATTAGAGTGGAAAACAACCAAACCGGTAGCCCAATCATGAGACTAGGAAGACTCAAAGTTGTGATGTAAGGTGGACCAACGTGTCCCGTAGGAGGAGAAACAAACAATATTCCACAAAAATGGATTTCTTCATTGGTATACCTAGGAAATGACACCATATATATAGGCTCAACCCTAAGGTCCACTAAGAAAACAAACATCATGTGCTATAAAGTATCAGAAGCAAACCAAACAAACCAATAACTTCTCAGAATGAACTTACTAGTTGGTGATGAAATCCAACATCACCGGAACACATGAGAAGGGGATGTGATGAGTGGGTGGATTAGTTATGTTGGCACCCTACTTAATGGACTTACACCTTGTTGAAATATCCACAACGGTTTATATATGGGTTACCCTCCAAGTAGTTGGAGTGATTTTGACCAACATCCGACCCAAGTACAACAAAGACTCCCCTTCATCGTCACGTTGTGTATATACCATAAGTATTATGTCATCTAGGGTTACCAAATTGTAGTTATACTTTGGGTGGGTACAATGGATAGTCAATATTGAATTTATGCAAAGGATATCAAGTCCGAAATTCTTCTAGAGGACTGAAAACAAGAGGACCGATAAAATCTTGAGGACCTCGAATAGATTCAAGATTCTCGAAGGATTGAGACCTAATGCGACCAGTGACACTTCAAGAAGAACCCCCAATAAATGATCTTTCCACTACGTTCGGTTAAGGATCAGAGGGGTAATCACTTCTTTTCTCCCGCATGTGACCTCATGTTTATCCCCTGTATGAGAGGGGGTTCCAACTATGCTTATACAAAAATTGAATTTTCTCTCCCTATCACAAGATTCTAAGTTGGATTTTTTTTCTTTGGAGATTTCACCTCACATCCTATTCCAAATCTCTATACTGATCTACTGTCAATGTAAAGGACCTAAAACAAAAATTTTCTAAATCACTTTTATTAAGCGCTCGATTTTATGGATGTTAGTTTACTCAAGGGTGTGGTAGTGAAACTGATGATGTTTAAAGGACTCAATTCCAAAAAGGTGCAGAGAATGATGCACTGCAATAATGTATTTTAGATGAAAGATAGATAAAGTAGGGAGGGGTTTTCTTTACTCGTTTATAATGACAACTAAGAACTCAAAAACATGCAATCTTAATTTTATTTTCAAGGAAATGGACAACAATGTCAAATGATGAAATGATGTTTTCGCAATCAGAAAGAAAACAAATTTCCTAAGATACTTTTGAAAACACTCCAATTTTTTTATGGTTTCTCTTTTCAAGTAAATGAAATTTGAAAGGGATTCCTTATATCTCTTTTCTTTCAATCTACCATGTGTAATGCACTAAAAATTAGATAAGAAGGAATAAATAAAAGATTCTAAATTGAAACATGCAAAAGTCAAGGATTCCAAACTAAAAATAAATTGTCTTCCAAATGACTGAAAATAAATCAACACTCAAAGCAATCAAAGAAAGAGTGGGAAATCAATCAAAGAGAAATGTTGCCAAACAATCTCTGAGGGAGATGCCAAGGATCTGTAGAGTACTTGAAGAGTTCAAATTCTAAAATTATTTTCATAGCCATGGAATAATAAGTTCAATAAGATGACAAATGAGTGGCATATAGAAAGAGGAAAACATTTCAATAAAAATGCAAAACAAATCACAAAAATTGTAAAATTCACAGCAAGGAATCTAAGGAATATCCAAGGTGGATTTGGAGTGTTGAAGAGGGCCACATAAAACATATAGGAGTGGTTTTTTTGAAGGATATGCCTTCATAATTGAGTTCCCAAGAAACTGGTTACTCCCTTATAAGGGGAGACAGAGTGATCGGTCGCACCCTGTTAAGGGAGAAATGGTGACCATAAGGTATGGTCGCTCATGGTAGGCCTATGAGGATAGTTGGTCGCCCCCTTATAGAGAAAAAATGGTGACAAAGGGGAGCTTGGTCACTCTGTTTACACAGGGAAAAGGTGACCAGACCTCATAAATGAAAAAAAGGTAGATCTGGACAAGATCTGATAGATTTGGGATATGGGTTTCTTCAACTAGACTCAGAAAAGAGTGGGGAAATGATTGGGATGGAACAATATCACTTAAAGTGGTAGATATATCTAGAAATAAGATTAAAAAATTAAATGATATAAGGGGATTAACACATGGAGAAAAACTTTGCTAATATGGTCACGATTCTATTGTAGGGATTTTGTACCTTGCAAGATCTAAGCTCCCTTAGGTTCTACCACCGCCTAACATAGGAATAGAGAAATAAAATAAGGATGTTCCTAGTATCTTGACGTTCATATAAGAAGACAAAAACCTCCCAAATATCAAAGCAATCATGCATGGATTGAAAACAGTTCTAATAGTATTTCATAACACATAATTATACTAATTCTCTACCAATGAATACATAAACTTATATAAAAAACTCGATAGAGGGAAACATATAGTATGTATTCTATTAATCAAATAATCAATAATACAACTTAAAAATATGTACACTAAAGAGATGGCTTGCTTCCAAGCTCCTTGGCCAAGTCTTTCAACCAAATCACCAGAGTAATCTTTCTAGCTCTTTCCTCGACCTTTTACATGGGAAATGGATTTGTTCTTAGAGGGATTTAGGGATAAGGCTGTTGGCATGTTTACAGGCAGGTGTGCTTGTCATTGATGGCAAGATCAGAGTATGCAGCGATGGAAAAACAGGGACAATGTAAGTCTGGGAGGAGAAGTGACAGTGATCTTTGGATCCCATTGAGAATTCCCGATGAACGTCAGATATGAGCCTGAGGTCCGACCGACGTTGGATCCAAGAGAACCTGCACATTCTTTAAAGAGAAAGGTGAAGCGGGGTTATGAAATCCCAAAGGAAGGAGGATAGTTTTGGATATCGAGAGTTGGAAGAGTCGAGACTCTTCATCATCAGGAGTCTCGGAATTGCGAAATGCGAAACACCGAAATCCCGAAAGCAGGAGGATAGTTTCAGATACCGAGAGTGGGAAGAGTCGAGACTCTTCATCATCAGGAGTCCCAAAATCATGAAATGTGAAACACTAAAAACCTGAAACAAGCACATCGACCAGAGGTTCGGATACTGGGAGTTGGAGGATTCAAGAGTCGAGACTCTTCAACACAGGAGTCCCGAAGTGTCGAAATGAGAAACACTGAAAATCCTAAAACAGGCACATCAACTGGAGTTTCGGATACCGAGAGTTGGAGGAGTCAAGAGTCGAGACTCTTAATCACAGGAGTCCCAAATTCACGAAATGCAAAACGCCAAAACACCTTCTTGTGTATATTTAGAATATCGGGAGATGGAGCGTCAAAACACTTTATCACAAGAAATGTCAGAATGTCGAAATGCCGAAATGCGAAAAACACCTTTTGGTGTTGCTTTTGGATACCGAGAGTTGGAGTGTTGAAACACTTTGCAACAAGAATGCCGAAATGCTGAAATGCTGAAATGAGTTTTCAAATAAGTCTATGGTCACCGCCGGTGGTCACATCATCGAAGAGATGTAGAGAAGAGCTCGAAGAGACAAGCTCCATTTTAGAGTTTGGGACATGGAGAGTCGAGACGACTCATCAAAAAATCCCCGAAACACAAAATGTGAAATACATGTTCAGAATTGGACCTTAGTCATAACCCATGGTCACATTGATGAAGGCTCAAGGAAGGAGGTAGCACGAAGTTAATCTCCATTTCGGAGGTCGTGACTTGAAGAGTCAATATGCCTCACCACAGGGATGCTGAAAATTCGAATGTCGAAATGCCGAAATGCCAAAAGGCCGAATTGAGAAATGGTGAAATAAGCACATGACCCATCATTTATGATCTAACGGTGAAGGTTATTCAGGAATATGATCGAAGGGCTACTGTTTCTCTTCACAGTTAAATGATTAGTGGCGATTCAGTTGCTGAAGTGCTCTTTGGAGGTTCACAGTGTAACTGCTAGAAACCACTGATGGTTTCTGCCAGAGGACTCGAAGAGACTTCTATGTGATTGCCAGAGGGGCTGAAGTGTCTCAAGGAGTCTTCCAGTGGAATGAATATTGTTCGTAGAGGCAATTGACAGATGGATGAGTGTTGAAGACTATAACTACAACAGAGAGGATGACCTCGACTGTGACAGGGAAGACAAAGAGTCTCTACTATTGGACATACTAAGGAATCTCAGCATAACACCTAGTGATGATGGACACATGGGTTTAACAGCCAGAGAAGCTGAAGAGTTGCAATGATGATCAGGCAGAGCACTCAATAGGAAGAGCATGTAGAATCATTGTCCATATGAGATGCACAAGGTGCACAAAGACTATAAGAATTTAGAACAAAGAAGAGAAGGGGATGATGTAGAGAGGAATTACTCACAGGGAAATGGCATGCTGTGGGCAAGAGATGAAATACACAGAAGAGGCGTAATTCAGAGCATCACAATAAGACGAAGAGCATAAAGAACAATAGAAGCAAAGAACATAGATGCATAGTTGAGACAGTAAAAGAAGGCCGAGGTGCACTTGTAGAGAAGAGCAGAAGATCAGAAAGCGCAAGAAGATGCAGGTAGAGAGACACTGATACAAGAGAGTAGAGCAACGTAGCAGAACAATGATGAGACTGGTAATCCATTGATGAATATTGTATCACTGTAATAAGTTTTAGTAGAAAAATTTTGTATTTCAGGGTGGTAGGGAGGTTCTAGGGAGCACTATTTTCCTCATAGGTTCAAGTGGGTGCTTGAACATAGGGAGTTGTAGCTTCCATCTAGTTGCAGGCAGAGAAACCAGTGTGGCAGGGTGGTGCAAGGGAGAACTGTTGTTCTCTGTTATATAGGTTGGTGCCTGTGTGAATGGAAATTGGTGCTTCCATCTAGTTGGTGTTGGAACACTTAGGGAGTTGTTACTTCCTTCTAGTTGGTGCTAGAGAAACTAGGGAGTTGGTGCTTCCTTCTAGTGGGTGCTAGAGAAACCAGGGAGTTGGTGCTTCCTTCTAGTAGTTGCTAGAGAAAACAGAGAGTTGGTGCTCTCAACAAGTTGCAGCTTGCAAAACAGAGGTTGTAGCCTCATTATGAGTTGGTTCTCATAAGTATGATAATGTATAGAATGTAAATATTACTTATCATATAAAGAGGAAGAGGTTTTTACCCTTTATGGGTTTCCTCAGGAAATATATGTCTCTGTATATTTTATATGTGTGAATGATGTCAAATGTTCTATTGCTTACTTCCTTGCATTATTGTTATTGTCATTCAGTTCTTTGCAAAGAGTTTAAAATAAGCATAATTGTTTAAGCTCGATAACAATTGATTCACCCCCCCCCCCCATCAGTTGTGCAAAATTTGGTATCAGAGCCAACCCCTTTTATCTAAGGGTAGATCCTAGAGCTTAAAAATGTCAATCCATGAAGTAAATTCAACCAATAAGGCTCCTCTGTTCAATGGAACAAACTTTGCCTTTTGGAAAGTTATAATGAGAACCTACATAATGGCTTCAGGTGCAGATGTCTGGGATGTGGTAGATATTGGTTATGTAAAGCTAGTTGTACTAGCTAATAAGGATGACAAGATGGAATTTAGCTTCAATGCTAAGGCTATGAATTCTATCTTGAGTGGGCTTGCAGAAGAAGAATTCGTAAAAGTTATGCACCTAGGAACTGCCAAAGAAATGTGGGACAAACTCATTAGCAGTTATGAAGGTAATGAGAAGGTAAAGGGCACCAAGCTTTAAACCTACAAAGTACAATTTGAACAAATAAAGATGAAAGAAGATGAAACTATTGGAAAATACTTTCTGAGAGTTGAAGAACTGGTAAATGCAATGAAAGAACTTGGTGAAAAAATTGAGGAACCTTCTTTAGTTCAGAAAATTTTGAGATCTCTACCAGGTAGGTTCAACCCGAAGGTCTCTTCTATAGAAAAACTTAATAATATAAAAACCTTGGACTTTGATAAACTTCTAGGAACATTGACTGCATATGAAATGAGAATATTTAAAGATAAACCCACCTCCAGAGAAGCATCATTTAAGGCAGACAAGCATGAGGATTCTGAGCCTACTGAAATTGAAGCAAAATTTGTGAAGAGACTGAAGAAGGGATCAGGCAAATACAAAGGTAAACTGCCTTTCAAATGTTTCAACTGTGGTAAGATAGCTAATTTTACAAATAAATGTCCTCACAAAAGAAATGATCAGACATGTGATGATGAGGAGAAGCACAAACACAAAAATTTATTTAAAGAGAATAATTTTAAGAAGAAAAGTCTTTGTGTAAACAATGATGATGATCCTTCAGATGATGAAGACTATGAATCCTCTATTGAATATAAACTAAATGACTTCATACTTATGGCCAAAGAGGACTATGATAATAAAATCACAGGAAGTGAGGCTAATGAAGAAGAAGTTGTGGTTGATATGGAAGGAGAATTGATCAGTGCACTGAAAGAGATTGACAGACTCAGAATTAAGAAAAAAAAGCAAAAACAGTTGTTGATACAGTTCAAGAAAGACAGTAAACAACCTGATGAAGACATTGCCCTGCTAAAAGTGGAATTAAAAGAGGCAAAGAAAATCGAGGACATTCTAAAACAACAATTATCAGAAAAAAAGGCAAGATTCAAAGCTCTGGAAGAAGAAGTAGTGAAAACTAGGAAAGAGTTGGAGAGGTTTCAAGCCTTGTATCATCAGAATCTGTCAAGTATCAAAGCCTTAGAAGGATTAGCCACCATTCTAAATCAGAAAAGGAATCCAAAGCTGAAAAATGGTTTGGGTTATGAAGAGGGATCAGGTAGTGGTTAGCCAAGAAAAAAAGAACCTATCAAGTTTGTCAAATCCTCAAACATTGACAATAGTCACTCTGCAGAAACAAAGAAAGAAAATCTACCACCAAGAAGGAATGAAAGAAAAAAATCCAGAACCGAATCTATAGATCGGAGAAATTATCAGCATGAAAGAAATCGACCTCCTCAAAGAAGACAAAATTTTTCCAAGTACCAATGTTCTTTCTATGGATATTGTTTATTTTGTTCTAACTTTGGTCATAAAGCTGTAAAATGTTCTTTAAAATTAAATTATGAGCAATCAAGACATTCAAGGTATAGATATCTGCCACAACAAAGAATGAGATAGCCAAGTAACAAACCACCACAGACTGCAAATCACTTGATGGATGGGAAAAGGACACATGTTAAGCATAACAATCATTATGATCCTTTATTCGACGAACTAGAATGTTACATCTGTCATAACTATGGACATAAATCTGTTGACTGTCGCTTAAGGAACTATGAACCATATTTGAATTCCCTTGCTGAAAATGTCAAGGTTTGGAAGAAGAAAGAAAGCGACAAGTGTGGATTAGTGTTGTCAGCTCAAATACAAACGGACTCTTGGTATATAGACAGTGGATGCTCCAAACATATGATGGGATACAAAGGTAAGTTTCTATCTCTAAGTGAAATCAAATCAGGAAACGTAGCCTTTGGAAATGATGCTCCAGGTAAAATAAAGGGTAAATGGATGGTGAGTTTAAGTAATGGAAAAGGAAAAGCCCAAGATGTTCTGCTTGTAGATGGGATGAAAAATAATTTTCTCAGTGTAATTCAAATGTGTGACAAAGGATGTGAAGTGATGTTCACGTCCAAGGACTGCAAGATAAAGTCTGTAAACTCAGGACAAGTGGTGGCCAAAGGCATAAGGACAAAAAATAATGTATATGTGTTGAAATAAGATAGAGAAGAGTGTCATCTAAGAAAACTTGATGAAAGCAGGTTATGGAATAGGAGACTTGGACATATAAAATTTGACCACTTAATCGAGCTCAAAAGTCTTGAGGTAGTAAAAGATCTTCTGAGAATATCAA
Source organism: Picea engelmannii (assembly GCA_009831015.1). NCBI lineage: Eukaryota > Viridiplantae > Streptophyta > Pinopsida > Pinales > Pinaceae > Picea > Picea engelmannii. The sequence goes on from ML778846.1 coordinate 725,108, forward strand.
AGCCTCAAGATTATGTGTGTAAACCCTGCCAAGTAGGAAAGCTAACCAGGACACAGTTTAAGTCCAAGATCTCTATTTCAACAGAGAAACCACTCCAACTAGTTCATATGGATTTATGTGGACCATGAAGATAGGAAGGCACAAGGAAAGAAAATTACTTCATGTTGATTATTGATGATTACTCCAGAATTACTTGGGTTGCCTTTCTCAAGGAAAAAGCTGAAGCATTTGAGAAGTTTAAAAAATTTAAGGCTTTACCTGAGAATCAAATAGACAAGAGGTTAAAGGAAGTACGATCAGACAGAGGAGGAGAATTTATGTCAAGTGATTTCAAGGGTTTCTGTGATAAGCATGGGATCAAGAGAGAATACACAATCCCAAGAACTCCACAACAAAATGGAGTAGTTGAGAGGAAAAACAGAACAGTGCAGCAAATGGCCAGGTCAATGATGAATGAGAAGAACATTGGTAAAACCTACTGGGTAGAAGCAATACACACAACAGTCCATGTTCTTAACAAAGCCTAGCTCAGACCACAAAGTGACAAGACACCTTATGAACTGTGATATGGGAGCCCTGCTTCAATCAAACACTTCAAAGTCTTTGGGAGTAAATGTTACATAAAGAATAATGATGAGAGCCTTGGCAAATATGATGACAGGGTTGATGAAGGTATCTTATTAGGGTATGCTACAAACAGTAAGGGATACAGATGCTATAATAAAAGGCTGCATAAAATGGTTGACTGTATTGACGTAAAAGTTGATGAAGGAATCCCAACAAGAGAGGTGTACAATAATGAGTCTTCTACAGAGGACACAGCTGAAGCTGAAGATGAACAGGTCTAAGAATCAGAAAATGAAGACTCTGAATCATATGAAGATACAGATACTCAGGCAGAGTCAAATCAATAGACAACTTCAAATTCCTCCTCCAGAATCACTCAAAAGAATCATCCTGCAAGTCAGATAATTGGTGAAAAAGACAAAGGTGTACAAACCAGGAGAAAGATAATAAAAAACACCGAACAATCACATATAGATTCATATCCATGCCGGAACCCAATAATTTTAATAAATCTATCAAATATTACCATTGGGTTAAAGCAATGAATGATGAACTTGATCAGATTGAGAAAAACAATACATGGGAGATGGTTCATAGACCTGAAGGTAAAAATATTATTGGTTCCAAATGGATCTTTAAGAATAAGTTGAATGAGTAGGGACAAGTTGTCAGGAACAAAGCAAGATTAGTCTGTAAAGGCTATGCTCAAATAGAAGGACTGGATTTTGATGAAACATTTGTGCCCATAGCAAGATTAGAAGCTATCAGAATATTTCTTTCCTATGCTTGTCATAAAAGGTTTAAAGTATATCAAATGGATGCCAAGTCAAATTTTCTAAATGGAGATTTAAATGAAGAAGTCTATATGGAACAACCAGAGGGTTTCGAACTGTCTGATAACCCTGACTTAGTATGCAAGCTGAAGAAAAATTTATATGGGTTAAAACAAGCCCCTTGTGCTTGGTATCACAGACTGGATACGTATCTCAAAGACAAAGGGTTCAAGAGAGGAACAATTGACAACAATCTATATATCAAAATAGAGGATAACGATTTTCTCATCGTGTTGGTCTATGTAGATGACATCATCTTCAGATGTAATAAGGATTCATTGGTACAATGGTTTGCTTCTACCATGGAGTCTGAGTTTGAAATGTCTATGATAGGTGAACTGTCATTTTTTCTTGGTCTGTAAATTACTCAGAGGTCTGAAGGGATGTTCATTTCTCAAGAAAAATATCTAAGAGAAATGTTGAAAAGGTTTCAAATGGAAGATTCTAAACCTATGGGCACACCTATGGTTACTGGATGCAAATTAAGTAAGGATGATGACTCACCTGATGTTGATCAAAGTTCATATAGGTTAATGATAGGCAGTCTGTTGTACATCACAACATCTCTTCCAGACATAATGCATGTTGTTGGGATGGTAGGAAGAGATCAGTCTGTACCAAAATAGATTCATTTGCTAGCTATCAAAAGGATATTCAAATATTTGAAAGAAACAATGAACTATGGCCTATGGTATCCTAAGAATCAGAATTTTCAATTATCAGTCTACTCAGATGCTGATTGGAATAATTGTGTGGATGAAAGGAAAAGCACGAGTGGAAGTGCGTTCTTCTTAGGAGATTCTCTAGTAGCATGGTTGAGTAAAAAACAAGGTTCCATTTCTTTATCAACTACAGAGGTAGAGTACATTTCTGCTACTACCTGTTGCACTCAGGTATTATGGATGACTCATACACTTGCAAACTTGGAGGTAAAATACATTGCACTGATCCCAATTCATTCTGATAACACTAGTTCCATTTGTGTGTCCAAGAATCCTGTATTCCACTCCAAGACCAAGCATATTCCCATAAAATACCATTTTCTGAGAGAGAAGGTCACCAATCAAATTGTTCAGGTCCATTACATTCCAACTACAAAACAAATTGCAGACATCTTTACTAAACCCCTAGTCAAGACACCATTTGAATATCTTAAGCAGAAGCTGGGTGTCATCCTTTCTCACATGTAAGAGAGTCCATCTTGTTAGGGGGAGTTTTGTATTGATTGAATATCTGATACCTCCTAAAAATACTACAATGGCTCCGGGGGAGCATGTTTTCTTTGACATTGATGTCAAAGGGGGAGAAAAGGAGTGGTCCGGACTGGATGCTACAATCACAGGTCCAAACGGATTAGCGTAGTCATTTAGGGTTTCCATCAATGCCAAAGGGGGAGATTGTTGGCATGTTTATAGGTATATGTGATTGTCATTGATGGAAGGATTAGAGTATGCAGCGATGGAAAAACAGGGACAATGTAAGCCTAGGAGAAGAAGCGACAGTGATCTTTGGATCCCATTGAGAATTCTTGATGAATGTCAAATATGAGCCCGAGGTCTGACCGACGTTGGATCTAGAAGAACCTACATGTTCTTTAAAGAGCAAGGTGAAGCAGGGTTATGAAATCTCGAAGGTAGCATGACAGTTTTGGATACTGGGAGTTGGAAGAGTCGAGACTCTTCATCATCAGGAGTCCCAAAATCACAAAATGTGAAACACCGAAATCTTGAAAGAGGGAGGACAGTTTTGGATACCGGGAGTTGGAAGAGTCGAGAATCTTCATCATCAGGAGTCCCAGAATCGTGAAATGCGAAACCCCGAAAAATCGAAACAGGCACATCGACCAGAGGTTTGGATACCGGGAGTTGGAGGAGTCAAGAGTCGAGACTCTTCAACACAGGAATCCCAAAGTGCCAAAATGAGAAACGTCGAAAATCCTAAAACAGGCACATCAACCGGAGTTTTGGATACCGGGAGTTGGAGGAGTCAAGAGTCGAGACTCTTCATCACAAGAGTCCCGAAGTCGCGAAATGTGAAATGCCGAAACACCTTTTTGTGTAGATTCAGAATACCGGGAGATGGAGCGTCAAAACACTTCATCGCAAGGAATGTTGGAATGCCAAAATGACAAAATGCGAAAAACACCTTTTGGTGTTGGTTTCGGATACCAGGCGTTGGAGTGTTGAAACACTTTGCAATAGGAATGTCGAAATGACGAAACACCGAAATGCGTTTTCAAATAAGGATATGGTCATCGCTGGTGGTCACATCATCGAAGAGCTGTAGAGAAGAGCTCAAAGAGACAAGATCCATTTCAGAGTTTGGGACATGGAGAGTTGATACAACTCATCACAGAATCCCCGAAACGCGAAATGCGAAATACATGTTCAGAATTGGCCCTTAGTCATAACCCATGGTCACATCAACGAAGGCTCAAGGGAGGAGGTAGCCCGAAGCTAATATCCATTTTAGAGATCGCGATTTGGAGAGTCAAGATGCTTCACCACAGGGATGCCAAAAATCCGAATGCCGAAATGTCGAAACACCGAAAGACAAAATTGTGAAATGGTGAAATAAGCGCACGACCCATCATTTATGATCCAACAGTGCAAGTTATTCAGGAATATGATCGAAGGGCTACTATTTCTCTTCACAGTTAATAATGAGTGGTGATTCAGTTGCTGAAGCAGTCTTTGGAGGTTCACAGTGTAACTGCTAGAAACCATTGATGGTTTCTTCTAGAGGACTCGAAGAGACTTATGTGTGATTGCCAGAGAAGCTGAAGAGTCTCAAGGAATCTTCCAGTAGAATGAAGAATGTTCATAGAGGCAATTGACATATGGATGAGTGTTGAAGCCTGTAACTACAACAAAGAGGATGAGCTCAACTGTGACAGAGAAGAAAAAGAGTCTCGACTGTTGGACAAACTAAGGAATCTCAGCATAACACCCAGTGATGATGGAGACATGGGTTTAATAGGTAGAGAAGCTGAAGAGTTGCAATGATGATCAAGCAGAGCACTCGACATGAAGAGCATGCAGAAGAATTGCCCATATGTGATGCACAAGGTGCATAAAGACTATAAGAATCTAGAACAAAGAAGAGAGAGGTTTGTTGTAGAGAGGAATTACTCACAGGGAAATGGCATGCTATGGGCAGGAGCTGAAATACACATAAGAGGCATAATTCAGAGCATCAAAATAAGACGAAGAGCATAAAGCGCAGCAGAATCAAAGAAGATAGATGCATAACTGAGACAATAAAAGAAATATGAGGTGCACTTGTAGAGAAGAGTAGAAGATTAGAAAGTGCAAGAAGATGCAGGCAGAGAGACATTGATACAAGAGAGCAGAGCATCATAGAAAACCAATGATGAGACTTGTAAGCCATTGATGAATATTATATCACTGTAATAAGTTTCAGTAGCAAATTTTTATATTGCAGGGTGGTAGGGAGGTTCTAGGGAGGACTGTTGTCCTCAGAGGTTCAAGTGGGTGCTTGAACATAGGGAGTTGTAGTTTCCATCTAGTTGCAGCCAGAGAAACTAGGGTGGCAGGGTGGTGCAAGGGAGAACTATTGTTCTCTGTTATACACGTTGGTGCCTGTGTGAATGGAAGTTGGTTCTTCCATCCAGGTTGTGCTGGATCACTTAGGGAGTTGTTACTTCCTTCTAGTGGGTGCTAGATAAACCAAGGAGTTGGTGCTTCCTTCTAGTGGGTGCTAGAGAAACCAGGGAGTTGGTGCTTCCTTCTAGTAGTTGCTAGAGAAAATAAAGAGTTGGTTCTCTCAGCAAGTTGAAGCTTGCAAAAAAAAGGTTGTAGCCTCATTATGAGTTGGTGCTCATAAGTATGATAATGTACAGAATGTAAAGATTACTTATCATATAAAGAAGAAGAGGTTTTTACGCTTTATGGGTTTCCTCAGGAAATATCTGTCTCTGTATATTTCATATGTGTGAATGATGTCGAATGTTATATTGCTTACTTCCCTGCATTATTGTGATTGTCATTCAGTGCTCTGCAAAGAGTTTAAAATAAGCATAATTGTTTAAGCTCGGTAACAATTGATTCACACCCCCCCCCCTCTTAGTTGTGCAACAAAGGCCATACAGTTATTATGATAATATTATTGAGATAATAATGGAGGCCTTCTCAAGGATAAACTTTAAGAAATCATTGGGAAGTCTAATCCATTGAAACCAAATCCAAAAATGGGAGTTTCTAGACCTAGTTGCCCCCTAGATGCATAGAAAGAGAAATCGGTCCCTCCTTGTCAATACATATGGTGTGACCATACTTTTATGGTCACTCATTTAATGAAGGAAGGGGGTGACCACGAAGAAACTCAGCTAAAAACCTAGGGAAACATTGGTAGGTTTTAAGGGTTAAAATGAGGGGTTTCTAGGGGATACTAACCTAGTGATTAGGTGATCTTTAGGTGATAATGACCGAATGATTAGGTGGCCAATATAACATGGGCCCCATCAATCCTCTCACTTGTCGCATAGGTGCACTCTACATTATAAAAACCACTGAATATTTGACAAAATGGGTCGAAGCCACACCGGTTAAGCATTACACAACAAACAGGGTGACGTGATTAATTTTTGAGAATGTGATCACTAGATTTGGTTATCCAAGGGTGTTGATGAATGATCACGAATTTCATTTTCTGAATGTTACCATTCATCAACTCACTCAAGAGTTCATCATCCACAACCAAAAGAGAACTCCCTATTGTTGGGCCCAAGATATGATCACTTTTATGACGGTTATTATACACTTTTGCCACATGTACATATGCATTTTTCATCTTTTAAAGGAGCTTTTTGAAGAATTTTATGATAAAATGGTATGATCGGCATAAGGTACGTGTAATTCATGTTTAATGATTGTATCAAGTGTAATTCATCATGTTTTATTATTTCCAAGAACTAATTCATGTTTTTCTGGTGTTATAGGGAAAAAACGCACTACATTTCTAGTTCTGACACTCATTCTGGCACTCATTCCGGCACTCGATCCAGCACTCCGTCCAACACCTCTTCCTGCACAAAAACTTAGGGTGACTTGGCGGTTATGGTATTGGCAGCCAGTGATGGGAAAATCGGGCACATGGGTTTTGTTCATAATTGTTCCCTCTAGCTACTGAGCTCCAGACAACTCAGTTTCAGTTGTTTAAAGAGGGTGATTATTGGCTCGCTTTGTTTCGGTAGTTAGGGCACCATTAATGAAATTTACCAATTTTAGGAGTGGTTCGAACCTCCTGTGGTCGACCACTTGGCATGTAGACATTATAAATACCACTAGGATGATCAGAAGATTGTTAACCAAGTAGAAGAGCCAATGTATTAGAGACAAATTCATTTTTTCTCTGTTTTGAGTTTTTACATTGTGAGATTATGACAGAATTGAGTTTTTGGGATTTTATTGTGAATTTGACCTGTTGAGTTCGTGGTGTGATTTTAGAGAGTGACCACGACTTGCTGGGGGGCCCACCAACAGTCTGGTAACTCTCTGTGTGTTGTTCATGCATTTTATAACTTATTTGTCTCTTTATTTCCTCTACATGCATTATCGGTTTATTAATTAGTTTGTTGTTGTAGTTTAAATTTTTTTGATTCCCTTTTGCAGGTTAGAATGACAGAGTGTGTTAGAATGCATTAATCTCGTAGATTAGGAATGGATTTGCAAATCGCTAGACTAACCCCATTTGTAATTAGATAGTAGATTGTGCTTTTATTTATGATTTTAGAATCCAATTTAAAACAGAGTTTTAATTAGAATAGAACAAAGTTTTTAATTGAGCTTTCTTTGACAAGGATTTGATGGATGGATAGCGTCAATTTCAGTTTTTAATCATATCTTGCTTATCTCATTTTTATATAGATCTTGGTCAATTAGTTGTTGATTAACGTAGTTGTTAGTTGACTTTTTAAATGTCATGCTTTAATTTCTATTTTTAGTCATTTCTTTATTGCAGTTTGAATTGTTAGAGTAGATATAACAGAGTTTTCATTTGATGTAATTTACATCCTAGAATTAGATTGCAATTGTATTTTTTAGATTAATAGCTCGAGTTTAAGTATGAATTTTTCTTATGTAGTGTAGAAGTATAATGATGATCTCGTTATGTTGTTAATGGTTAATATATGAATATGCAGGGTATTTAACATTCACACAACCACCAACATTACATTTGAGTGTTTCATAGACTAAAGAAAGTTTCTTTCTTTGTAGATTAGAAGAGATAGTTACTTGTTTTGATAGATTAGAATGAGGTTTTATTTGTTTTTGTAGGGTAGATAGACTTTACTTTGATAGATTATATAGTAGTTTGCTTGTCATAGATTAAGAATTAGTGGTATCCTTTTCTGCTTTCAATAAAATAGATTTCCTTTCATGCATTGCATTGAGCATTTAGATTTCCTTTCATGCATTAGAAATACTTTTGCATTGAGCATTTAGTCCACTTGCCTCTTAGGCTATATAGTTGTTCAATGAGAAGTTTTAATTTGATTGCTTGCAATATTTAGTTGTTTTTGCTTACTTGCCTTTTGCTTTAGTAGGTTAGTTAGGTGTCTTTGCTTGCTTGTCTATTTTCTTTAATAGGTTAGATAGGTGTCTTTGCTTACTTGTTTATTTACTTTCTTTCATAGGATAGTTTCTCATTGAATGTAGGTTGGAAAGTTAAAATAGTTTTCTTTGGTTATTTGCTTATTGTTATGCTTAAATAGTTGCTTATTGCTTACTGTTGAATTAGTTTTCTTTACATAGGGTTTTACTTTCTTTCTTTCTTAGGAACTATCCATCAATCCTTGGCCCAAAAGTACTTAGGTTACCTAGTTTCAAGTTACTTAGTTGGGTTTGCTAATTAGATAGGTTTTCTTGAGTAGATTACCCTTAGATAGTTTCTTTCATTAGTTAGACTATAGTCCTACCAACCCTTCTACCTTTGGCATATATTTTGCTACAACTATAATTTTACTTACCCTGGGTTGACAATTTAATTGAGGGTTTTTAGTGTGTTTTTTGTGCATATATAACACCCATAATTTTTGGCGCCGTTGCTGGGGAGTTGTCTCAAGGTAAGAAGTAGTTAGGAAATAGATCATCCTTAGAACTTAGCATTAGCTTTGTGGTGGGGGAACTTTAAGATGAGAGGTAAGAACCTGTGCATCTGCTATAGCAGGTTCCCCCAAACCCAATGGTAGTTTTTATTTTTCTTTTTGTTTTCTTTCATGAATATACCTAGAAACCAAATGGTATCTTTTTCTTTTGTTTTTTCTTTCTTTCATGAATAGTCCTAGAGACCCATAAGGTAGATACATTAAATCTAAATCAGACCTTTCAGAAAAGGTTCCTTTCAATCTATTTGGGGGAAGGAACATTCCACTCATAAGCTCCACAGACCAATACCTAAAAACATGAGCTATATCAACCCAAAGAGCTAAAACAGTCTCTAAAAGACACTAAAAGAAGGAGCACTATAGAACAAAAAATTGAAGCACCAGTAGTATTGGGACAAGAGGCAAGACCACTTGAGCCTTCCACATAACCAAACAATACAACCTTTTCTTTTACACCACCATCAGGAGATCCTAACTTTTTGGACATCTTCTTTGTGTGAACCAAGTTTTATCAAGTGGCAAGATGAACTCAGAAGCAACCATTAGCTTGAGGGAACTTTCTCAAATCCTAGCAGCATCTGGGATTTCTTCTTTTCAAGAAGAACATATTTTGGTAGCAGCCAAGAACTTGTCTACCTCTCCGGAAATATTAGAAGAGTCAAGGTCCTATGAGCTACAAAATGATTTTCCTTGTGAAAATGCGAAGGAAGCTGATAAATTATGGACTACATCCAATGGATAGAAATCATTAAGACCTAAGATTGAGGAGTTCTCAACATCCATCTCAACAGATCCTTTATGTACTTAAGAAATCAATCATTGAGAAGAAGAGGATCTGGATAGCATGATGAAGGAGAGCATAGAAATTACTGTTGATGAACATCAAGATTACATTGAAATTTGGTTTCAAGAGGTCATCAGGCCACAATAACATTCTCTTCTTCAACACCTTATGATGCCAAAACAAGTAGGTTGGTTGGTTCTTCATATCCAGGTAATCATTGCTGTAACTTTTTCATATATGGATATGAGTATGTTTCTTATCTTTCTCTGCACATGGTTACATTGGAAGAGTTCTTACACTTCAATAAAAATTTTCCCTTTCTTTTTAGGTAGGGTAGGATAATAAATAAAAGATGCATGCTGTTAGTTTAGCTTAGAAGTTTATTGCAGCCTCATTTTACATTTTCTTTTAATAAAACAACTATGAGATACATGTTCCTATGAATTCAGCTCATTAATCTCATTAGTTTATTATATTTTAGAGTGTGGTTTTTGAAAACAGTTTTAGAGATCTCTATAGGTATTTATCTCACCAGGAGTAGACAGTTCAAGGAAATATAAAAGAAGGATTTTTCTTCAAAACATTGTTACACTTGAACCCTGTTGTCTGCTAAGCATCAAATGAATAATGAGTTTTTGTAATTAGCCATGTTTTTGCAAAGACTTTCAACTTCTTGATCTTAAGGCATTCCAAAGCAGTTTCTCTTGAAACTCTTCACCACTGTATAAGGAAGTGACACCGTAACCATCAAGATTAGAGGTCTCTCGTATAGTTTTCCCAAGAAACCCGAGTAAGTGAGTAAAGTATATTTATTAAAGAGTAACAAGGAGGTCTGATTAGTGGTTAGTCATGGAAACATCACAATAACTTACAAAAGAAGAAAGTGAGTTGAGCCTAGAGATACCTTTCTATTCTTTCTCAATGGTACCATCCACTACACACTAAATAGCTTGATTATATCATATCTTTAGATAGGCCACGTCCTCTTAAGTACCCCTTACATCAGGACAATTACTAAGGAATATAACAAAAAGTCATCCTCTAACATAAATACCATCCCAATTGAAAAAAAGAAAGAAAAAGTTGTTTTCAGAGTTGTCCCCCCATTCTCTTGCATAAAGAAATCTTATATTAAAATCTTAAAAGATGGAATTACATTCTCTGAGGGTGTAATAGGATAACCCGCTGGGACACTGAACAAGTCTGCTGGCAGTGGGTACTGGCTTGTGGAATGACTAGGTAAACCGTCGGGGTACTGAACAAGCTTGTTGGGAATGGGGCATTCTACCTAGCGAGGATGGTAATCTGACAAAAAATAAATAATAAATTTAAACTCGTCCTGATGTATGACACTAGTTGTAGACAAAGATGACATGAAGTATGTATGGTTAAGCTAAGGTTAATGAACTCCATAAACTTTCCATTGGAAACTAACTCTGAGACTATCTTGAAACTCTCTTGCCTACCTCTTCTTATCTATATATAGGATCTCTTATCCTATAGGTGGGGCCATCTTCTAACCGTCTCGTCAGACCAATCTATGAAATTTATCTTTACACTTTACAAACTATAAATCTTCGGCTATGGAGAGAACTGATTGGTTTCATATATTTTTGATTGTGAGGTGTCATAATACTTAGGTGTGGGGGAGGGTTTCATGAGTTGAGAAATGATAATATTCCCTAGAAGAAATAAATCTTTGTAAAAATTCATGTATTGTTTTCATGATATAGGTTATTACAGCAACAATCATTTGATTTTTAAGTGCTAAACTCCCGTGTGCTATAAATTGTTGTATATATCCTTAACAGACCACTCTATTGGTTTATTTTTATTACAGGTTGTTCATTGTAGGTTTGACATTACATATGCAAGTGGATTGAGTGAGCATGGTGGAAAAATCAACAACAATGGAACACTCTTAGCCTTCCTCAACTCCTATTCACTATGTTCATGGCCTCTGAGGAATCATTGCCTCAACCAAAAATCTCCCAAGAGTTGGAGACAGTTGATTTAAACACCACTAATTGCCAAGAGCAAGCTATAACAGGGTTTTCAAAACCGAATTTCAGAACATCTCTGGAGCTAATGGATGCTCCAAGGAGTGGATAAAAGAGGAGTTAATCAACCCTCTCATAGTCACCACTAGATTGATTACATGTGAAGGTAGATATTCCATCTTTAAATCCTGTCAATTTTGATTATTAGCTCACTTTCAGTTCCATAAGCCATTGCAACTTTCCATTTTACTTTTTAAAGAGTCTTGAGAAGATGTCTTCCCAGGTGAGGAAGGATGTAACGAATCCCCATAGAAACCTATTTTACCATGACCTTACCAAACTACTTGTCTTAGCCAACTTGGAAAAACAAGAGAAAGCGTGGGATGAGTTCATTTACCAATTTGCAAACCCTCATCTTACAATCAAGACTATCAATAAGACTCTTGATCTAGGGATTGTTACTCCACCCAAACCCTCATGCTAAAGCTATTCCTTTACCGAACCAAAAGTCCAGGAAACTTGTTGATACCCCTACAGCCTCATCAGGAAAGAAGACCAAGAAGCCTATTTCTAATTCATGGCACAAGGACGTGCCATATATTCAGTCCGGGGGGAGTTTTCCTGAGCTAAAATTGCTAAGCATTGCCCATTTGTATACAAACCCATGAGAAGAGGAAGTAGGATTTCTGTCAAAATTCTGTCATACTGTCTTTTTACAATGTCTTGGGATATTATATCAATAGTTGCTTGTATTGGTGTGATAAAATTATATACTGCTGACATCATTATGTGTGTTATAATCTTGATGTGGATTTTTATACTTAACTACTCTTTGTGACAAATATAGAGCAATAAGAAGTACTAAATACTTACTGCCATTTGTATTACAAGCTTATGAAAAGAGGAACAATTGTTTGAATTGTTACAGATCGATGAAAGGAAATAAAAATTCTCCTGATTCACCATGCCTACCAGTAAAAACCAAGCATTTTGTTAGTATTTGTCAGTCTGTCAGTCACCTATGATCAAGTTTTCTCTTTCATGTGATTGATAGGGTTATTAGGTAAAATTGTTATATTTTCAAAATAAATTTCTCAAATACAATTTGACATCTATTGGTTGTAAAATGGTCATTGGTGTGCCTAGGTGTCCTTAATACTCCCTCCATTCATCCAAAGTCATAAATTTTCATTATGGTCATGTCATCATTCCTTGTCATCAATTTTCAAATGATTGTCTTGGTCAAAGATTTACTTCAAAATTGATTTTTGAATTAAGGAGGAAGAATTTGACAAAAGTGAAAGAGGGTTTTGTCAATAATAGACCAAGAAAGAAAAACCTCTCTCATTTTATGCATAGGTTTTATCATTTGAGATAAATTCTCCCAATACAGTCGCTATAGGAGGGTTTTCTGCACATTTGGACAGTTTGACTTCAAGTCAGTTTTTCAGAGGGTTGGAGAAGGAATTTGCAGTGCTTGATGGTTCCATTGTGTATACGACATTATAAAATTTCCAACCATACCACTCTCAGCCCAAAAATCCTCTGGGAAGGCCTCCAAAATCCCTATCAAAGACCACGTTGCATTTCTGCTAAGAGCATGCTGCGCTTCTGCAAGTTTTGAGTAACCAACTTCAAGCTGGGATTATGAACAACTGGGAAAGTAATTTTGAAACCCGGAGGAGGTTTTTGTTCATAACATACCAAAATACAATAACCTCTCTCATTTTTTGAATATAATTTATGTTTTTGGATATATTCTATCATCTTAGAGGCCTATGCTTTCAGAAAATAAAACAATCTATCTTTTTTCCTGTTATAGTCATATTTTTGTTTTGTGTTTTCCTAACAAAAGGGAATGAATTTTTGAAAAACAAGAGAGGTTTTATCAAGGAAATATTAAAAACCAATAACCTCTCTCAGTTTCTAAATATACGTTATGGTTTTGGATATATTCAATTCTCTTAGAGGCCTAGTTTTTCAGGAAATAAAACACTCTGTTTTTCTAGTTTTAGTCATGTTTTCTTGGCGTGTTTTCCTAACAACGGAAACATAATTTTTGAAAACCAAGAGAGTTTTTTGTCAAGGACATATTCAAAAACAAAAACCTCTCTCATTTTTTATGCTGGTTTTATTTTCTTGTAGTTATAGGTGTCACTTTGATACCTCTTCTTCACAAGTTCGCCAGGCCGGAATTGTTGCGCTTATGGGAAGTCACTTTTTGGAACTAATTTTGTAGAGGTAAAATTGTTGTTTTGCATGGTTTAAAGGATCAAGAATATAATATACACCTCAAGGCTTCCTCACATGTCATCAGTAGCCTCCAAAAACTCCAAACCCTCCAGTTCAAACTTAGAGAGCATGAAACACTGCGTTGCCATTTACGCCATGATAATGTTGTCCTACAAGCCAAGATGAATTCTCTACAACATTAGGTTGATGATATTAACTACCACCAATAATAGACTCTGGATGCAATTGAAACACCATGAAAATCCTAATTCAAAATTCCCCGGGCAAGAGGGAGAAGCTTCAAAAGCTAATCCACCCCCTCCTTTGCAAGTTTAGTCATAAAGGACAATTTATTTTTGTTTGCAGTGGGACCTGCAAAATCTTAGGTGTTGGGGTAATGTTGGGCCCAAGATATGATCACTTTTATGATGGTTATTATACACTATTTTCACATGTACATATGCGTTTTTCATCTTTTAAAGGAGATTTTTGAATAATTTTATGATAAAACGGTATGATCAGCATAAGGTACGTGTAATTCATGTTTAATGATTGTATCAAGTGTATTTCATCATGTTTTATGATTTCCAAGAACTAATTCACATTTTTCTGGTGTTACAGGGAAAAACGCACTACATTTCTAGTATTGGCACTTGATCTAACACTCATTCCGTCACTCGATCCGGCACTCCATCTAGCACCTCTTCCTGCACAAAAACGTAAGGTGACTTGGTGGTTATGGTATTGACAGCCAGTGATGGGAAAATCGGACATGTGGGTTTTGTTCATAATTGTCCCCTCCAGCTACTGAGCTCCAGACAACTCAGTTTCAGTTGTTCAAAGAGGGCGATTATTGGCTCACTCTATTTCGGCAGTTAGGGCACCATTACTAAAATTTACCAATTTTAGAAGTGGTTCCAACCTCCTGTGGTCAACCACTTGGCATGTAAACATTATAAATACCACTAGGATCATCAGAATATTGTTAACCGAGTAGAAGAGCCAATGTATTAGAGACAAATTTGTTTTTTCTCTGTTTTGAGTTTTTACATTGCGAGATTATGCCAGAATTGTGTTTTTGGGATTTTATGGTGAATTCGACCTATTGAGTTCGTGGTGTGATTTTAGAGAATGATCATGACTTTTTGGGGGGCCCACCAACAATCTAGTAACTCTCTGTGTGTGTTTCATGCATTTTATAATTTATTTGTCTCTTTATTTCCTGTACATGCATTATCCGTTTATTAATTAGTTTCCTGTTGTAGTTTAAATTGTTTTGATTCCCTTTTGTAGGTTAGAATGGAAGAGTGTGTTAGAATGCATTAATCTCGTAGATTAGGAACGGATTTGCAAATCCCTAGACTAACCCCATTTGTAATTAGATAGTAGATTGTGCTTTTATTTATGATTTTAGAATCCAATTTAAAACAAAGTTTTAATTAGAATAGAGCAGAGTTTTTAATTGAGCTTTCTTTGACAAGGATTTGATGGATGGATAGAGTCAATTTCAGTTTTTAATCATAGCTTTCTTATCTCATTTTTGTCTAGATCTTATTCAATTAGTTGTTGATTAACGTAGTTGTTAGTTTACTTTTTAAATGTCATGCTTTAATTTATGTTTTTAGTCATTTCTTTATTGCAGTTTGAATTGTTAGAGTAGATATAGCATAGTTTTCATTTGATGTAATTTCCTTCCTAGAATTAGATTGCAATTGTATTTTTTAGATTAATAGCTCAAGTTTAAGTATGAATTTTTCTTATGTAGTGTAGAAATATAATGTTGATCTTGTTATGTTGTTGATGGTTAATATATGAATATGCAAGGTATTTAACATTCACACAACCACCAACATTACATTTGAGTGTTTCATAGACTAAATATAGTTTCTTTCTTTGTAGATTAGAAGAGATAGTTACTTGTTTTCATAGATTAGAATGATGTTTTATTTGTTGTTGTAGGGTAGATAGACTTTACTTTGATAGATTAGATAGTAATTTGCTTGTCATAGATTAAGAATTAGTGGTAGCCTTTCTTATTTTCAATAAAATAGATTTCCTTTCATGCATTGCATTGAGCATTTAGATTTCCTTTCATGCATTAGAAATAGTTTTTCATTGAGAATTTAGTCCACTTGCCTCTTAGGCTAGATAGTTGTTCAATGAGAAGTTTTAATTTGATTGCTTGCAGTATTTAGTTGTTTTTTCTTACTTGTCTTTTTCTTTAGTAGGTTACTTAGGTGTCCTTGCTTCCTTGTCTATTTTCTTTAATAGTTTAGATAGGTGTCTTTGCTTACTCGTTTATTTACTTGGTTTCATAGGATAGTTTCTCATTGAAAGTAGGTTGGCAAGTTAAAATAGTTTGCTTTGGTTATTTGCTTATTGTTATGCTTAAATAGTTGCTTATTGCTTACTGTTGAATTAGTTTGCTTTACATAGGGTTTTACTTGCTTTCTTAGGAACTATCCATCGATCCTTGGCCCAAAAGTACTTAGGTTACCTAGTTTCAAGTTGCTTATTCGAGTTTTCTAATTAGATAGGTTTGCTTGAGTAGATTAGCCTTAGATAGTTTCTTTCATTAGTTAGACTATAGTACTACCAGCCCTTCTACCTTTGGCATATATTTTGCTACAACTCTAAGTTTACGTACCTTAGGTTGACAATTTAATTGAGGGTTTTTAGTGTGTTTGTAGTGCATATATAACACCCATCACCTATCATCCTCAATATAATGGTACAATTAAATATTTCAATAAAATTTTAGAACAGGATTTAACAAAAGGTCAGAATGTGTGACGTGATGAATGGGATCAGAGGATTCCCATAGTACTATGGGAATATCAGAATAGTTTCAAGAGGCTAATGAAGCACACCTGATTCAAACTGGTATATGGTAAAGATGCAATCCTACTGCTTGAATTTGTTGTTCCCAACGTA
Organism: Picea engelmannii; assembly: GCA_009831015.1. NCBI lineage: Eukaryota > Viridiplantae > Streptophyta > Pinopsida > Pinales > Pinaceae > Picea > Picea engelmannii. The sequence goes on from ML778846.1 coordinate 741,587, forward strand.
TGGGTTTCCCTCACAACTCAAATGACATATGAACAATCTCTTCAATAAAGGTTATATGAACTCATGGAGCTATAGGAGGAATGCATGCTCATAGGATTCAACCAGGTGGTCGAGAAGCAAATAAAAAAGGAAAGGGATGATCACAACATATTCTATAAAATCCTCCATCCTGGATATTTGGTGTTGTTATATGAATACACATATTTACAACATCATGGAAAGTTATGTATGCGTTGGTTGGGTCCTTTTCACCTAATCCACATCAATGAAGTCAGTGCCACAAAGATGGATATATTGTAGGGAAAACTACTCAAGGGACTTATTAATGGTAGCAGGTTGAAGGTGTACGATGACCCATAGGTGTCACCTGCCACTTAGATACCTTTCTCATCCCTCAATTGTTGTAGAGAAGAGTTAGCATAAGATGTACAATGTGTAGAAGAGAACATACTTGGCATAATTTACCTTTTTGGTGGTGCAACATACACTCCATTCAAACATGTAGTTTAGATAGATTGACAGTTTTGTATATTTTCAATATTTCCAATTCAAGTCGAACTTATGGCCTACATCTAAGGTACCGGTCCTAGTAGGGGATTCCCATGGGCCTAGGTTGAGGTAACTAGAACTACATGAACTTGAAGGGTCAAGAAATACAATTTAGATAGATTGCCCATTTCTTTAGCACATAAGTAGTGATGACAGTACATGCCAAGAGGTAGATCATCGATACAACAAATTCAAACCTTTATCTCCTCACATGTGTGACTTCCTTGTGATTGTATTTTTATTCTCTGACTAATCAAAATAGTTGGCCCCTTGTCTCGTTCTAGCTACCACTCTTGACCATTTTCCAATCTTTATATATCCAATTTCACCCATGTAGTTATTGGAGAAATTCTCCATGTCCCATTCTCTCTCACTCCCACCTGTTTCCCACATCCCTATTCCCCCCTGCTCATTTTTATATTTCAAAATTCCACTAGCCTTAACATATCTCTATTCATGTCACCTTTCATGGCCCAAATTCAAATTTTTTTGGGGATGTGCAATTCCCAATTTGGCTAGGCAACTCGAGAACCCATAGTCCAGTTTCCATGAACATTCACCCTACATCATCAACTACTAGGAAAAGGTCCGACTCTCTTATTTTCTAGAAATACATAACCCAATCCCACATGTTTCCCTGTACTCATGTTGGCACCCAAAGTTTTGGGTAAATATCGTGAATGTGCACAAACAAAGTTGTTCTTGATCATTCTAGTTTTCTGCATGCTCAAGTAGTTGATTGAGGGATAATAGAAGAGGCATGAACTAGATCATGTTATTTTAATGTGCACCGACCTAATTTTAGTGATACGCTCCAAAAATCAAGAAGACGTCGCATGCACACCAAAATAAAGAAAAAAATCTTCGAGAAATATTCCCGAATGATTACTACAGAAAACATGAGGGATCATGGGATAATAAGAAGATGATCTGGTAAGGTAGTTGATATTGGCACAATTCCAAAGAGGCTACGTGGAATTCATGTAGGTGACAGAAGTGTGTGGGACTGACAATAAAAAAAATGACTAGAGAAAAACTTAAAGTGATTCAGTTCCAAATAAAAGAAGGATATAAAATGACGCAAGGATGACAAAGAAGACGTTTGTTCATTTGCTAGTTTTTTCTAGTTGGATGTACAATAGCTAGACAATTAGCTGACTCTGAGCCTATTCTTTGTAGTGTCTATAGTTGTAAATATGAGTCTGTCATCGATGAATATTCTGAATGAATGTGCATAGTACAATGTAATGAAAATCTGGGGAACTATCCAAGGAAAAGTAAGACTCTTTTTATATCAATGAATGATTTTCTTAATATTTGTGTGTACCTATTGGAAGGAACATAATAAGGTTGCATGATTCTAATCTATGATGTGTTACTTGTGAAGTGATGGGATGTGTTTTATTATGTTGTATATTGTTAGTTGTTAAAGTAATTAGGAATGGATTTTATGAATGTCAACCTGCATGGATATTTATGTTCTTGGTCATTCATCATTGACACAAGACCAAATGATCTCTATTATTGTCATAGCATCTTAGGTGATACCTTATTGATATTTTGTTGAATATTGATATGTTGATGCTTTGGGGGTTTTGTAGGTCAACTCTAGACAAACCCTTGTTTTTAACCTCCAAACATTAGGAATGATGGAAGAAACCATGAAATGAACCAACAAATGGAGAGAGAAGGTAAAGAGAGTGTGAGAGAGGGAGAAGGAGAGAGAGTGAGTGATGGGTCTAGAGAGAGGGAGAGAGAGAGGTAAAAAGGGAGAGTGGGGTAGAGAAGGATAGGGAAAGGGGAAGAGTTGGAAAGAGTTTTATAGGATGGGGAGAGAGAGAGGAATAAATAGAGAGTGAGGAGATAAGAGTGGATAGAAAGGGGGGTAGAGAGAGAGATCCAAATGGAGAGAGAGAAGTGGGGAGGGAAGAGGGAAGTGAGGGAGAGAGAGGGAGGGAGAGGGATATATAGGGGAACAAAGGGCGGGTGAGAGAGGGGAAGAGAGATTGGGAGGGAGAGATGGGAAGAGGGGAAGAGATAAACAAAGGAGTGGGAGAGAGTGAGAGGGAGGAAGGGGCTTAGAGAGGGAGAGAGAGATGGAGGGAGATATAGAGAGGGATAATAATGGGGTTATAGAGGGATAATCATAAAGGGAGAGAGGTATATAGTGTTATAGGGTGGAGACATAGATAGGTTGAGAGAGATATAGAGAGTGAGAGAGAGGGGTTATAGAGAGAAAGTTAGAGTGAGAGTAAGGAGAGAGTGGGGTGGGCGTGGGGAAAAAGGGGGGTATATAGGAAGGGAGGAAGACATGGGTAAAGCGAGAGGTGGGAAAGAGAGAGAGATCACAAGATCTAGTGGGAGGGAGTGGGAGAGAAGTGGGGGGAAGAGTTGGTTTGAGAGAGAGAAAGAGAGAGAGAGATGGTGGAACCAGGGTATGGAAGTGATGGAGGGATTGAGGGAGGGAGGGAGGGATAGAGAAAGAGAGGAGGATAGATGGAGGAAGGTGGATAAATAAGGGAAAAAATTGGGACAATATACAAAGAGGGGAGGGAGATATGGGTAGAGGAGAATATAGCGAGAGTAGGGGAGAGGAAGAGAGTGATAGGGAAAGAGGTGAGGGATGTAGAGAGGAAGAGAGATATGGAGAGAGAGAGAGAGAGAGAGAGGTATAAGGAGATGGAAATAAGGATACATGGATACAATTTTATAGGGGCGAGAGATAAAGAAGGGAAGAGAGAGAGATATATATAGAGAGAGAGAGAATGAGAGGGGAAGAGGGAGAACAAAGGGAGAGAGAGAGAATGAGAGGGGAAGAGGGAGAACAAAGCGAGAGAGAGAGTATGAGAGATAGTGGCAGGGTGTTACATGTAAAACTTGCACACTATCTAGTGGTGTACTGAGTGTCTCACTTTCATCACTATTATGTTAAGTGTCACAATACCAAAATGAAACTTTCCTAAGTGTCGCACTCATGTGTAGTTTCATTATTATGTTTCTTAATATCAAAGTGACACTAGATCTTGTAATTGAACCTTCATTTCATCCGCCTATGTCAGTTGATCTTCTTTCTTCCTCTGGTGAACATTTACCTGTTAGTAACCAGGAGTTTAGTCAGGTACAAAAATTGGTGACAACATAAGAGTTGGAAGACAAAATGAAGCTTGGGGGGCATGTATCCAGCCTCTGGGCCTCATGTTGTAGTTAAGACATTAGATTTTCAAGGTGGGGGAAAATTACCAACCACCCATGGGTATCATTTGAAACATTTGGACATTGCGTTGGGAAGAAGCCGAGCTCAGTATTTTTTCTTTCTCATGATGATAAATAAATGAGAATAGGCTACCGAGTATACTTTTATCACTTTCTTGGACTCGTATAATCTATAAGAAAAAAGAACTATTTGGAGTTTCCTTTAAGCTCTTTTCAGACACCCTAAACATGAAAAGATTCTCGAGCAATCTTGTCTCCTTTAATGTTGGTTAAAGGATTTGAAAGGTTGTATTTTGAGTGGAAATTTACCCATTTTTCAGCCTCGTAAGACTAATTATGAAAAATAATACTCTATTCAAGATCAACTAGAAGAGTTCTCCCTTTTATTGTTTTACACATTTTCAGGCTTGAGAGACTAAATTTATGAAAAATTCACCTTTGGAGTCTCATTTTAGTTCTTATCAATCTCTCTAAATGTGAAAAGACCGAGTTTACCTTCTTTTGGATTATAAAATTATGCATTGAAGGACCCATATGGGATTGAACCCTTACTTATTCAATTTCATTAAACATATGAAGAGTATATTACATAAGGTGAGTTATACTGAGCATCTATTATCCTTCCCGAGCTCGTTAAAACAAAAAGTGGTACACATCTATCTAGATGGGGGAAAAACTTTGGGATGTGGGTCAAGCTTTTGAAACATTATGACAATTTTCCTTAGTCACCCTTGAGCATGGCACTTGTCTGCATTTTTATTACAGTTGGGTAATATGCTTATCTCTGAGTCATACCAATTCTATTTGTTGTCATACTCTTTCGAATCTTTCAAAGATAACCTTTGGTTGTTGTCAAATTATGTTTGGATCCATGCCTCATTGAGTCAATGCTTACAATTCACTTTCCATGCAATGCAATGTTCAAGGGAAGTCTCAAATTCAATCAACCTCTGCAGTATTATCCATTTTTGTACCTGTGTCAGCCTGTCCACATTTTGTCTATCATATAAAATCATTATCCTAATCAGTTTTGTGTCAATGATGGGGGATACATTGTGTCCCTCCTTCAACAAGTATATTCTTGTCGACTTCAATGCATTCTCAAAGAGTCAGACTTAGAAACCAATTAGTGCCTTGGAGCCTTCATTCCTCAATGGCAAGTGTCCTCTCTTTCGATAGTGGGTTTACATTATTGGCCTCTAATATGAATATTCCTTCAAATGTTTGACTCAAGCTCATTGATTCACATTCATTAGATTGTACTAGGGTACCTTAGGATTCATTGACATAATTTATGATTTCCCTCACACTTGTTAGTGGTATACACTAATGATCGGTAATCAAGTGGTTTCTACCATGTTCGACATTAGCACATGTATTCACATGGTCAGAATCATACTAGTTTGGTATTGGGATGAAAATCCTGGGAACTCTTTTAGGTGCCTACCAGTGTTATATGTATAACCCAGGCTGTGATGAAGAAAACTCTTACTAATGTACAATTTCACATAGTTCCACGTTGTATTGTTTTGTGGCTATGTTTTTGTCATATCATAGCTCCATTGTGTACTTTTTCATGGCTACGACCTGATTCAATCATGGAAGTATGGATCCACATTGTATCTTCAGTGGCCATATCCTTAGTCAATACTTTCATGGATCTATAGTGTATTGGTCGGCGACCATGATTTGAGTTAGTTTACTCAGAGTATAGGTATGTCTACCTTAGGGATGATAAATATATACTGATATTTTTTTTTATGTTTGTTTGCAGCTTCCTCCGGGCTCTCTGATTCCATCACCCCTTGGCACACATTTTTTGTAAAGTGTTTCAGCCATCAGTTTCTATTATGACCTCACACTTTAAGGGGAATTTGTTACACACAAAATTCCTACACTACTAAGTGTGGATTTTTAACACTTTAGTGAGGGAGTGTTTGTCATAATCCCTAAACATGTTGGAGGAGAAATGTATCATATGAAGTTCAAAATACTATGTGCACATATATTATTCATTATTATTCAAAAAAGGAAATTAATTTAGTGTGAGAATCCACCTCACATTTAGTTTCCTAATATCAAGGAGAATTTGAGAGTCTCATGGATGGTTGAGAGATTTTCTCAAACCAAAATCCTAATTTGAGGGATATTGAGAGATATTTCCTCCTTAAAATACTTGAGAGATATTTTCACCCTAAAATACTTGAGAGATATTTTCTCCCTAAAAAGCTTCGAGATCCCAATTTAATGGATCTAGTGAGTGATCTTCTCCATGGTGGCTAAGCCTCCAAATCCTATATAATGAGGGAATTCCAAGGTTAGTAGGGGGAAGGAATGCATTTGAAGAATCATCATTTTGATCTCAAGGAATTAATGATACGGGATGGATAGGAGGAGCATTGGAGGAAGCTTGCATCACATTAACTTAGTTGTAAGTGTCCATTGTTTCGCATGAATATAAGCTTGGACTATTCCCATACTTATGTCTCACTTATTTTAAATATGAATGTTTATGCTTGTAACAAACCCATCGTTACGTCTACATGTGACGCGACA
>ML778846.1:757851-777191 GCA_009831015.1 Picea engelmannii
TATCTAACTTTTCAGCGTTAACTTCTCCATTATAAAGTGGCAACTCAAATTTTATATCAAGCTTTAATGAAGGAATTTGTGAAGGAGTTTTACCATGCCCATTGGGAAGATGTTTTGAACTTGAAGAAGAAGAAGAAGAAGAATATGATGATGATGGAGGAGGAGAGGGTGGTGGAGAAGCACCATTCCCTCCATCTCTGTCTGGAGTCTTGTCACCACCGCCTCCCTTATGCATTGAAGGATTAGAGCCTTCACCCTGTGACATTATGGTCCATTCCATTATGACTTTCATCATATCTCTCATCTGTATGATAGTCTTCCTGAAGTCTTCTTCTTCATTCGGAACACGTTCATGATCTTATGCATGTGCCATGCTTGGTGAATGTCTCTCTGCAACTTGCGGTGAATGAAACTGCTTCCTCCTCGTCGGATAAGAACTTGGCTCCACAAGTTGACCTTCTCCTCTTGTGAGTTTCAACCTTGTGAGCATCAGAAACAAAACTTGCAAACAATCAAGTCTTCAAAACCAGTGCTCTGATACCAACTTGATCTAAAAATGAAGAAGACTTGAAAAACTTGAATAATTATTGCAAGTGAGATGTTATGTGTTTAAAGCAACCGGATCAATTTGCAACACATAATTAAGGATTACTTATGAAAAATACACATAGACAACAACATAAAACAATGAACATCATCACATAAACACAACAACTTGATAAAGGAGTTCACCCCTCTCCGGGCTACATCTCCTGGTCCAGCTTCCAATGGATCATTTTTATTAAATTTCTCAAAGTGCTCAAAAACATGCCTTACAATGTTCAAAATGACAAACCAACTGCTCCAATGGCTTCCCAACATCCCAAAACCCCTGTCTGGGCTCTTCCGGCACCTCAATCGGTCGAAAAAATGAAGAATTTAGCCTCCTTGAAGTCTCCCTCTTCAACTTTGTTGTCTCTCATTCTACAAATCACACCCTTGCCTCACAAACCTGGCTCACACTCTTATTTAAGCGTAAAAACTTAGCACCGGGTGTAACTGCACCAATGGTGCGAACCGTAGGACAGTTAGGGTGCCTCCAGCCCCTAACCGCCTAGGCACTTGGGCGTATGGCCATAGGACCAAAAGATGGGCGGAAAAGTGGTTAATCCGTTTGAAAACCGTGGAAACCACCACAACCAATACCTGCGCGCATATTCACGGTTCACACAACAGTTATGGGCTAATAAATATGGTTATATACACACACATATAGTCTGTGGGCTATATTCAAACCCACGCACAATATTACAATACCAATTATCATATGGGCGATGGTCATATATATGTTACAAAGAACCGCGGGTCAGGGCTAAGCCCCGACCCGACCCCCCTGCTAATACAACACAAATACAACTTAAATATAATGTTTCCCGCTTTCCTAACAAGGGACAAGTGGCGGTAAGTTGGCTAGCGGAGTTTCATGAGAGCTTTATACAGTGGGGGAGGTCCGGGGGTCGAACCCTGCGGACTCCCCATATCATTATATATATATACAACCATATAAACCAGTCATATAGTGACACGTGGCGCCAATGGGTTGGGCCACGTGTCTGCACATTATTGGCTGCAAATGACACATGCCATCACCCGATTGGACAACCACCAACCAATAAAAACATGCCACGTCATCCTCCTGACATGTCATCATGATGGTACGGCCCTGCCACATCACCGTACGGACTGTACGGACAGGTACAGTCAGCATCCAAAATTTTGCCTATTTGGCTTGGCGGACAGATCGCGATAACTCCTTCATACGGACTCCGTTTGCGAAAGTAAATATACCGCCGGAATTAGGAAGACGAGACGGACGCAATGGCACTATTTTCGTCGCATTCCGAGCACTTTGAGAATTGAGCAAAATTTGATCCCCTGATCACAAACCCAACAATCCACTCCTTGACTTGAACCGGAATCCAAGGGTTTTCATCGATGCCTCTGCATTCTCAATGTCCAAATTCCTTCACACTTAGGAGAACCCAGTCAATAGCACCTGTCTATGTAAATACAAAAAAATAACATATCATCATATCCACAATATCTCATAAGCATAATCAAATGACCAATAGTATAATAATCTGGATCACTTGCAAGAAAGTGTCCACAAAGAATAAGTTCTCTCAGTGCATGCAAGAGTAGAATGTTACATACAGTGCCCCCTCTTAGTTTAAGCGTCATCTTGATGTTTCACAGTATATAGGTGCCAAAATAAAGTGTATCATAGTATCATAAGTCTATCTATCAAACAAAAATGGAAACTGTTGACGCATACCATATGCGTCCTCTCGGGTCGCTAAGTGTGGACTATAGTTGTCCCACTAGACCTTGACCTAATATACTATTAGATGTCATAGCTGTCGAATAATATCATCCAGGATGTGGATTGGATCAGCCTTGAGTGCACCCTCTTCAGATACCTGCAAGGAACTCATGTCAATAGCATGTGTAGGATCACTAATATAATGTCTCAGAACAGATACATGAAAAATATCATGCATACACCTCAAAGAATCAGGCAAGGCTAGTCAATAGGCCATGGGCCCATTTTTTTCTAAAATATCTAAAGGTCCCATGAATCTAGGAGACAGTTTAGAACCCTTTCCAATGTTGAGATTCAACAAGAAGATCCTAGTGAAAATTATGCACCTACACTGGGATGGAGCCTCAGGCTATTTTTAGCTGGAAGTCTATTTTTAGATGATGAGAAAATTCTATTTATAGATGATGTCTATTTATAGATGGCGAGCAAATTCTATTTATAGAGGATGTCTATTTATAGATTGTGAGCGAATTCTATTTATAGATGTATGTCGACTATTATTATCCCTTAATAATAGTTGGACAATAAATATTAATCTATTCTCAATAAGCACTTGAAAATAGTTAACTAAAGTGGAAAATCAGTTAGTTATAGGAAATTCAAGTTCAAAGGTTGACTGGTGGGACATGCAAGTCAAATTAGTTGTAACTGAGTGATTCAAATTTGTAACAGATTTGGATGTGTAGTTATGTGAGTTGTGAAGCAGTTTAACTCAATTAAGTGAGTTAAGTTCAGTTGTACTAGTTGTAATTGAATTTAAACTAGTGAGAGATCAGTGAATTAATTATTAATTAATTCACAATCAATGGTCTCACATGCAATTGAAGATTTACCACTGTTAACTACATGCATGTCAGATCCAGTGGATACCCAGTTGAGATAACAAGTGAAAGAGACAATTTGACTATCGGTTGTGACATTAGTGAGTGCACTCATGCAACCACACACATAGTGGATGTTCCCATGAGGAATGTGTAGCCTAGGAAAGAGGAATTCATTCATTGCATGGATTTCCATTAGCAGGGATTGCGCAAAGGAGGCAGAATGTATGGAGGCAGTAAATTGACAGATGAATTTGCTAATTTTTGTATGACAATGTGAGACGATTGTATATTGTACTGAGAGCTCTTGGATTAGAGTTTTGTATGAGATGTTTTCATGATCCATGATATATACATAATATATGATAGTGGGTATTTTAGCTTTATACTTTTCCGGTGATCGTGTTTGCAATTGGTGTTCTTGATCGGTGATCGTGTGATTGATCTTTCTTCTTGATATTGCAATTGGTGATCGTGTTTTAAATTCTGCAAGAATATTAGCAGAAGCAATTATGTATTTAATAGTGGCATATAATTTTTATATCAGGAGAATCCAGGCAATACATAATTTGTATTAAAATTTCTACATGGTATCAGAGCATAGGAAATTGCAGAAGATGAGTTTGTGATTGGATAGAATTCGAATTTGTAGAAATAATTTCTTGGTGCTATAGTTGATTCAAGATCGAAATGGATTTCAATGGCTTGAGGTTAGAGTATGAACTCGAGGGAAGCTCAAACTACATTGCTTGGAAGGACAGGATGGAAGCAGTACTTGAAGACAATGGCTTGAAGGAATTCATTGACAAAGATGTTCCTAAGCTAGATGTTGCAGACACTCCAAATCTTGATGCATGGCAAGAGAAAGTGGCAAAGGAGAGAAGGATCTTGTTGAAGGGAGTACAAGACCACATTGTCTCAAACCTCCATGGGAATGCCACACCATATTCAATGTGGAAGACTTTGACGGATCTATTCCAAAACAACAGTGACCATAAGAAATTGGCACTCAAAGATAAACTTAGGAAGATCAAGATGGAGAAGGGAAACTCCATTCCAAAATATCTCATGATGTTTTTCCAATGTTGGGATGAGCTGGGGAGTGTGGGAATAATATTCATTGATGATGATTTGGTGAGCTTGGCTCTCCTAGGACTTCCCAAGAATTGGCACAGTTATCAAGACTCTGTCAATGGAAGGGAAAATATGCTAGATTGGGAACGACTATGGTTGGATTTGGTGCAGGAGGAGTTCAGGTGGAACACCAAAGATGGCTCTACATCAAAGCATGATGATGAAGAGGATTTTTCTTTGGTTTCCAAGGCAAGGAAAGGGAAGGGGGATAAATTCCATTCAAAATCCGAGTATAAAGGCAAGAAGCTGGATTTGTCCAAAGTGAAGTGTTTTCAGAGTGACAAACATGGGCATCTCGCTACTAACTGTCTGCAGAAGAAGAAGAACAAGAAGGTTGTTTGAGATGCAGCTCGTGAGGCCCTTGCCTCACAATTTGAACTTGACTTCTCCTTGATCGCATGAATGGCGTCAAGTGCATTGGGATCGGTGTGGTATTTGGATAGTATCACTTCCTTCCACATGAAGGGAAATAAGGATATTTTCAGTGACTTGGAGGAGAGAGATCTCAAAATGAATATATAGATGGGAAAAGATGAACGATACAGTGAGATTGGCATTGGTACCATTACCCTTCATAGGGAGTCAGGTAAACCATTTCAATTGAAATATGTTATGCATGTTCCAGGACTGAAGAAAAACTTGGTCTCAAACACAATGTTGGAGGACAGAGGCTATGACGTTGTTTTCAACGATGGAAAATATTTACTGTGACATAAAACAATGGGTCAAGTCAAGAAGATATGGATTTGAGTTAATAATCTCTAAAATATGGAGGTAGATGGTTGTGCTTCCATGATGGGCAGGGGAAAAAAAGTTGTGAGCTGGGATGAGGGCAAATTATGGCAGAGGTGATTGGGCCATATTCATCATGGAGCCTTGAAAATCATGTAGAAAATATCTACTAGACATCCAATGCGAACACTTGATCAGTTATATCAATGCAAGGGTTGCACCATCGGGATGTATGTAGAGTCCACCTTTCATGAAAAGGAGAACCGTGCTTCGGTGATCCTGGAGAGAATTCACACAGATGTGTGTGGACCATTCTCAGTTGCTTCAACAGAAAAACATAAGTATTATGTTATTTTTGTTGATGAATTTTCTCATGAATGTTGGATCTTCTTCATGCAGAAGAAGGATCAAACATTCTCCAAGTTTTGTGAGTTTAAAGCATTGGTGGAGAAATATTCAGGGAAACAAGTGAAAGATCCGAGGAGAGATAATGATGGAGAATACATCTCTAATAAATTCAAATACTTCTACAGGAAAGAATTAATTCAAAGAGAAATCATAGCGCCTGATAACCCACAACAAAGAACATAATAATCGTGGGTGCAACACGAGCGATGTTGCATGATCAGGGCCTACCAATGCATTTGTGGGAGGAAGCATGCAACACTGCGGTTTATGTGCAAAACCATTGTCCTCATAGAGTACTTGGAATGAGTACACCTGAATAAGCTTTCACTAGTAAGAAACCTGATGTTTCTCATTTTAATATTTTTGGCTCATCTGTTTATGTGCATGTGACCAAGAATACCAAGAAGAATCTGGAGACGAATGTTGTAGTTGGGATATTTGTGGGGTACACAGAAACATTCCATAATTATCGTGTGTATATTCCTAACAGTAAGATGATTGTTATGCGATGGGATATACAATTCGATGAGCGGAAGGCCATGCGGTTGTCGCTTGAGAGGGAGCTAGACTTACATGCAGAGGAGGAACTATTGGTTCCCAAAGATGAGTCTCAAGATTTGGATCAACCACATGTGGAGGTTCATGGAGTGGATGAAGACACTCATGCAGATCCATCCACCAGAAATGGTAGAAAGCGCACCACAGAAGTTGATAGATTGAGACTAGATGTTGCACAGAATGTAGGAGCCCCTACTTCACAGTGCAGACAAAGACAGTCTCCTGATCGATTTACTAGATACATGGCTCTCATGAGAAAATGCATTATGAATGAACCATATTCCTTTCAGGAATCAGTGAAGGATCCCACTTGGGTTGATGCAATGGTGGAGGAGTATGACTCCATTGTCAAAAATAGTCCATGGGAGATTGTCCCAAGACCGGTTGACAAATCAGTGGCAGGTTCCAGATGGATCTACAAGGGTAAGATTTTAATCATTGTTGTTTATGTTGATGATTTAATACTGACTGGTGATGAGAAACTAATACACTCATGCAAGGAGGACCTTGCAAAGGAGTTCGATATGAAGGATACGGGCCTCCTTTATTATTTCCTTAGATTGGAAATATGGCAGCGAGATGGTGAACTTTTTGTGTCTCAAGACAAGTATGCAAGGGAGATACTCATTAAGTTTCACATGGAGGGATGCAAAACCGTGGATACTCCTCTTCCAGGAAACTGGAAGAAAGAGGATAATACTTTTGGAGAGGTAGTGTATTCTATTGTCTATCGACAGTTAGTGGGATCACTAATGTATCTAGTGAACACGAGACCAGACATTTACTATGCGGTTAACCAGCTGAGTCAAGCGATGGTTAAGCCTACCAATCTCTTTTTTAAGGAGGGTAAGTATGTACTGAGATACCTGAGGGGCACATCTGAGTATGTATTATGGTACAGACATACAAATGAGGTGAAGTTGCATGGCTTCATGGATGTAGATTAGGCGAGCAACCCAACAGACATAAAGAGTACATTAGGGGGGATCTTTAGTATCAAATCTATAGTTATTTCTTGGTACAACATGAAGAAAAGATCTATGGCACTCAATTTAGTGGAAGAGGAATACATGGCAGCGATTCAAGCTGCATGTGAGGCTATCTGGATAAAAAATATCTTGGTTTGTTTGTTTGGTTCTCATTTAGATCCGACAGTGATTCATTGTGATAATCAGAGTTTCATTAAAATCTCGATTAATCCTGTGTTTCATGATAGATCTAAGAATATAGATATCCGGTATAATCATATCATAGATTGTGTGCAATGGAAGATCATGTTTCTTCAGAACATTCCTATGGAAGATCAGGTGCAGACATTCTAATGAAGGCGCTCACCAAGAGAAAATTCGAATACCATAGAGACAGGATCGGGGTGAAGGATAATCCCTTTCTTGTTGAGAGGGAGTGTTGAGATTCAACAATAAGATCCTAGTGAAAATTATGCACCTACACTAGGATAGAGCCTCAGGCTATTTTTAGGTGGAAGTCTCTTTTTAGATGATGAGGAAATTCTATTTATAGATGATGTCTATTTATAGATGGTGAGAAAATTATATTTATAGATGATGTCTATTTATAGATGGTGACCGAATTCTATTTATAGATGTATGTCGACTATTATTATCCCTTAATAATAGTTGGACAATAAATATTAATCTAATCTCAATGAGCACTTGGAAATAGTTAACTGAAGTGGAAAATCAGTTCGCTATAGGAGATTCGAGTTCAAAGGTTGACTGGTGGGACATGCAAGTCAAATTAGTTGTAACTGAGTGATTCGAAGTTGTAACAGAGTTGGATGTCTAGTTATGTGAGTTGTGAAGTAGTTTAACTCAGTTAAGTGAGTTAAGCTCAGTTGTACTAGTTGTAACTGAACTTATACTAGTGAGATATTAGTGAATTAATTATTAATTAAATCACAATCAATGGTCTCACATGCAACCCTGGATGGGGTGACACGCGGCGACGCATCACCACATGGATTAGCATCAAGCCACAACTTAAATGCTGTTGGTCGCCACCCATCCTATCTGCATTTACGATGGTAGCCAGCCATTACAGCCACTATATGGAGGAGGGACTCCTCCCTCGCATTAAATCTCTCGCTCAGACAACATTCAATATGACAGGGTTAATGGGAAGCTAGGCAAAGCCATCATTTTGTAATTCAAAAATTCGAGAGCCTAAACAGAGCTGGTTCACTCTCGTTTTGGACCTCCCTGCCGGTTGGGAGCTCTGGTGCAGCTCTGGCTCCCTCTTGTCTTGGCTCACTCTCGTTTTGGTGCATTCTCTCTATATTTTTATCCACCCGTCATCAACAATGACAAGGAAGCGAGGCAGGCCTTGCCGAGGCTCGGCCTGGTACACCCACAAAGAGCATAGGCAAAGGAGGAAGAACCTGGAGTGCGCTCTATCGATGGTGACTTCCATTCTCCCGCAGAGGGCACACGCTGACCAATTGACACTACACACCATTATCGTTGAGCTTGGGACAGAACGTAGCATTCATACCATGGCAATTGAGCCTGGAAGCAGTCTGGAGGGCGGAACTGCGAACGAGTTTCCAATTTGTTATGTTGACGAAACGTCGTACCTGGAGGACTTAGTGACTGCCCTGGAACCCCAAGACATGGTGTCGGATATACAGGCTGGTAGCGGTCTGAAAGGTGAGTCGGCAGACGAATTCCCTGTTTGTATTGTTGAAGAGATACCGTGGACGGATGACTACAACCCCACCAACCATGCTGAGAAGGCAACGAATGAAGATGAGGCTCGGGACAATGCATGCGCATAAAGGAATGTGGATGAGACCAGAGCAGGGATGAAGGTGGATGCGGCCGGAGTAGGACTGAATGTGATCAAGGCTAGAGCAGGGATGAACGTGGAAGTGTGGAGCAAAACCTTCGATGAAGAAGGTAATCATGACTTGCATGGTCCACTCCTCCATGCAGAGCATCTGGCTCTGGTGTTCGAACTCCGAGGCCACATGGAAGACCAGGAGAACAAAGCCCTCCTGATGGGAAAACGTCTGGAATTTCTCCTTAATGCGTACTCCAACGCTTCAACAAAGAGGAAATGTTCATTATGTGCACAACCGTTTGCCATCCCAGCCAGATCCACGTGGCAGAAAGGTAACAGAGACAGGTCACCGGGTATCTAAGTTCTCCTATGCTAGCTTGTTTTATGTTTAATCATTTTTTTGCTACATGTAAACTTGAACTATGGCCATCTGTCTTGGTTTCCTTCGGGCAGGGCAGAGGGCAAAATAGTTTTTAGCTTACCCTCCTAGACTCATCTCACTGCAAACTATGTTGGTTTCCGATAAAATGACAACATTTTTGGTGGCTCAAGATGACCATATCTCTGTGTATTTTTTCAATGTTTCTCTGGTAATTTAATATAGCAAGTACTATATTTTTTACTTAAAAAAAAAAAAATGGTCTCACATGCAACTAAAGATTTACTGTTGTTAACTACATGCATGTCAGATCCAGTGGAGACCCAGTTGAGATAACAAGTGAAAGGGACATTTTGACTATCAGTTGTGACATTAGTGAGTGCACTCATGCAACCACACACATAGTGGATGTGACCATGAGGAATGAGCATTGTAGGTAAGAGGAATTCATTCATTGCATGGATTTCCATCAGCAAGGATTGCGCAGAGGAGGCAGGTTGTCTAGAGGCAGTAAATTGGCACATGCATTTGCTAATTTTTGTATGATAGTGTGAGATGATTGTATATTGTATTGAGAGATCTTGGATTAGAGTTTTGTATGATATTGTTTCATGATCCATGATATATACATAATATATGATAGTGGGGTGATTCTTTCCAGGTAAAAACATCTATGTTATGTGTGATTGATCTTTCTTCTTGATAATGCAATTGGCGATCGTGTTATAAATTCCGCAAGAATATTAGTAGAAGCGAATTTGTATTTAATAGTGGCATATAATTGTTAGATAAGGAGAATCCAAGGAATACATAATTTGTATTAAAATTTCTACATCCAAAGTTCATCAAAATCTTATGCGGTTTCACCCGCAAGAGGACTCAATCGCCAAATTCATAACTATGGTCGACACAATGCGGATCAACATAACACTTATGTTGATCCTACGCTTCCTTGATCCTTTGTATTATTTTTTGCATTTGATATTGCATCTCATGGATTGCTTCTGGTCCCACCAAGATCCTATCCTCAAGTTGATCCCAACTCATAGGCATCTGAAACGGTCACCCGTAAAGAAACTTGAAAGGCACCATATTAATGGTGCTTTGATAACTATTGTTATATGAAGATTCTACCAATGGCAATAATTCTTCCCAACACTTTTGTTGGTCCATAATGTACATACACAACATGTACTCCAATATTTGGTTTGTTCGTTTGGTCTACCCATCTGTATCCGGGTGATATGTAGTACTAAAGTTAAGTTGGGTTCCTAGGCCTCTTGGAAACTAGTCCAAAATAGTCCAGTAAACATTGATCCTTGATTGAATATAGTACTCTTAGGCATGCCATGCAACCTCAAAATCTCACCGATGAAAAATATAGCTATGTCAGGCTCCTGATACGTCGTACGAACAAGAACAAAATTAGCACTCTTCATCAGAGTGTCGACTACCACAAAAATCGATTCATGTCTCCTTGTCATCAGTGAAAATCAAACAATGAAATCCATCGAAATGACCTCCCATTTTGATTCCAGAATTGCATGTGGCTATAATAATCCTGCCTGATGTGTATGTTCATCCTTCACATGCTGACATTCTAAACATATGGCCATGTAGTTGACTATGTCGGCCTTCATTCCTTTCCATAAGAATAAGGGTTTAAGGTCTCTCCTCATCTTCGTGACTCCTGGGTGAGCCATGTACATTGCTATGTGAGCCTCATTTAGGATCAAACTCCTCAACTCGTCGTTGGGCGGTATGTAAATTTAACTTTTAAATATCAATAATCCATCGTTGTCCATAGTAAATCCTTCAAATTTTGGTACCATTATTGTGTTTTGTCCGATAAAATCCTTGACCTCTTGGTACCAGTTATCGTCCATGTAGATTCGTATGAAAAGGAATCACCAAAAATATGCATGGTCTCTGACTCAACACATATGCCACTTTTTTCATTATTCCTTTTATGTAAGTAATCTTGAAATCATACTCGCTAAGAAATTCTGACCAACATCATTGTCGCGCGTTCAAGTCGCTTTACGTAAATATGTGTTGTAGTCCACAATGGTCCATTTTTAGATCAAATTTATATGCAACAAGGTAGTGTCTCCAAACTCTCAAAGCATAAACAATGGCTAACAACTCCAAATCATGCACCACATAGTTTTCCTCATGCCTTCTCAACATTTTCGAGATGTAAGTGATTACTTGACCATTTCGCATCAAGAATCTACCTAAGCCTTCTTTGGATGCGTTAGTGCATACCAAGAAATCTGCGTCCAAGTCAGGTACCTTCAGTATTGGTTCTGTCGTCAACAACTCCTTGAGACTCTGAAATGCCTCCACACATTTCTCAGTCCCAACAAACTTCTTCTTCTTCTTCTGCAATTCTGTAATCGGATTCGCTATCTTCAAAAAACCCTCGATGAATTGTCGGTAGTATCCTGCTAAACCCATAAATCTATGCAAGTCTGGGACATTTTTCAATGCAGGAAATTCCATAATAGCCTTGAGCTTTGTTGGATCCACAATGATACCTTCGTCGGAGATGATATGGCCTAAGTAGTGAATCTTTGATTGATAAAACAAGAATTTAGACAATTTCCCATACAATTTGTTCTCTCGAAAACACTGTAGTACCAAGTGGAAGTGTTCTTCATGCTCCTCCATCATCTGAGAGTAATTCAAAATATCATTAATGAATACTTGGACAAACTTGTCCAAGTATTCGCGGAACACCCTGTTCATCAAACTCATAAATACTCGTGGGGCATTCTTCAGTACAAAAGGTAAAACAATAAAATTGTAATGAACAAACCTCATCTTAAAGGTGGTCATAGGGACGTCATCCTCTTTGATCCATAACTGGTGATACCCTGATCTCAATTCGATCTTTGAAAACACCATGGAACCTTTCATTTGATCAAACAGATCATCAATCCTTGGAAAGAGATACTGATTCTTGATCGTTGATTTGTTCAATTGACAATAGTCACTGCAGAGTCTCCATAGCCTATCCTTCTTTTGTATGAAGATAACATGTGCACCCCATGATGACACACTAGGATGTATAAGTCCTAGGTCCAACAACTCCTTCAGTTTCATTCTCAACTCCTGTAACTCTGGGGTTGACATCCGATAAGGAGTTCTTGCTATCGATTTAGTCCCCTATTTTAGGTCTATGGTAAATTCCAATTCCCTCTTTGGTGGCATCCCAGGTAGCTCCTCAGGGAAGATGTCAACAAACTCTCTCACCATCGGAAGGTATTCTAGACCTTCTGCTACTCCCTTCTCGTTTAACGCAAGGATTGCATAAATCTCACATCCCTTGCACATGTTCTTCCATAGCTGCAAGGAAGAGATGAACCTCAGGGAAACTCCCTGGTTATGACCTACAGTCACGTGTCTCTACCTCTCATCATCAACCAAACTAAAATGTTTTTTCTTATAGTTGAGTATCGCATCATGCTATTCCAACTAGTCCATATCGATCACAACTTCATAATATCCTAAGGTCATGACGTATAGATTGGCCCTGGTGAATAAATCTCCCAGGTTAAGGCTACAACCCGTAATCTTCCAACCAACCTTTTGTTTCGCTCCAGAAGCTATTTCTACAAAGTTAAACTCATTATGTTCAACTTCCTATACCTTAATTCATTTTAGCGTTTCACCAAAAATGAAACTCTCGGTAGCACCAGAATCTATCAAAATACTAATGGTCTGGTTAGCGATGATATGTGATGTCTTGAGCACATTCCACTAGTGCTCTACCTGGAAGTTATTCACCACTGCATGTATCCGATGGGCATTGCCCAATCTTCCACTGTAGTGGGTCCGGTTGATCCAGATGCTCCATTCCTCTCCACTGGGTAGTCATGCTGGAAATGTGGCTCCCCACATGTCCAACACCCTTTCTTCAGTCCATAACTCTTGGTACCCGAAGTATAAGATGATGGCCCACTGACCTGGAACCCTATTTTGTTCTGCTGAACATGCCTAAACTATTTTTGTTGCGGTTGACGTTGTTGATGGTGTTGTGGTCCTCAATAAGGAGTCTAATACTGCGGTGTTGGTCACCAAGGTGTAGTGAAAGTGGATCCTCTCTCGAAGCCACAATATCTTGGTGAATGTCTAGCTAGTGTCTAATGTTGTTGCGCACCAGAGTTCTTGCTAGAGTTCTACTCTGAACCTTACTGATAAGATCCTCCTCTGTTGTGAGGGCCTTCTAAATGACATCATGCAAGGTTTGAGGCATCAAAATCATAACCTTTGCATGAATGTTGATTAAGGCCAAACACAAACCTGTTGACCTTATGTTTCTTGGTATTCAGGTGTGAAGCATACCAAAGCAGCTCCATAAAATGTTCCTCGTACTCAGGCACCTTACGTCGACCCTGTCACAAGGCATTGAAATCATTGAGATGACGCTCAATCAATTCCTCTGATAGATACCTCTCTCAGAACCATTCCTCGCACGTTTCCCATGACACGTCTTCGACTACTAAGTTCAAATGCAGAAGGAACATCTTCTATCATAGAAGAGCGCTCCCCTTTAGTTGAAATACCACCCTGTGGACCTTCATGTTGGAGGTCGCAATCGCGAAGCATGAAGCACATTTCCTTTCTCTCCAGCCATCCCTCGACGACTGAGATGATTGCGACACTTGTAGACTTGAGAAATCATCCTGCTTGAGTTCTCGGTGAATTCTAACGGTACTAGCATGGGCATGTTGCGGACCCTCAGGGGTACATGCACCCTAGCCTCATCTCAATACAAATGGTAAATCAAGGCCTTTGACATTCCCTGGAAGGACCTTGTCAGACCATCATAATCCATTACAGCAATCAAATCCATCCCAAGGAATTTTTCTTCCCCTTGGGGGTTAGACTCTGAGGATGCGAGCACTTCTGGACAAGTCATACCTCCTTCCACGACACCACGATGTAAACCATTGTGGCATCCTCTAATCGAGGTCACCGCATGGACACGTTAAAGTTTTTAATTAGTGTTAGGTTAATATTCAAGGGTTTAATATAGTGGAAAGCATGGCAATCCACAGTCGCAAGGTTGAACCTTCTTTGATACCATATGTAACAATCCCATCATTACAACTACATGCGACGAGATGCAAAAGAAAAATTTTCTTTTTTAAGCAGGAAGGAAACAACAACAATAGTTAAACAACACAACTTGATGATGAACACAATGCACGCAGATCAGGCAACATACAACAATGACTCAACACACTAGCACGTCATGCAACTATTTGAAACATGCGATAATCAATAGATGGATAAAAACAACTACCTGCCTAACACAAGAAACACAATGCCTACAAGATAAAGGAAAAAATCAACAACCTGACACAGTGGCTTCAACAACCAATAACTAGAAACATTTATGGCTTGCAAAACCAAATGCATTAAGGCGTTACAAAACCAAGTACCAACATCCATTACAACGAACAATACACCCACATCGGTAAGAACAAGACTCTAACTCAATTATCATTCATGTCTATCTATCAGGTCATGCAATGATCCCCTCATCAAGAATCATGCCATCATAAGGTGATAGGCATGACAGTCACCAAGGTGTAACATAACAAATCTAGACCAATATCCCAAGAAAAATCCAACATGCTAGGAGACCGAATTAACTGTCAAACATGAATACTATACCCAAGAACCCAATTGGCAAGTCAACAATACGCAAGGGAAATATGAATACTATAACAATCATACATCATAATAACTTCCTGGGGCAACAAATTCTATGCAAACATACATCAATCTATACAGATAAAAATAATTATTATCAAACAAATAGTTCTTTGTAATTGTTTTCCAATTCCAGATATCTGATAAGTATTTTCCTAAGGATGAATCCATTATCATTTAAACTGAAAAATATATGAAACATGTCTTTTAAAACAATATAAAACATGTCTTTTAAAACGGAATTCGCTATATTTTCAACAAAAACAAATATAGTGTTGTCCTTTAAACAATAAAATTCGCTATCTAAAGGAACATAGATAAAGTCGCTATCTATATGATCTATATAATAAAATAAATGCTAAATCACTGTCAATAATAAATGGTAAATCATTGTCTATAATAAATGGTAAATCGTTGTCAATAATAAATGGTATCACAACTCATATGCTAATCAAGCAATGCTACTCAATTGCAAACAAATCACAGTCATGCAATATTAAATTGATATTCAAATGCGATCAAACGCAATCATACAATGCAGTCAACATAGTCATCTAATGCAGTCATCAAATGCAATCATATGATAAAGACATTGTCTATATGATATATTGGATGAAAACAAATTCTACAATCTACATCATTGTCCATTCATATTTACTCTCAACAAGGATGTCTCCTAGGGTTCCATGATAAACTCGGGATTATTAAATTTGTTGTGTTTTATTATAAAAAAAAATGCAAACATATGCATAAATTTCAGACATAATAAATTCACAGTAATTTATACTTCGCAGTCAATTAGATACACCGTTGGTCTAAAGGATATATCGTTGTCTAGAAATGTTATTGTATTTTGATACAACGTTGTCAACAACAAAGTAAATATATCATTGTCTATTAGATTAATCTTACAATACCCACGTTGTCTAATCTATATTACCCACACAGTCCATTAAATATATGATAATGTTGTCTATCAAGATAAGATATTTACGTCAATTAAATATTAATTTCGTAGTCACACATTATATGTATAAAAACATTGTCATATATATAATAAATTTGTTGTCTAAAATACACTGCAACATTTAAATTCACTGTGAAAAATACACAGTAATAGTAAAAACAAATTGCCTACAGTAAAAACGAATTGTCAACAGTAAAAACGAATTGCCAACTGTAAAAAGACGAATTGCCAACAATAAAAATGAATTTCCAACTGTAAAAATACACAGGAATAGTAAAAACGAATTGCCAACAACAAAAAAACAAATTGCCAACAGTAAAAATACACAACAACATTTAAATTTGATTTCCAACGAGAAGCTTATAATGGTTATTCCATCAATAAAAGAATTCAAATCTAGACACCTATAAAGATTTATTTAACAATGAAATGATTTCAAATATGGATGCCTATAAGGGTTTGTTTCAGCAGTAGAAACAATTTCAGATCTAGATGCATATAATGGTTATTTCAATAGTAAAACTAATTCAAAATATGCGCGCACTAACTCTGGATTAAAAGTTAACAAGAACAGTTCTATAACACCAGGGTTTTCCACGCTAAACTCAGAAAAACAAGGGAAGTAAATCTCCCACTAAGAGAGGTAAGAGATTAGGCGTTGGAAAAGCAAAACACAATGCACAATGGAAACAAATTAAGAGACAATCATTCAAATAGAAACACAAAGATTTATCATTAAACATAGAGATAAGTAAAGGATAGATAGACGGGAGAAAATTATCCTTCACTTGTTATCCATGCATAGGAAAGAAGGGCATTTGAATCTATAAGTCTTTAAACACCGGAGTGACGATCATCGATTCAACTCTTGACCGACTGCTCAAGAACACACTAATAACTTAAAGGATAAGGGACGGAAGATAAAATCACAAATTATTCTTCATATTAATCAATAAAACAAACACAAAGAAGTCATTGCAATCAGATTTTGGGTTCGCCATGGGAAATTAAATAAAATTACGACGAGCATAAGGGGATTACAAATATTGTAGGAAAGTAGGTACAAGAAATCTTATGGCAATGAAATCTTCAACCGAGAACAGAAAAATAACATGTGTAAATTAATTTCATTGCAAGTAACAACTTTAACAGGCATACCTTAGCCAAACGTGAATGCTCCAAAGTTGTTGTCTTGTGCGCACTCTCTCCATCTCCCACCTACCAACTGATGTTACCTCATCGGTACCTCAAAGCCAATGATAGGGATACTCTTCTTCCCCTGATCCCCCCGAGTTGCAAAGGGGCCACACACACAATAATAGAGAATTCTAGCACCCAAATCGCCTCGCAAGGTCGAGCTACCACTCGTTACCCAAGCTAGGGATCCCAACTTCCACAAGAGAAAGTTCAATCAAGATAAAATTCAGCAGCGTAACGTTACACAAAAAGATGAGATCCATAGTCTTCCTCCTCCATCCTTTTTATATAGTTTTCAAGTAATTAATTTCCTAAATTCTCATTAACTTCCTTTTTCATTTAATTAATTTTGAAAAACCTTGTTCGTACACATGTCGCATGATCCCCTAGTTGTACCAGAAAATCAATTTTATTAATTAATCAAATATTCTTATTTCCCTCATCCACCTAAGAACATTCCTATAAACACTCCTCCGTGTCCCAAAATTCCCTTACACTTCTTAAATGACTTACGCCTTACTTAATTCCTAGTTGAGTTTATAATTAGAAAGTTCCAAAGCCAAGATACCTTACTAAGTTAGACATTCACCTTTTCTTTATGTTTCCTCTTTTCTTTAAGTTTCCCTTTTTCTTTAAGTTTCCTATTCCTTTTAAGTTTCCCGCTTTTTCCTTTTTAACTAAAAAAAATCAATTTAGCAAGTGTAGATAAAACACTCATTTACCCTTTTTCCTTTTTAATTAAAAATTAATTTATCAAGTGTAGATAAACACAACCATTTATCCTCTTTTCTTTTTAACTAAAAATTAAATTAGCAAATGTAGATAAAAACAACCATTACCCCCTTTTTTTAAAATTTAATCCACCATAATAATTTTGACTTTAATAAATAAGTTGGAATTTCTCACCCCCCTTATTGTTACATGTTTATTTATTATAATTTCTTTTGACCACATGTTCTACTTATACCTAGGTTTTAAATTCACTAGGTTGGGCGACATTTTTAAGGGGAAAATTGTTTCTAAACTTTACTTATCATATCATTCATTTTAAGTCCGACTAGGTTTATTCACTTACCATTTAAAATCGTGATGTTCCCTTCAGGATGAATTACATGCTCTAAGACTGCCACTTGCCTCTTTCCGTTTTCCTTGCAGGGTGTGCCCTTCAATATGCACTACGTGCTCCAATTGTGCCACTCACCTCTTTCTGTTTTCCTTCTGCAACGTGCCCTTCAAGACACACCACATTCTCTAAGGGTGCCACTCGCCTCTTGACCAAATTTAGTATACATCAAACCCCTAGAGTCAATACTCTACCAGGTGATCTTGTGGGAGACTAAGAGCCTCTAAGGAATAAGGCCCCTTCCTTATTGCGCGCCCATTAGAATCATCGTGAGCGAATGTCACAGTCTTCCCTCATGGTGTCATGAGTCTTCTCGAAATAGGTAATCGTTAACCTATAGTTCAAGCCACGATGGGAGTGCTAGTAGGCTGTGGCAGGGTTGTTGCCACACATCTCCCTCAATGTCTCTAGTTCTCATACATGACCCCTCTACTCCAAATGTGAGTCGAGTCGACAAGCTATCGTCAACCTGCATCCATCAACGAATCATGTCAACAATAATAATCAATCATTAGAATGTCTAATCATATCTACATATGTCACATGAACAACATTCAAACCCAATAGTCCACTTCCTGACTCGATCCAGAGTCGAAGGGGTTTCATCGATGCCTCTGCATATTTAATGTTCAAAGTCCTGCACACTCAGGAGAACCTAGTCAATAACACTTGTCTATGTAAATACAACAAAATAACATATCATCATATCCATAATATATCATAGTCATAATAAAATGACCAATAGGATAGTAATCTGGATCACTTGCAAGCAAGTGTCCTCAAAGAATAAGTTCTCTCAGTGTGTGAAAGAGTGGGATGTTACAATGCTTGTTTCATTTAGTTATATTTTATTTCATATAACTTTGTGAAAGTAGTAGAATAAGGATATCCTTTTGTTTAAGTGCAGGGATATCATGATCGATCTCAGACTCAATCCAATGCTGGAGCGATAAGGAGCAATGAGGAAAACCTTTGAAAATGTTGCACTCTATTTTCCTTTCTATATTCTTGTTTTCATGTGTGAATAGATAAGATAAAGGGATGTTATTATCCACTTTCTCTATTATATATTATCCGAAGAAAACGTTATCAAGGGGAGCTTAACTTGTCTGTAGGATAAGATTTCTCACAAC
>ML778846.1:777241-793903 GCA_009831015.1 Picea engelmannii
TATTTAACATCATATTAAATAGTATCCTATTGTTTTTTTTCCATAAATACATATATTTAGAGGTTGTGATAAATGTTGTTTTAGTCATTATTAAAGGCTTGTTTTAGTCATTCCAAAACATTTTCCTTACAAATCATGTAATCCCCAATTTTAGGATCATTCATCACAAAATCAACCATTTTAATGAGATATTAAAGTAGAAAGATCCATTGAATGTTTTTAAGGTGAAAATGGCCCAAAATTTTGAAATAATGAATATGCATAACCACTTGTAATAACACATTTATGATAATCTTCATAATTATTAACATTTTATGTTAATGGAGAATTTCTTGTTTGTAAAAATACTTCATATACATCTTTATGTAATTATCTTAATCTAATGAAATATTATAATAAAATTGACAACTACGTAATCAATCTCTTATATACCAACTTATAAATCAATATATCATATAATGTTTTCATAAGGAATTGGAGCATCCACACCTCGATCACCGGTTCCACGATGATTTTATACACTGGAAGGAAGATGAGTATTCTAGCAAGTGAGATTTGGTCTGATTCTCCTCTCCGATACTAGAGGAATCGTGAAGGAACTAGAGGAAACGTATCGAGAATTAGTCCCAAGGGTCGTTACAATGCCACTATGGTTTGTCGATGGAAGCTAATTATGTAGTCACTGATACAACCAATAATTGGTTTAATTGGTGGTGATATGGATCCGATGGATAGAAAGTGTGGCTACAGGTGAGGTTATTATCGAAAGTGTGGTGCTCTATTTGAGAAACCTACCAAGCTATCATATGAAGAGTCTCCTCACATATGAGTACAACATGAAGCCCAAAAAGATACAAACAATTTCCACATGGTTACCCCACCTTGTATCCATGCCCACCTGGAGGAAGTGGATATTGGAATCCACCTAGAACATAACTTAACGCCAAACTAGGAGGTAGATGTAGAGGTAAATAATTGGGTTCTATAGGTGGGAGATTTGAGAGGTCATGAAACAAAATATTATATGATAATATATTTGTAACGACATATTAAATTGTTTTGGGGACAAATGTTGTAGACAAGAGAGGGTGCTACAGAAAACATTGAACTACAACTGGATGAGATACACTTATAAGTTAAATAATTCCTAGTTTGTCTCCCTCCCTCAAGCTTAACATCAGTAGCTTTGAATCCAAAGGTTTCACATCAAGTGGCTCCTGAGCCACCTCAAGACCCCAATACAGTTTCACCATATTAATGAATACCATGTACCCAATTCTATTTATTTTTCTCATGATAGGTAGTGGTAGAAATATCATAGAATCCATTAGGCTTCAACTCTTCCTTTGTATTTTATATATATCTAGAAAAGTTATAATCCATAACCTTTAAACAAATGGATGGACTAAATACCTATACCATTTGTGTTGGTTTGGTTTCTCAGGTGATATGCTAGCAACAATGATTTTTTGTACAAATTTTCTAAAAATTGCTTCATATAAGTAGTTATGTACACTTACAAAAAAGAGAAGGCTAGTTTGAAAAATGCTCCATATATGATTTAACCATAGATATAAAGTTCAAAGGAGTATGTTCATGAATATTTTAATATAGGTTATAATTACAACTTGAGTGGACCTAATAGTTAAGAACATGTGTTTCCTTCTTAGAGATCACAGGTTCAAATCCAGAGGGGGCTAGGGTATAAAATCCTCCATAGATTTTATGTGGTCTCTTGTTTGATAAAAAAGGGGGTCACATACACTTTTGTGTGTGTCTTGGTCCTGAACTTAAAATTATATTATTACTAATTTTAAATTTTAGGTAAATTACAATTTAATTAATAATGTTTTTTAATATGATACAATAAAATGGTGATTAATGTTAACTGATAAACAAGGTAACTATAACACTAATGTATTTGCAAGATAAAAAATTTAATATTGTTGACATAGGGAATCCATATGTATATGCATTTGTAAATAAACTCAACAATCCATAATACTAAAACTGTGTCTTTAAATTGTTCCCTAATTCCAATTAATTCCATGGGATTAAGTGGGCACATTTCCCATTTCAAAAGTGAGATTATATCCTTAATGCATTTGTATATTGGTATTCCTCTAAATACAAGTAGGTTTGGACAATCAATAGTTAATATAATAGTCTTGGGTTCATAGTTTGGGTGGTAGGGTAGCATGTTTATTATCCTCCTCACCCAGGGTTAATTCCCTCAAAGCGGACATGTTGGCCCCTTGTGATAAGGGTAGAAGGGTATACTAACCTTATAATAAAGTTCCACTCCAGTAGACTTTGGAATGCATCGACCCTTACTAAAAGATAATCTATTCATATATACTCCTTTGATTATACCAATTACCAATTTCCATAGTTAAAATAATAATAATAGTAATAAAAATTAATATAATAAAAAAAAGTTTGGAATTGTACTTTGATTCGAGGTGGTGGATTCAATATGTCATGAGCATCCATGAAAATCTTGGGTAGAACACGTAGTGGACCCTGTAATTCTCTCTAGTCTACTGATGTTAACTCCTCCCTCCCTCTATTTTTACTAATTTCATTCTAATTTGGACTTTAGGCCACCTAATTTGGTAGTTTTTCTAATACTTGTAGAGACACTGTACTAATCGTAGTAAATTGAAATTACCTAAGTTTTTCAATGGATCGCTACTTTTATATGTAGAAACATAGCACTATCTTATTTGTAGTTAAGGTTGTTCTTATATATCATAGCCTCCAAGTTAACCAATCTACTTAGATGAGTTAATCTAGGATTTAACTCGAGAATTTGTGTTGTGGCTAGATTAATTTCTGCCAATCGACGTATTGACTATATGTTCACAATTAGCAAAGAAAATCAAGATGAAGAAAATACGATCAATTTTCTTCTAAATAAAAAAGCAGCGAAGAGATTAAAAAATAACCACGTTTGCAAATTGGTTTAGTAAAAACGTTACCCAGTTCATCTCGATGCCCTCGATGCACCTTTCTGATGCCTCTATGACCGTTGGTGGGACTTGGTATTTTCTGCACTTTCTTAACATATTATTGGCTAGTGCTTACGTCACAAACCTTACTATAAGGTCACATATGCTTGCAACATCTAATCCACGCTACCCACAAAATGTATGGAATTTCTCCTTCATGCTCTCAACTAGATATTTCTCATTCTCCTTATCGAAAAACAATAAATATGGGTCCTCCCCTTGCGATGGAAGACTGGTGATGTGCAAGATAAAATCTGTATTGATGGAAATTGGCCTATCAAGACACATGTATCCCATGTGTACACAAGTTAGCACCATTTCTACACAAGAATTGATTTCTTGGCTCCTCCTAAAGTGTGGTTTGTCGAAAATGTTCAGAAGACCTTCTTTCTACAACCCCATAGCCCACACATATGGTTGTATGACTATCATGTGAGTATAGAAACTAATTTACTTCTTCAGGAACTTGTTGAGAACTAACTCTAGAAACTTATTCTCATTTGTAATGTCATGGTCGACATATTGTAAAGTGGGTATCTGGCCTAACATGTCCCCTTCCACAATGACTCCCTTTGGAATTGATGGCTCCACCAGTGGATACTTTGCATCCTTATGTAAATTGAACTATTTTGTGGATGGATTTCTCAGTGGGATATAACCTCTAGGGAATATTGATGTTGAGAAGGATTCCTCTATCATTTCTTCAACTACATGCGTCATAACTGGTTGACTGCATTATTTATTCGGTACTGAAACTAAAGTTCTTGCTGACTTAGGTGGTACCATCTTCCTTTGTGAATAGTCTCTATGTCCGACTGGGATCTGTATCTTGGCTCTGAAACTTCATCTCTATAACTTTGGCTCTGAAACTTCGAATCTGGAACTTTGAATCTCTATGCGAATTTGAACTAACAATAACCTTCCCCGTTGACCGTTTTATTTCTTTTATACTTCATTTACAACTGGTAAATTCCTTTTGTACCTAAAATTTTCATCCAATCCACTAGTACTTTGCATTCATTACCTATCTTAATGCTCTATTAACTCTGTATCTTTGGTGAATTATCCATTCGATTATGCAATCTATCAAGATCTTATGGTAAATCTACATTTATTGTTACAGGACACCACCACTTTTCCATCATGGTAACTCTTTATTTCACATCCCAACATGGATAGTATTAAATTATATTTAACTGTCATCTGTGCACTTTCTTCTCTCTTTGTGATATTTTCGTTCTTCCTGATCTCTTCTATATGTGAAAGATCTTCTCTCTATGCAAGATCTTCTATCTACAAAAACTTGATGCCTTTGTTTGTGCTCTCTTTTAATTACTTCTTTCTCATCTATGACATTTTCATGCTTTTCCTTTTCACTTGCTAATCTTAATTTCTTGGACTTATGCAACTTTCTATGTCTTCCTTGAACAATTTTCTTTCTTTTTCTTTACTTTTTATTTCCTTTTATTTCTTTTTCTTCCTTTTCTTCCTATAATACACTACGATACAAGTTATTCTACATATCTCACCTAGTGCACAGAAGGAAAAATGTCCATATATAGTATCAATCAACTCCCATTCACCAGTTCTTGCATGACTTGTCCATCCAACTATTCAAGATGAACAACACCTACTTCTATCACATATCTCTTGGATTACTGAGAGGGGGGGTCAATCAGTAATATCATAATTATAATCCATTTTCTTCAAGTGTTATATCAATGTAGAATTATTATCCAATAATGAGAAGTAAGAAATAAGCAGTCACACACATACACAGTACAACAGTGTTTTACGTGGAAAATCAAATCGAGAGAAAACCACATAATGTTTTTTCTTATATGTATTGAAGAATTACATTCATTGGAAGCACCAACTTCCTTCATTTTCTAGATGCAACTAGAAGGAGGCTCCAACCCCCGAAGGAGGCTACAACCCCCTATGTTCTCCGGCTACAACTTGAAGGTGGCTACAACCACCTGTCCTTGGCCCATCCTGCCACCCTGAAGTAGAAGTAGAATGATGGAACCACTATCACACTATTACTGTGAGATATACCGCTGTAAACCTGTACCAATAAATCTGAACCATGCATCAACCATGCATCAACCTATACCTCAACCTGTAATCAACCTCTACCATAAACAAGTGCATCAACCTGTACCATAAAAACGTGCATACAACCATGTACCAAGTATGTACCAATCATGTGTCAACTACTCATCAACTATGACTCATCAATATGTACCAACATCACCAACTATACACCTCATGCATGTGCCAACTCATCAACTACTTGTCTCAACCATGTACTCAACATGTACCTCAACCAAAATCCCTCTTCAATTTCATCATCCAAATATGATTTGTAGCTCTATAATAGACCTGGTTTATACTATCACATTCCTACAAACCTTCCTTAACTTTAACAACAAGAGACTAGCATTTTCATTAAACTTTTCTTTAGTCTCACATGCCTAGTTTTGGATTAGTCAACAACCCTAGCTTGAAGTAATCATAACCTTGAACCTATAATTTATAAAGATATGAAACTGATACACAATGTTATTAAGTTTGTTTTATGCTATTTTTTCAGGTCTCACTACTTGGAACCTCTCATAAAGTGAGTTATAGCAAAAATGACATACCTTGTTGAATTCTGGCTTATTCTAGAGAGCGACCTTGTAGAGCATGCCCTGCACGAAATATTAGTTGAATTGATTTTAAACTATTACAAATCATACTACATATTGTACCCTAACCAACACATTTGTTCTCACTGAATTTGGATTTGTTATGAAGAATTTGTGATGTTTTTACCCGAAACACCTGTTTTTGACTAGTTTCAGGACTAGCCACAAACCCTATTTTGTGTAATTCCCAAAATACAATGACCCAAAAGATTAATTTTTTACCACAAATACTTGGGTATGTTTTCACATTGGCATAGCAATTTCACGGTATGAATCATTATAAAAAACAATTATAGCGAAAATGGTGAGATGACCTATAAATAACATACCTTAGAAAGCACCATGAAAAGAATTTATCCTTCCTTGCATTTCGGCCTTCTTTTCTTCAACTTCCCTCATAAATTCGGCTTAGATATCTTTGGTTACCTTAGAAACCCATATATATTCAATATTCTCAAGTGTAATTAAAATGAGAGAGCCTTGCCTCTTATTTATACTCTCCAAGTAGCTTCCTTAAAAATATCTTCTAGGTCACTTGGCCCACTTTCGTTATTTTAGGGTTAACCCACTTCTAATTTCTCCATTAAATTTATTATTGAAATAATTTATTTTGTATTCACTTTGAATTATAATACACTCATCACTTCGCTTTATTATTTACCTTTTAAAATCTCTTAAACCACTTTGACTACTTTGACCTTTTGGGGCTTCTAGATGACATATGAGGCTCCTCCAACTTCGTAAGACCATAACTCTAAAACCGTGAGGAGTTATGTGACATTCCACATACCACCAGAAATTGAATGACATGTACTATCTATATAGAATAGTATTACCTTCAAATATATCAAAAATAATACCATTATCCATCAAACAAACTTGGGTCCATTACCCAAACCTGGGTTCTCCAACTTCACATGCTCATAACTCTCTAACCATGAGGAGTTATGTGATGTTCTACATACCACCGGAAATTGCATGACAAGAACTATCCATCTAGGATAGTTTCCTTGACAAATTCACTATCCTTCATCTCATTATTCCACAATTAAGCATGGGTTATCTTACTCTACAAAGCATCTTCTCGTGAGGGCTTTCACCATAAGGGGACCACTTTGGATTTCATCCATATTTACTTCTTATCAACCACGAGAAAAAAATAACGAGTCATATTGACATCAAACAATATTGGGTCCATTACCCAAACCTTTGAGCTATGGTTCTTTCTTCAAGGTTTGACATCAATGACAACCAACCTTAATCAACAATCTCCCCCTTTGCCATTGATGGAAACACTCTGATGCAATACTGAAATCATATCAATCATGCTCCCCCTGGAACCATGTCTCTATCCTCTCAATATGATAAATCTGCCTCTGTCCTCTATATCTGATAAATCTCTCCCCCTTTGTAATCAATGGGAAAGGTATCTTTCCATTCGGAGTTACTCCCGCTGACTGAACTGTCCTCTTATTGTTCTTCCCCATGTACATCTAAGACATATAAGATAAACATTCAAAGAGCATTAAAAAAGCATTCATTTTGGAGTAGAAATAACTCCAAGTCTTTGGCGAAGATATTCAAAGGCTTCTCATGGAAGTGGTTTTGTACATATGTCTGTTACTTGTTCTTTTGTGCCCACATACTCAACATTGATGTTCTTTTCTGCAACTTGTTCCTGTAGAAAGTGATACTTGATTGGAATGTGCTTCGTCTTGGAGTGCATCACTGGGTTTTTTGAGATACTGATGGCACGTGTATTATCAAAATATATTGGAATGGGCTCATCATACTCAACCTGCATATTTGTCAAAGGTTGTTTCATCCAAAGAACCTATATACAATATGTTTCTACTACAATATAGTCTGCCTCGGTTGTAGATAGAGATACTGATGATTTTTTCTTGCTTAGCCATGATACCAAACACTCACCTAATTAGAATGTTGCTCCACTGGTGCTTCGTTGGTCATTAGTATAACCTGCCCAATCTGCATCTGTGTAGGCATTAATTGATAGATCTTTTCCTTTTGGATACCATAATCCAAACTCTTTTGTTTCTTTGAGATATCTGGAGATCCTCTTTATTTCTAATACATGTGATTCCTTTGGTGCTACTTGAAATCATGCCACCTGTCCAACTGCCTGCATTAGATCTGGTCTGGATGTTGTCACATATAGTAGGTTGTCAATCATTGACCTGTATTGCCTCTGATCTGTAGAATTCAAATCATCATCTTTGCTCAACTTACAACTGGTTTACATGGCAGTGATAACTGGTTTGCAATCTTCCATTCCGAACCTCTTTAACATTTCTCTGATATACTTGGTTTGAGAAATACAAATTCCTTGGTTGCTTTGACGTATCTGAAGTCCCAAAAATAATGATAGTTCTCCAAGTAACGACATTTCAAATTCATTATGCATGTCTTTTGCAAATTTCTGGCTTAACCTTTCATCATCACTACAAAAAATAATATCATCAATATAAACTTCAATTAATAAAATATTACCTTGACTTACCTTGATGTAGAGGTTGTTGTCTGCACTTCATTTTCTGAACCCTTCCTGCTACAGATACTTATCCAATCTGGAGTACCATGCTCTAGGAGCCTGTTTTAGACCATACAATTCCTTCTTTAATTTACACATGTAGTTTCTGTTCTCTGACAACTGAAATCCTTCTCGTTGTTTAATGTAGACTTCTTCTTCAAGTTCCCAATTCAGAAAATTTGATTCTATGTCCATCTGATATACCTTAACATTTTTGGAGCATGCATAAGCTAAAATAAAATAGATTGCTGCAATTCTGGCAACTGGGGCAAATGTCTCTTCAAAGTCGATTCCTTCAATCTGTGCATATCCTTTACATACCAATCTAGCTTTGTTCCTTGTAACTTGTCCATCTTCATTCAATTTATTCCTGAAAACCCATTTTGTGTCAATCACATTCTTTTTTTTTGGTCTTGAAACCAATTCCCAAGTGTCATTTTTATCTATTTGATCCAATTCTTCATCCATGGCCTTATTCCAAAATTCATCCTTGCAGGCTTCTTCAAAACAACTTGGTTCAATTGTAGATAAGAGTGTCATATGTGTTTGTTCTAGTGAACAGATTTTTCTTCTAGTCTCAACTCTTGCATCTTTGTTTCCAGTAATCTGATCTAAAGGATGAATCTTCTGTACTCATTTGCTAGGTGTCTTTGGAGATACTTGTTGAAATTTCTCTTTTGCTTATGTCAGATTCTCTTCATCTTCATCTTCATATTCTACTTCTTTTTCATCTTCTTCTTTGAAAAGTTGTTCCATTGATTTGTTTTCTTCTTCCTTTGATTTTGGTTTGTCTGTTTCATCAATTGTTACGTTGATGCTTTCCACAACTTTGTTTAGTCCTAGATTGTAACACTTGTATGCTTTCGTTGTACTTGAGTAACGAACAAGTATTCATTTTTCCACACAAGAGTCAAACTTTCCCATTCTTCCATGTTCTCTTTTGATGTAGCATTTGCTTCCAAAAACTTTGAAGTGCTTCACATTTTCTTCTCTTCCTTTCCATAGCTCGTAGGGAGTTTTATCAGTGTTGTTTATGAGCATTACTCTGTTTTGAATGTGAATTATTGTATTCTCTGCTTGTGTCCAAAAAATATCTGTCAACTTTGAATCCATTATCATTATTCAAGCCATTTCTTGTACTATCTTGTTCTCTCTTTCAACAACTCCATTCTGTTGAGGTGTCTTAGCGATGAAGAATTGTCTTTTTATTCCATGATTGCTACAGTAGTCCATAAATTAGTTTGAGGTGAATTATCCTCTATTATCCGATATTAAGCATTTGATTCTTGAATCCATCTCATTTTCAAACATTTCCTTGTAGATCTTGAAGTTTTCAAAATATTTTGACTTGTTCTTGAGAAAGAAAACTACAGTCATTCTTGTATAATCATCAACTAATAACATAAAGTATCTCTCACCTTTTAATCATTTTGTTGTAGTTGGTCCAACTAGATCAATATGAACAATTTCCAATGGTTTTGTTGTTGAATATTCCTTTGATTTGAAGATGGTCTTTGTTTGCTTTCCTTGTTCACAATGCTTGCATAAAGTGTTGGTTGGTTTCGTGATCTGGGGCATTTCTCTGACTACTTCTCTTTTTCTGACTTTGACAAGGTTATCAAAATGCATGTGACCCATTCTTCTGTGCCATAGCCAACTTTCATCTTCCTTTCCTAGACAACACTTTTCGTTTCCAATTTCGCTTAACACATATATGTTGCTTGAAGTTCTTGTAACTGTAGCGACCAATTTCCTTGAACCTTCTTTTCTTATCTCACACTTTTGTGAATTGAAAGTGAATTTATGACCTTGGTCACACATTTGACTCACACTTAAAAGATTATGTTTCATATCTTCTACTAGTAGAACATTTTCTTCCTTTTCATTCTTGTTCCCAATTCAGACTGTATCTTTTCCAATGATTTTGGCTGAATTGCCATTTCTGAAGGAGACTGATCCATCTCTTTCCTTTCATAATGTAAGAAACTTGTCTCTATCACTTGTCATGTGTTTTGAACATCCACTGTCAACACACCAACCATGTTTCTTCTATTTAGCTTGTAGAGCGACTGTGCATTCTTCATTGCTATACTAATCTTGCTTTCTTATCCATGTCATTTTCTGAGGTTCTTGTTTGTGACTCTGTTGAGGTTCTTTAGGAGGGACTGCCATTCTGCAATTTTTGGCCATATTTCCAAAATTGTTGCATTTGTAACATTCCACTTCAGTACTCAAAGATTCAAACCTATTGTAACTTCTTCTATGTGTTTCACTAGGTCTTCTTGAATAACCTCTTTGTGTATGGCTCTCAAAGTAGTTATTGTTCATGTTGTTATCTCTGCAATTTACAGCTTTATGTCCAAAATTATTACATGCATGAATCCTTCTTCTTCTTGAGGCCTATCTATCTATTGTTGATTCTGAAATCTGAATCTTCTCGATGGAGGAGTGTCCCTGTAATCTTCCTTGTGTATCTTTTTATCCCCTTTGATTGTTTTTACATATCTTTTTGAATTTGTTTCTTGTTCTATTGTTTTGGAGCTTGATCCCTTTTCTGTCTGATTGTATCCAAGTCCGGACTTGTCAAGATGAGATTTTTGATTGTTGATAATGTCATCCAGAATTTTTGAGCTATATTATATATTTTTCTTTTGAATATCCTTTCTTAGTGTGACAATCTCTGCTTCCAGGTTTCCAATGATCATGTCCTTTCCTTCTAGTTGTTCTTTGAGCTTCAGTTCTTTTATATTCTTTTATTTGAACCTTCAATTTTGTGATCATTTGTTCTAGTTCTTGAGTGTCTTTTTGTTATCTAGTTTTTCTTGTAGTTTCTTGTTTTTCTTCTTTTCTCTTCTGATAACTTCTATGGAACTCATTAATTATTCTCAGAAGTCAACTTCCGCCTCTTAAATTTCTTCTTCATATGCTTATTCATATTCTTCTTTGGAGTCTTCTTTATCAAAGTCTTTTACTTCCATGAATAGAACTCTCCCTGTTTCACTGTCATTGACTTCATCTTCATCTGATGATGAGATGTCTTCTTTGGTGCAAAAGATTTTCTTGAAAAAAATATTTCTAGTTCTTTTACCTTTAAATGTTTGTCTTCCTTTTGAGTAACCTTCATCATTTCTCTTTTTTTTTATGAGGAAATTTGTTAGCAAAATGACCAATACCATCACAATTAAAACAAATTAAAGGAAGCTTACCTCTATACCTACCATTGGTTCTCTTGTTAAGTCTTTTGACAAAGTTGTCCACTTCTTCATCATCTTCCGAGACGTCGCTACTGCTGCTATATTCTTATTGTTCCTTTTTCTTTTTCTTTGATCTTTTGGATGCTTTGAAGGTTGCTTCTTTTACATCTGGATTTTTCTACTCAGTTCTCATGTCATATGCTATGAAGATTCCATGCAGATCATTCATGCTTATTGAGTTTAGATCCGATATTTCTTGTAGTGTTGATATCTTAGGGTTGAATCTCATAGGAAGAGATCTTAGTACCTTTTGAACAATTACAGATTCATCAATTTCTTCTCCCAATCCTATGATTGCATTCCGTGTTTCATCGACTCGTAAGAAGTAGGCTGAGATATATTCATCTTCCTTCATTTTTAGTTGTTCGAACTTACCTCTGTAAGTTTGAAGTTTTGTTTCTTTGACTTTTGAATCTCCTTCATAAATATTTCGAAACTTGTCCCAATTCTCTTTAGCATATTTACAATGTGCAACTTTGGTGAATACCGTATCACTGAGACCATTTAAAAGTGAATTTTTTTCTTTGGAATTATTCTCATCGAGTTTCACTACTTTGTCATTTGTTGGTGGAACTGCTGGTGTTGTGTATCCATGTACAATTGATTGCCAAAATTGAAATCCTTGTGCCTGTATATATGTCTTCATCCTTATGCTCCAAAAATCATACTTATGTCCATCAAACTATGGTATTCTATTTTTATATGAGTTGGTACTCTCCATGATCTACCTTTTAGTGGTTAAATTGATTTATGAAGGAACATGTTCTGATACCAATTGTTGGATTACTGAGAGGGGGGATTAATCAATAATAACATAATTATAATCATTTTTCTTCAAATGTTATATCAATGTAGAATTATTATCCAATAACGAGAAGTAAGAAATAAACAATCACACACATACACAGTACACCAATGTTTTACATGGAAACCCAAATCAGGAGAAAACCACGGAATGTTTTTTCTTATATGTCTTGAAGAATTACATTTATTAGAAGCACCAACTTCCTTCATTTTTCATATGCAACTAGAAGGAGGCTCCAACCCCCTAGTTTCTCAGGCTACAACCTGAGGGAAGCTCCAACTCCCCAATTCTCTGGCTACAACCAAAAGGAGGCTACAACCCCCTATGTTCTCTGGCTACAACCGGAAGGTAGCTACAACCCCCTGTCCTTGTCCCATCC
The DNA here is from genome assembly GCA_009831015.1 of Picea engelmannii. NCBI lineage: Eukaryota > Viridiplantae > Streptophyta > Pinopsida > Pinales > Pinaceae > Picea > Picea engelmannii. The sequence goes on from ML778846.1 coordinate 789,935, forward strand.
TGCCACCTTCAAGTAGAAGTAGAATGATGGAACCATGATCACACTATCATTGTGAGATATATCACTGTAAACCTGTACCAATAAATCTGAACCATGCATCAACCTGTACCTCAACATGTAATCAACCTCTACCGTAAACAAGTGCATCAACCTGTACCATAAACAAGTGCATCCAACCATGTACCAAGTATGTACCAATCATGTGTCAACTACTCATAAACTATGACTCATCAATATGTACCAACATTATCAACTATAAACCTCATGTATGTGCCAACTCATCAACTACTTGTCTCAAACATGTACTCAACATGTACCTCAACCAAAATCCCTCGTCAATTTCATTATCCAAATCTGATTTGTATCTCTTTAATAGACCTGGTGTATATGATCACATTCCTTCAAACCTTTCTTAACTTTAACAACAAGAATCTAGCATTTTCATCAAACTTTTCTTTAGTCTCACATGCCTAGTTTTGGATTAGTCAACAACCCTAACTTGAAGTAATCATAACTTTGAGCCTATAATGTACAAAGATATGAAACTTATACACAATGTTCTTCAGTGTTTTTTATGAAATGCCTCCAGGTGTCACTACTTGGAACCTCTTAGAAAAGGAGTTATAGAAAAAATGACATACCTTGATGAATTTTGGCTTATTCCATAGAGAGACATTGTAGAGCATGCCCTGTACGAAATGTACATTGAATTTATCTAAAAATGTCACAAAGAATACTATAGACTATACTCTAACAAACACATTTTGTCTCACTGAATTTGGATCTTTTATGAAGAAGTTATGATGTTTTTCCCCGAAACACTTGTTTTTGACTAGTTTCAAGACTAGCCACAAACCCTATTATCCACAGAGTGTAATTTCAAAAATACAACAACCCATAAGATGAATTTTTTACCACAGATACTTGAGTATGTTTTCTCAATGGCATAGAAATTTCACGGTCTGAATCATTATAGAAAAAATGTTATAGCGAAAATGGTGAGATGACCTGTAAATAACATACCTTAGAAAGCACCATCAAAATAATTTATTCTTCCTTGCATTTCAGCCTTATTTTCTTCACCTTCCCTCATAAATTTAGATTAGATATCCTTGGTTACCTCATACACCTAGAGATATTCAATATTCTTAAGTGTAAATAAAATGAGAGAGTCTTTCCTCTTATTTATACTCTCCAAGTAGCTTCCTTAAAAACATCTTCTAGGTCACTTGGCCCACTTTCCTTATTTTAGGGTTAACCCACTTCTAATTTCTCCATTAAATTTGTTATTGAAATAATTTATTTTGTATTCACTTTGAATTATAATGCACTCATCACTTCACTTTATTATTTACCTTTTAAAATCTCTTAAACCACTTTGACTACTTTGACCATTTGGGGCTTCTAGATGACATATGAGGCTCCTCCAACTTTGTAAGGCCATAACTCTCAAACGAGTTATCCGATAATTCTCTTTGGAACAATGAAAAGATTATTGTTTTTCTCCTTTAAACTAGTTTTCAGGGACAATGACTTTTAGTTGCTCACTGCTTATATTATCACAATCCACGTGCATTTCTTACATCGAACCCAACTTTTTTTCAATGTGGGACTCATACACACCTTTTTGCAAATGCCACAATATTGATTGTACTCGTACAACTTGCATTACAAGTACAGTTGAATTACCCAATGCGTCATTCTTAGAGGAATTACCCAGTTGTGTCACTTTAACAAACTGTAATAAGTTTGAAGTTGGGTTTCAATCAGCGTCTCATTAATTGGCTCAACAAGGCCTATGAAGTCGGGGCTCGTGGCCTTGGATACTTTAGGCCAGAAGGGAAATTTCCATTTAGAAAGTGAGAGATAATTAACAAGATGGTTGCAAGAACAATCAGTACTGTGGCATTTGCAAAAAGGTGTGTATGAGTCCTACATTGAAAAAAAGTTGGGTTCGATGTAAGTTATGCAACATTTGGGTTCATGCGAATTGTGATAATATAAGCAGTGAGAAACTACAATATATTATTGAATATTCATGTCTTCAATGCAGTCTTAAGCAACTGATCCTGGAAACAGATCTAAAGGAGAAAAACAATAAGGCTTTCATTGTTCCAGAGCGAATTATTGTTGTTTGTTATGGCAAGGAAGCGGATTATGTGACTAACAGTCACTTAATACTCTGTGAATGCAGTGAATGTGAAAATGGTAAGTCCATGAGATCAATGGGAAAAACACGTAGGCTCTAAGATAAAGAAATGGACGCAAATTTTTAGAATCAGGGGTTTCAATCAGCGTCTCATTAATTGGCTCAACAAGGCCTATGAAATCAGGGATCGTGGCCTTGGATTCAGCAGGTGAGAGATAATTAACAAGATGGCTACTAGAACCATACGAGCTAATCAAAGAAACCTCGACTACCGAATGGTGTTGAATATGCCATCAAATTGAGGTGAAAGGTGTGCAATATGCCGTCGAATTGAGGATTAGACGCATGATAAAATCATGCATCTGCAATGGATGCGATATTGGAGTTCACCAAAGTTGTTATGGTGAGAGTGAATCACTGGACGACTGGATTTGGATTTGCACAGTTTGCCAGAGAGCGGAAACAGAGAGAGCGGAATCAGAGAGAGCGAAGACAAAGATTAGGCGATAATGGGTAGTGCCTTCAAACCGATCACCACATCTGGATTTTGGATTTTGGGTGCATGTTATTTTTGCTTGTTCTTCTAACAAAGTAACGTTTGTAAATCATAAAAAAATCGAACCTGTAGATAGCATATTGAAAATCGATCCAGCCTCTTTTATTGATGAAGGTATTTATGTTGGAATATGTAATTTCTACCTACCACCATTAAAACTGAACCTTCTACTCAACTGTCATTAGTGTTCCTCCACTGCCTATCGTAGACACTCCGAGAACCTTCTGGACGCTCGAGAGTTTTCTAAAGGCCTCTATAAAAACGAGGCAGATGTATCTGGTTTAATCAATCGAGCAATACACTTATCTATTTGTTCTTTACTGTTTGTCTGTGTTATTTTTCTGCTTCTTCCCCTTCAGTTTGGTATCAGAGCTGGGTGAGAACGTCAATCTCTGCCTTGTCAAGCATACCGGCCTGCACATAATTCCCAAACACAAAGGAAAAGATTTCCATGGACACGGTCCCCTCGTTCTTCATTACCTTAATGCAGTCCCACATTGCGTCAAACAGATTATCTTTGCCAAGCAAATCCACGAGTAAATTCCACGCGAGGGGTCTATGCTTCCTGGTAAGCTTCAAGCCGGCCCAACGGAAAAACTTCATCGCCTCCATGCCGGCCCCATAGGACAATTTGAGCACATCCTCCACAATTTGGATTGAAACCCCGAGCCGCAACTCTAATTTGAAATCCCAAAGCTATATTCCCCAAGTGTTTAGTAAGTCCTGTTAAGACAGGCCTACATGTATTGGACTGATCATGTAGCGTGTATCCCTCTTAGGCATAAAGAGTGGATGTGGCATCAAGCTGTGGAATTAACCACTAGATAGGTACGAGGGTGGTAATGTGTACTTGTATCTAAGTTTGATGGTGATTGGAGAAGTTAGATCTTCGATTAAGGGGAGGACTGTGAGATTAAGTAATCTCAGAGTTGGGACCAAGTTATGACTAAAAAAAGTCTAATGTATTGATGAACCATGTATGTGAAAAGGATACCTACAGAACTGGCGAGTACAGCGGATGGTACCCATGTATCTCGGTAGATGGATCTCTTTTTATATGGACATCAATGACCAAGTTGTTTGCAGGTGCAAAAGGAAGATGCAAAGTTCGAGCATTAACAAATGTTATACAGGTACAAGAAGAAGCAAAAAATGTTTGAGGATGAAACTCAAGTGAGCGCGTAAAAGAAAGCCCAACCATATATGAATTGAAGATGATGACATGACTCAGATAAAGACCTAACCAAGACATGTATTTGCTAAG
>ML778846.1:798965-820302 GCA_009831015.1 Picea engelmannii
CTTGTTTCGTGTCATTGATGTGGGATACATTAAGGCCCTCCTGTGACAAGTCTTTTCCTGTCGACTTCAACTCATTATCCAGGAATTAGACTTAGAAACTAATTGGTACCTTGGAACTTGCATGCCTCAATGGAAGGTTTCCTTGATTTCGATAGTGGGTTTTCATAATTGACCTCTGATTGGAAGATTCCGCCGAGTGTTCGACTTCAGCTCATTTATTCACATTCGTTGGATTGTACTAGTGTACCTTGGGAGTCATTGACATTAATGGTGATTTCCCTCGCACTTGTTAACGGTATACACTAATGACCGGTAATCAAGTGGTTTCTACCATGTTCGACTTCAACACATGTATTCACATGGTTAGATTCATACTATAGAGTGATGGAGATGAAGACCCTGGATATTTTCTGACAGATCTAGGTTGCGTGGGAGTATATTCAGTGTACTGTTGCATAGATCCACATTGTATGTCTGGTGGCTATGTTCAAATTTGAGTCTTTAACACATAGATCCAAAGTGTATTTTTGGTGGCTATGTTCAGATTTGAGTCATACTGACATGGATCCACAGTGTATGTTTGGTGGCCATGACTTGTCTTACTTGACATGGATCTTCGTATGTTGGCATTTATGCTTTGAGTCATTTGTATTTTGAGTATGGGAATGCCTACCTCAGTGATGATATATTAGTGTACTGTATTTCCTTGTTTGTTGCCAGGTTTCCGACCGACTGTTTCTTGTTCCCTACACACACTCAACAAAGTATTTCAGCTATCACTCTGTTCTAACTTCATACTTTGGGGGTCTCTCCGTTATACATTATTTTCATCATCCCTATGATCCTTAATGATGTAAACCTATCTGTTGCCTTCAGAGGGGTCAGTGGCCTGAGTTCCTAAAGAGAGAAGGGAGAAGAACTTTTCCTGAGAAAAGAAGTTGCTTTTTCCTATGTAAAAACCTTATAAAAAGGGAAGTTCGCATGTTGCTATATAGGCAGGGTGCGAGAATGACCCATTCTCGCAAGTTTCACTATAGCTAGGGTGTGAGGTGTTCGCAGGTTGCTCTATAGCTAGGGTGCGAGAATTCCAGCACGTGGGAAAAATGAGCATTTTCACGAATCTTCTAGAAGGAGAAGCTTCTATGGTGAGGTGGCATTCGAATGGTTTGGATCTTACTCGCTTTCATGATTTAGTGGGATCATCCTAACCTCCTCATCTTATCCTCTTCAGCTTATAAAAGGAGAGGAGTTCTCATGGAGAAAGTTAGCTTGAGCTTGGGTTAGCTTTGTTGATTATTGAGCTTGTTAGCTTTGTCTTGGTTAGAGTGGCTTTGAGATTTGCTTTGTCAAGATAGATTGTGAGTAGCTATCAGATCTATGGTCTCAGAATCCCTGGAGAAAGAAGTGTGTGGGGAACGAAGGACAGTTGGAAGGGACCTTACGACATCAAGGCCATGGTTGTAATCTCTCTTTCACATTTAATATGATACAGTAATATGATTCTTTCCTATAAATCTTGTTGTGTTTTATTGTATGATTCCTTGATCACATACATAGGTTTATATTGAGTTTATGCTATTGCTATCACTTTGGTTGGTTGTATTATTTTGCAGGTTCATCATTGTATGAGCATTGGAACGGAGCTAGGATAGCGATGGTGAGAGGAAGTGATATTTAAACGGTATGTCACTCATCCCTCTTTAGTTAGTAAATTCAATATCTAAAACTTAAGGAAGGTGTCATGTCTTGTCCTGTTTTGTTCTAGATCTAGGTGGATCTAGGGAGATCGGTTTGTGTCCGCACTTATGGATTTATCCAATAACACCTTGTACCCTCATTATCTCTTGCTAACATGCATATGCAACATTCTTCTCTTATAAAAACTTGCATTTTCTAAATATAACTTATCATTTTATACAATGTAATCGTAATCTTAGTATATATAATTCATTAAGTTTAGTCTCATTTCTGTTTGAATAATGGTTTAATCCAAGTTTCTTCCTCAACATATTGAGGTTCATAAGTGACTGATACATATATAAATGTTTAAGACATTTAAAACTATAGTGACATGTAATTATTTTGGAAGTTCAATGAGATTTTCATTATCATTTATCATCTTTAAAATTTTATAAGGATTATTTTTTTTCTACATAACTAGACCTACCTTAATGTAATTTATCATCTTTAAAGTACACCTTCATTTGCTCACCAACTTAAAAAAAAAAATATATATATATTGTCTTTTATAGAGGTTTTCTTAAGCATTTAACTTTTCTATAATTTTATGTAACTTTTGTTTTACTTATCCTTAAACTTATTGTATAATTTTTGGAAGTTTTTTTTGTATATTTTCTAGTCTTCTCATCCATGGGAAACTCCACTAAATCCTTAACCTCCTATAGATTCTTGAATCGTGAACAAAATCCCTATTTACATGTAATTGTCCATGATTTTGTACATGATTAGAACAATTGAATTCCAATTTATTGTCCAACTTGTGGAATAATGATTGTCAAAAATGACTAAAAAAATGAATATCCCTATCGTTTATAATTATTTTGGTCATTTCTTGTAAATTTGAAAAATGATTCAATTTTCTTAATATCTTCATTTCTCTTCTTTCTAGGAATAAAATGAGCCATTTTTTGAAATTTATCAATAATATAAAAAATAAAGTCATAACCTCATGTGCTCAATCAAATTGTAAGAAAAAGTATATACAAGGTATTTTTTTATAATGTCATGTAATTGTCACATATTTCATAGAGAAAAATGATGAGAATTGTACTCTCCTCAAATGGAACAATGTCCATAGGAGGTATCATGTGCTCTAGAATGTTAGGCGGAAATATTGTCATTTAATTTTGTTGTAGTACTTGGCCAACTATTTAATTTTTCAATCCGAGGTTCATAGGCTTACGAAGCACACACACTATATATGCAGGACCGAAGTAGAACTAATCTAATCTAATTTGCTAAAATAAAATTAATCTAGGAAAGCATTGAAAGACTAACTATGAATGCAATACAACATGTGAAGAGTTGAATGACAAAAGACATATGTGAGCTCGCACAATATATCAATCTCAAATTGTATTACAAGAGTCAAATGACAAAGCATGAAAGAATAACAAAGCTAAGAATCCCCTTCTCCTAATTACAAGACTAAATTATGAATTACATGATCTCTCACTCTCCCAATTATGAATAACATGATGCCCCTCATAAAGAGAGAACACTCTCTTATATACATGAGAGTCTTGAAGAGTGTCATAATTACAGATCCATTATTCTCTCAACCATTCTCAACTACTTTCCTATTATTAGAAGATATGATCCCTTCAAATCCTCAGAAAAATAGGCGTGTGTGAAGTCATGAAAGTTAAGGCAATGGAAGATGGCTTCAACACCAAGATGATTAACCAGCTTTGAAGGAGAAGTGGGATAGTGTCACAACATGAAATTTGGAAAAATGCGGAAGTAATAGTGTATCATCATGGTCGATGTGTAACAACAAACATCAAGATGCGCAAATTTTTTTTGTGTAGCAGCAAAATGTTGTTGTGTATCAGCAAAATATTTATGTGTAAAACAACAAAATGTTGTTGTGCATCAGCAAATGTCATGATGTTTCTGATTGGTAACATCTCTTGCAAAGCATGTATTCTTTGAAGAATGTTGTGACTCATGAAAATCACTGTAGCATGGGATGCGCTTGGCTGTGAACCTGGAAATCAAATTGTGAGAATTTTGAGAAACATATCATCCAAAAATAAGTGTAAATGCAACAAATTAAAGAAAAATACATGTTTATACCATTTTTTGTTGCACTCGTCGTTCATCATTGATTGTAGTGTGAAAAATCATAAGAAAGTATGAATATGAGCAACTCAAAGAAATAAACTGCGTTTTTTATTTGATTGTTGTAACAGTGACTCAAAGAAAAACATAAATCGTGAAAACAACTTACGAATTTTTAGAATGTCCATTTGCAAATTTTGATTTTTATAATGTTTTTGTGTGTTTCCATGTTTTTATAATTTTTATTGTTTAATTGAAACCAAGTTTTGTATTATTCTCAAAAATAAAAATAAAAAGAATCCAAATGAAAACTGTGATTATGCTTGTATAACCATTTTCTACTTTGTTGATCAGAAAAATATACCAGAGTTTTGCAAACCATTACTTCATACAACAATAACGGTAATGTTATTAGTGTGAATCTCACACTCCGATTAGAGCTAGTATGATTCAACAACAAATTCAAGACAAGCATCACAAGGATCTATGGATTTAGCAATGATATCAATGACTCTTTATAAACTGCAAGCACTGTGTTCCAAATTATCCATGTGCATCAAACATCCCGAAGTAAGAGCATGCAATCAAAAGAGAAATAAAATTTAATAGAAATAGAACTGGCCCAAAGAGAGCATGAAAAATATAGTTATCTAGACCTGAGAAAGAGTTTGATTGTGTATCTGCCATATTGGAAAATTGGCCATCCTGAAATTTGCCTTCTTCACGGTCTGAAAAATAAGAATTTCTCTCAAACCAAGAAAAAATTTCAAACACTGCTCGCGAAAGAACTAAATGAGACACTTCTGCACAAAACATGTGTCCCAGATTTTTGAAATTCATCACGGTTTGCATACAAATTGCAGCCGAAGATGGCTGTCTACAAAATGACGTTAATTGGCAGAAAAATTTAGATGCTCATTGCATGTGTGAGCTACACATCCATATGTAAAGCCAATCGTGTTGATTCCTTCAAATCCATAGATGGAAACATTGAGGTTTTTATCTAGGTTGTATGGCTTAATAGCAGAACAGAACAATGTTCTTCCCATCTCTCCCGGATGCCACATCATGTAAAACAACAAACAACTGATTAATTTCAAATCTGAAAATAGATACGATCATCTTGAAGCATCATTGGAGAGATACGTACTGGTTGTTTATTAATACAGGATGATGTGTTGGATCAAACGAATAAAATAGAGTTTCCAATAATAGGAAACCCAACTAATCATCCTTTTTTTAAGAAATTGGTTTTGATTCGATTTGAAAGAATTTGTGGACTATCGGAAACTACGGAGATATAGGGAGTTGAAATAATGATGTCATTAATATTTTGGCCCATATTTCTCCATTAACAACATAGTCCAATTATAGATATGAAACCTAAATCAAATGCTAAAATTATGGAGATAAATTTTGAGGTTTCCTATTATTGAAAAGATACAAACAGAATTCAAGCCTGAATGTTGATTCATTGGAGATGAGAAGGTGGAGAAGTAAACCATTATATTCATTTTTTTGCTAAAGTGGATGCGAGAGAACACTAAAGACATGATTGATTCATTTGTTTGTTTTTCAAGTTGTAATTCAAGGGGTGTTGCGGAAACTCAAACCAAGATATTCAAATTTATTCAATCATTGTTACAGCAAAAACGTCATTGTTTCAGTAAGTAAAATTTTACTGTATAAGCATGTAGAATTTTGTTCTAACAAGATGTAAAAAATTCGTTGTAACAACATGTAAGATTTCGCTATTTCAGCATCTGTCTCAGCATGTAAAAAAATTCACTATTTCAGCATAGAAAAATTTTGGTTTTGTTTTTATTCATCTAATGTTTTGTTTTTAGATATGAAAATTTATTCAATCATTGTTACAGTAAAATTTCGTTGTAACAGGATGTAAAATGTTACTGTACCAGCATGTTGAAACAACATGTACAATTTTTGTTGTATCAACATGTTGTATTAGTATGTTGTATCAACATGCTATAACAACATGCTCTAATAAAAAAAAAAAAATTGTGTATCAACATGTTGTAACAACGAAATTTTTTGCCGTAACATGTAAAATTTTCACTGTGTTTTATTCGTCTACAATTTTTTTTTCACTGTGTTTATTTGCAGGTCAAAGGATGGAGGCAAAGACATTCATTCCTGAAATCAAAATCATTCCTATTTTCTGATCTTCGGGATCGCACAAAGCGCAGAGGAGAGCATACTTATTTTAGGTAAAACAAAAACTGAAAATTAAAACCTACCTACTCTATGCTAAATGGAATTAGAAATTAGTTATGTGTAGGAAAATTTATAGTGGAGCCAAGCACGCAACAACAACAACAATATGTTCAGTGGTAATTTTTCAAATGAAAAATAGGATTTTCTGAGAATGAATGAATCTAGTTGTTGTGACTGCAAACTTTCTAAATAAAAATAAAAAAATGGAGCTAATCGACTACTTACCTGGAACCATTGCTCGATAATGCTTTCATAGGCGTGTTTTTCCTCACTCAAATCTTGCTTCAACTCCTCATTTTCCTCCTCAAGTTCTTCAGATGTTGATTTCTCGTTTGTTTCTGGAGGAGTATTTAAGCTCTGGGATGTTTTCTAGATCTCCTCTTCCTGAGAAGAAGAAATCTGAGTTTTCGCTAGGATCTGAGCGAGTTGTTCCAAGATGACACTCATGGTTAAATCATATTGAAAAAGGTGTTCTTACAACACCCAAATCAAAATAAAAAAAAACTAAAAATCATACTTGTTGAAACACATGAAAACCTCTTCACAGTTGCAAAAATCAAGCACACTTGTTGAAATTGAAATTCACACTCTAGTTACGCATGCAAGAAAATCAAACTAAACTTCAATCCATCGTGCTTCCCTGGCAACGACGCCAAAATGTTAGGTGGAAATATTGTCGTTTAATTCCGTTGTAGTACTTGCCCAACTATTTAATTTGTTAATCCGAGGTTCATGTAGGCTTACGAAGAACACACACTATATATGCAGGACCGAAGTAGAACTAATCTAATCTAATTTTGTGAAAGGAAATTAATCTAGGAAAGCATTGAAAGACTAACTATGAAAGTAGTAAATTAATCTAGGAAAAAAATACAACATGTGAAGAGTTGAATGACAAAAGACATAAATGAGCTCACACAATATATCAATCTCAAATTAAATTACAAGAGTCAAATGACAAAGCATGAAAGAATAACAAAGCTAAGAATCCCCTTCTCCTAATTACAATATTAAATTATGAATTACATGATCTCTCACTCTCCAAATTATGAATAACATGATGCCCCTCATGAAGAGAGAACACTCTCTTATATACATGAGAGTCTTGAAGAGTGTCATAATTACAAATCCATTATTCTCTGAACCATTCTCAACTACTTTCCTATTATTAGAAGATACGATCCCTTCAAATCCTCCACACATCTCTTACATAACTTAAATAAGATATGCCATCCAAATCTTCCAAGATCTTCTCTTTTGAATATGCTTGAATGATTGTCCCAAATATTTTTCAAATTTTCAAAGCTTGAAGATGAAATTCTAATTTGAGGCTAGGTGGTAATATTTGACTTTGTTGAAATCTTCACATATGCCTGCACACATCATCAAACTCATCCAACCTTGATATATAATGAAAATATGTCATTTTTCTAATATTTAATCATAAATTCACTTATAATACTGAAATGAATAAAATGGAAAATAATAAGGTGAAACCCAATGTATGTATGGAAATGGTATGATAAAAGGTTTATTAGGACCATGAAATGTAAGGAATGGTGAAGGGAAAAGAGGATATAAATGTGACATTTCTGAGTCCTAACATGCCCCCCAACTCAACTTGTTGCATGTCCTTATGCAACCATGCATGGATATTCTTAAGAACATTTGGCATTCAGACCTTGGCTTTAATCGATGATGTCTTTTTAATAAGCAATATTTCTAGGATTTGAAATACACGAGTAGCAACATGTAACAACATATAATACATGTGTAACAACATGTGAAATCTGTGTAACAACATGTGAATTTTCTTATGGTTGGTTATTGTGTGACAACCATGAATACAAAAGATGTTGGTTCTTGTATTAAAAACATTCATTTCATTTATTTATTTTCTTTCTGCAATAATTTAGCCATATACTCACTGGAAATAATAAGCTATCAATGTGAATAAGAAAGCATCACTGTGTATAAGAAAGCCTTTACTTTATCTTTATGAATCATGCCAATATGTGTATCAATCGAAATGCAACAAAGTGTTTGTTGGAAAATAAATGTTAGTGAATCATAAATGGAATGATGAGATGGAAAAATGGAATAATGGTAATGAATATGTGGTGANCCCCCCCCCCCAAATGAATCCATTGTATGCCCTCATGCAACTTACTGTAGGTCATGGAAGGAAAGAGAGCATGGTGTGGAAATTTTCCAAAATATTCAAGTCGACATATAATAAATTCTGTGATTAAAGCTTAGAAAAGAACATACCTCCACTACCCAAAAAGTAGATGTAGTTGTTGTGGTTGTTGGATCAAGAAAACACGACTGGCGTTGTAGCTGCAACTGCTATAACTGTTGGAGCAAGGAATATTAGGAAGGTGTCACTACTGCAAGATTAGGAAAATGGAACTGCTAGTGTTGTTGCTGATGTAAGTGGATCATGGGAAGTGAAGGAATATAAACTGTTACTATTGAATCACGAGAAATGTGGAAGGAAGAGAATATGGAACAATGATACTCTCATAGATCAGAAATCAAACTGTTGCAACTGCTAAGGAGATCATGAAAAAGTGTATAGTCTTCATCTTCTACAAATCGATGGTACAATTCTAGTCATACGAATAAATGTGTCAATGTCGAGCATGAAGAGAAATCATTGGATTACCGACCATTAATGAATGTCATTAACCAATGTGAGACAAACTCACCAGTGATGTCAATGAGTGTCAAGGCACCTGAGTACATCTTGCGAAGTGCGAATAGAAGTGTTGATGTTGATCCACTTTCAATATCTAACGATTGAGGGACATTGATGTATTCCCATGATTTCTAGCGAGAGAGCTTGTCATTAAGGCATGCAAGCCTCAAGGTACTCAAAAAAGAACTCTATTCTATATCCCAGATAAGGTGTCGAGGTCGATGGGGAAAGACTGTTGAAAGGTGGGCCTTAAGGAATCCCACATCAGTCAATGTGAGTTTATAAAATGGTTGGTAGGACTATAGATGTAAATATCTCAGTAGCAACAGGGATTATGGCAAGGAAATGTAATCATGGAAAGGGGTTTTTTTTATTCAGAAGGAAAATTGGAAAGGAAAAAGAAGGCAAAAAGATAAAGGAATGTATGCAACTAAAAAAATTAGGTGTGTGTGAAGTTATGAAAGTTAAGGCAATGGAAGATGGCTTCAACACCAGGATGATTAACCAGCTTTGAAGGAGAAATGGGATAGTGTCACAACATGAAATTTGGGAAAATGAGGAAGTAATAGTCTATCAGCATGGTCATTGTGTAACAGCAAACATCAAGATGTGAAAAAAGTTTCTGTGTAGCAGCCAAATGTTGTTGTGTATCAACAAAATATTTCTGTGTAAAAAAACAAAATGTTGTTGTGCATCAGCAAATGTCATGATGTTTTTGATGGGTAACATCTCCTGAAAAGCATGTATTCTTTGAAGAATGTTGTGATTCATGAAATCACTGTAGCATGGGATGTGCTCGACTGTGAACCTGAAAATCTTAGTACAAATTCCTGCATAAAAATAGTGAGAATTTTGAGAAACATATCATGCAAAAATAAGTGTAAATGCAACAAATTAAAGAACAATACATGTTTATACCATTTGTTTTTGTGCCCGTGGTTCGTCATTGATTGTTGCGTGAAGAATCGTAAGAAAGTATGAATACAAGCAGCTCAAAGAAATAAACTGTGTTTTTTATTTGATTGATGTAACAGTGACTCAAAGAAAAACATAAATCGTGAAAACAACTCAGGAATTTGTAGAATGTCCATTTGCAAATTTTGATTTTTATAATGTTTTTGTGTGTTTCCATGTTTTTATGATTTTTATTGTTTAATTGAAACCAAGTTTTGTATTATTCTCAAAAATAAAAAAACAAAGAATCCAAATGAATACTGTGATTATGGTTGTATAACCATTTTCTCCTTTGCTGATCGGAAAAATATACCAGAGTTTTGCAAACCATTACTTCATACAACAATAATGGTAATCTTATTAGTGTGAATCTCACACTCTGATCAAAGCTGGTATGATTCAACAACAAATTCATCACAAGCACCACAAGGATCTATGGATTTAGAACCTATATCAATGACTCTTTATAAACTACAAGCACTACATTCCAAATTCTCCATGTCCATCAAAGATCCTGAAGTAAGAGCATGCAATCGAAAGGGAATTAAAATTTAATAGAAATAGAACTGGCCCAAAGAGAGCATGAAAAATATAGTTACCTGGACTTGAGCAAGAGTTTGACTGTGTATCTGCCATATTGGAAAATTGACCATCCCGAAATCTGCCTTCTTCACGGTCCGAAAAATCAGAACTGCTCTCAAACCAAGAAAAATTTTCAAAAACTGTCCACGAGTCAGTGAAATGAGACCCTTATGCACAAAACCCATGTCCCGGAGTTTTGAAGTTCATCACGATTTGTGTACAAATTGTAGACGACGATGACTGTCTACAAAATGATGTTAATTGACAGAAAAATTTAGATGCTCATTGCATGTGTGAGCTACGCATCCATATGTAAAGCCAAGCATATTGATTCCTTCAAATCCATAGATGGAAACATTGAGATTTTTATCCAGGTTGTATGGATTAAGAGAAGAACATAACGATTTTCTTTCCATCTCTTCTGAATGCCACATCATGTAAAATAACAAACAACCGATTAATTTCAAATCTGAAAGTAGATACGATCATCTTGAAGCGTGATTGGAGGGATATGTACTGGTTGTTTATTAATACATGATGATGTGTTGGATCAAACAAATAAAAGAGAGTTGTCAATAATAGGAAACCCAACTAATCATCATTTTTGAAGCAATTGGTTTCTATTCGATTTGAAGGAATTTGTGGACTATCAGCATCTAAACTATGGAGATATAGGGAGTTGAAATAATGATGTCGTTAATATTTTGGCCCATATTTCTCTATTAACAACATAGTCCAATTATAGATATGAAGCGTGAATCAAATGCTAAAATTATGGAGATCAATTTTGAGGTTTCCTATTATTGAAAAGATACAAACAAAATTCAAGCCCGAATGTTGATTCATTGGAGATGAGAAGGTGGAGCAGTAAACCATTGAATTCATTTTCTTGCTAACGTGGATGTGGGAGAAGACTAAAGATAGGATTGATTCATTTGTTTGTTTTGCAGGTTGTAATTCAAGGGGTGTTGCAGCAACTCAAACCAAGATATTCAAATTTATTCAATCATTGTTACAGCAAAAACGACATTGTTTCAGCAAGTGAAATTTTACTGTATCAACATGTAGAATTTTGTTGTAACAGGATGTAAAAAATTTGTTGTAACAACATGTAAGATTTTTCTATTTATGCGTCTGTCTCAGCATGTAAAAAAATTCATTGTTTCAGCATAGAAAAATTTTGGTTTTGTTTTTATTCGTCTAATGTTTTGTTTGCAAATATGCAAATTTATTCAATCATTGTTACAGTAAAATTTCTCTATAACAACATCTAAAATGTTGTTGTACCAGCATGTTGAAACAACATGTACAATTTTTGTTGTATCAGCATGTTGTATCAGTATGTTGTATCAACATGCTATAACAACATGCTGTAACAGCATAATTTTTTTTTTTTTTCTAAATCAGCATACTGTAACAGCGAAAATATTCGTTGTAACAACATGTAAAATTTTCGTTGTGTTTTATTTGTCTACAATTTTTTTTTTCACTGTGTTTATTTGTAGGTCAAAGGATGGACACAAAGACATTCATTCTTGAAATCAAAATCATTTCTATTTTCTTATCCTCACGATTGTACGAAGCGTAGAGGAGAGCATACGTATTTTAGGTAAAACAAAAACTGAAAATTAAAACCTACCTACTCTATGCTAAATGGAATTAGAAATTAGTTACGTGTAGGAAAATTTCTAGTGGAGCCAAGCACACAACAACAACAATAATATGTTCAATGGAAATTTTTCAAATGAAAAATAGGATTTTATGAGAATGAATGAATCTAGTTACTGTGACTACAAACTTTCTAAATAAAAATTAAAAAATGGAGCTAATCGAGTACTTACCTGGAACATTGCTCGATAATGCTTTCATAGGCATGTTTTTTCTCGCTCAGATCTTGCTGCGACTCCTCATTGTCCTCCTCAAGTTATTCAAATGTTGATTTCTCGTTTGTTTTTGGAGGAGTATTTAAGCTATGGGTTGCTGCCAAGATCTCCTCTTCCTCAGAAGAAGAAATCCCAGTTTTCGCCAGGATCTGAGCGAGTTGTTCCAAGATGACACTCATGGTTAAATCATATTGCATAAGGTGTTCTTACAGCACCCAAATCAAAATAAAAAAACTGAAAATCATACTTGCTGAAACACATGAAAACCTCTTCATAGTTGCAAAAATCAAGCACACTTGTTGAAATTGAAATTCACACTCTAGTTACACTTGCAAGAAAATCAAACTAAACTTCAATCAATCGTTCTTCCCTGGCAATGGCGCCAAAATGTTAGGCAGAAATATTGTCGTTTAATTCCGTTGTAGTACTTTCCCAACTATTTAATTTGTCAATATGAGGTTCACAGGCTTACGAAGCACATGCACTATATATGCAAGACTGAAGTAGAACTAATCTAATCTAATTTTATGAAATGAAATTAATCTAGGAAAGCATTGAAAGACTAACTATCAAAGCATTAAATTAATCTAGGAAAGCAATACAACATGTGAAGAGTTGAATGACAAAAGACATATGTGAACTCACACAATATATCAATCTCAAATTATATTACAAGAGTCAAATGACAAAGCATGAAAGAATAACAAAGCTAAGAATCCCCTTCTCCCAATTACAAGACTAAATTATGAATTACATGATCTCTCACTGTCCCAATTATGAATAACATGATGCCCCTCATGAAGAGAGAACACTCTCTTTGTTTGACAACTGAGAGGCAGGGGGGCCGTGAATCAGTTGTTACCGTGCTGAAACAATTATGCTTCTTTTAAATTCTTTACAAGGCACTCAATGATGATCACAATAATGCAGGTAAATAAGTAATGGGACATTCAACATCAATCACATATATGAGATACATAGAGATAGATATGTCCCGAGGAAACCCATAAAGGGTAAAAACTTCTTCTTCTTTATATGATAAGTATTATTTACATTCTTTACATTATCATACATATGAGCACCAACTCATTGTGAGGCTACAACCTCTATTTTTGCAAGCTACAACTTTTTGAGAGCACCAACTCTTTGTTTTCTCTAGCACCCACTAGAAGGAAGCACCAACTCCCTGGTTTCTCTGACACCAACTAGAAGGAAGCACCAACTCCCTGGTTTCTCTAGCACCAACTAGAAGGAAAAACCAACTCCCTGAGTGTTTCCAGCACCAACTGGATGGAAGCACCGACTTCCAATCATACAGGCACTCAATGATGATCACAATTATTACCGTTGTTACCATGCTTAAACAATTATGATTCTTTTAAATTCTTTACAAGACACTCAATGATGATCACAATAATGTAGGTAAATAAGTAATGGGACATTCAACATCAATCACATATATGAGATACATAGAGACAGATATTTCCCGAGGAAACCCATAAAGGGTAAAAACCTCTTCTTCTTTATATGATAAGTATTATTTACATTCTTCACATTATCATACATATGAGCACCAACTCATTGTGAGGCTACAACCTCTGTTTTTGCAAGCTGCAACTTGTTGAGAGCACCAACTCTCTATTTTCTCTAGCACCCACTAGAAGGAAGCACCAACTCCCTGGTTTCTCTAGCACCAACTCCCTGGTTTCTCTAGCACCAACTAGGAGGAAGAACCAACTCCCTGAGTGTTTCCAACACCAACTTCCAATCATACAGGCACCAACCTGTAAAACAAAGAACAACAATTCTCCCTTGCACCTCCCTGCCACCCTGGTTTCTCTGGCTGCAACCAGATGGGAGCTATAGCTCCTTGTGTTCAAGCACCCACTTGAAACTCTTAGGACAACAATCCTCCCAATCACCTCCCTACCTCCCTGGTTTATCAATA
The DNA here is from genome assembly GCA_009831015.1 of Picea engelmannii. NCBI lineage: Eukaryota > Viridiplantae > Streptophyta > Pinopsida > Pinales > Pinaceae > Picea > Picea engelmannii. Next base: position 813,073 of record ML778846.1, read on the forward strand.
TGAATTACTGAAACTTATTACAAAGATATAGTTTTCAACAAGAACTTACGAGTCTCATCATTGTTTTGTGAGATTTCGTTGCTCTGTCTTCCTCACTGTCTTTCGGCACGCATACATTGCCCTTTTTGTTCTACTCCTTTTTGTGTTATGTGCGTCATTCTCATTTGATGCACCTTTTGTATTTTGTCCCTTTCAGCTACTGCACTGCACCTCCTTCTTCACACATGCATCACTGCTCTCAGGAGAAACCCCTTTTCATCTTTTCTCCACATTCTTATACTCCTTGTGCATCTTGTGCATCCTCTGTCTACAATGGTTCTGCCACCTCTGCATGTCAACTTATCTGCCTCTTCATCATGACAACTCTTCAGCTTCTTTGTTTTGTTAAGCCAATATGTTTGTCATCACTAGGTGTCATGATCAAATTCCTTCACATCACAGGTAGTTGAGATTCTTCATCTTCTATTACAGACGACCTCAAACTCACAGTCACAGTTAACAACTTCAATGCTCTTCCAGCTGTCAATAGCCTCCACGAACAGTCTTTTATCCTACTGGTAGATTCCTTGGGACCCTTCAGTTCCTCTGGAAATCACACAGAAGTCTCTTCAAGTCCTCTAGCAGAAACCATCAGTGGTTTCTAGCAGTTACACTGAGAAGTGCTACAGTAGCTCGACGATCTTCTTCAGTTTCCTCAACACCATTGGATTAACTTCTCTAATATTGCGTTCATTTTGACATTTCGTTCTTCAACATTTTAGGATCACTGTGGTGGAGTATTTTAGTACTCTCCATTTCCCGGCCCCCGAAACTCCGAAAAGGAGCTTGTCTTCACTAAGATTTCGCGAATTTGGCTTTCGCAATTTCGGGACTCCTGTGATGAAGAGTCTTCACTCTTGACTCCTCCTACTCCCGGTATCCAAAACTCCAGTATGGAGTCTTTATCATTTCACAACTTCGGGTTTCGTGATTTCAAGACTCCTGTGATGCAATATCCTAACTCTTGACTTCTCAACCTCCCAATACCCGAAATCCTTGTATCTGATACTCCAATATGGAGTCAGATCAATGATCCACGATTTCCTCAATCCAACAGCTTAGATCATTTCGCCATTTCTCATTTCTCCATTTCGGTACTCCTATTGATGAAGGGTCTTGGTCATCTCCATCTCTCGATAACCGAAATCCTAGTATCCAACACTCCGAGTGATGTGCCTCTTTCGGGTTTTCAGGATTTCTCATTTCGACACTTCGGGACTCTTGAATGATGAGAGTCCATGACATCTCTATCTTCCGATATCCGAAACTCTGGTAGCCAAAACTTCGAGTGATGCACTTATTTCGCGATTTTTGGAGTTTCACATTTTCGACTTCGAGACTCCTGTGTTGGAGAGTCTCAACTCTTGACTTCTCCATCTCCTGGTAACTGAAACTCTGAAATGGAGTCTTTGTTGGGGTGCTTGTTTTGGGATTTCATGTATTCACATTTCGTGACTTTGCGAGTTGAAAGGTTGGAGCATTTCATTCCTTTGACTTTTCAGTCAGCGAAAGCATGATCTTTTGCCACATCTTCTTCTTGGATCGACAGTCCAGATTTGTCCTTGATCCAATGGTTCAGGTTATATTGTGATTTCACATTTCGCGACTTCGAGACTCTTGTAGTGGGAGTTCTTGACATCTCCAACTCCTGGTATCTGAAATATCGGTAGTCAAAACTCCGAAATGGAGTTTGACCATCACTTTGATCTTTCCATTTGACCATCGTTGCACTGTTGGTCTTCCTTGCCTGCTTGTTTTCCATCAAATGAACAAGCACACCTTTGCATTGCGTTCGACTCTACGCTAATTCCTCCTGAGCTTACTTTGTCCCTATTTTTCCATCGATGCATACTTTGATATTTCCATCAATGACAAGAATACGTTTCCTGTAAAACATGCCAACAATCTCTGCCATTAGTATTGACGGCAACAAAGGCACCGAGACCTGTTCTCTTCTCCCCCTTTGACATCAATGTCAAAGAAAACACACTCCCCCTGAGATGTTGCAGTATTTTTAGGAGGTATCAGATATGCAATCAATACAAGACTTCCCCTAATAGGATGGACTCTCTTAGGTGTTAAATGGTATGACACCCAACTTTTGTCGGAGATACTCAAAAGGGGTCTTAGCTAGGGGTTTAGTAAAGATGTTTTCTATTTGTTCTGTGGTTGGAATGTACTAAACCTGGACATCCTGATTGGTGACTTGCTCTCTTAGAAAATGGTATTTTATGGGAATATGCTTGGTCTTGGAGTGGAATATAGGATTCTTAGACACACTGATGGCACTAGTGTTATCACAATGAATTGGGATCGGTGCAACGTATTTTACCTCCAAGTCTGTAAGTGTCTGAATCATCCATAATACATGAGTGCAACAGGTAGCAGTAGCAATGTACTCTGCCTCTGTGGTTGATAAAGAAATGGAACCTTTCTTTTTACTAAGCCATGCTACTAATGAGTCACCCAGGAAGAATTCTCCTCCACTGGTGCTTTTTCTCTCATCAACACAATTTGCCCAATCTACATCTGAATAAGCAATTAACTGAAAATTATGATTTTTGCGATACCACAGACCATAAGTCATTGTTTCTTTCAAATACCTGAATATCCTTTTGACAGCTAGTAAATTACTTTGTTTAGGTGCATATTGATATCTTCCAACCATTCCTACAACATGCATTATGTCTAGGCGAGATGTTGTGATGTACAAGAGGCTACCTATCATTGACCTATATGAACATTGATCAAGATCAAGTGAGTCATCATCCTTGATTAATTTGTAGCCAGTAACCATAGGTGTGCCCATAGGTTTAGAATCTTCCATTTGAAACCTTTTCAACATTTCTCTTAGATATTTTTTTTGAGAAATGAACATCCCTTCAGACCTCTGAGTAATTTGCAGACCAAGAAAAAATGACAGTTTTCCTATCATGGACATTTCAAACTCAGATTCCATGGTAGAATCAAACAATTGTACCAATGGATCCTTATTACATCTGAAGATGATGTCATCCACATAGACCAATACGATGAACAAATTATTATCCACTGTTTCAATATACAGATTGCTGTCAGTTGTTCCTCTCTTGAACCCTTTGTCTTTAAGATACATATCCAGTCTATGATACCAGGCTCAAGGGGCTTTTTTTAACCCATATAAATCTTTCTTCATCTTGCATACTAAGTCAAGGTTATTAGATAGTTTGAAACCCTATGGTTGTTCCATATATACTTCTTCACTTAAATCTCCATTTAAAAAAGCTGACTTGACATCCATTTGATAGACTTTAAACCTTTTATGACAAGCATAGGCAAGAAACATTCTGATGGCTTCTAATCTTGCTACGGGTGAAAATGTTTCATCAAAATCCAGTCCTTCCATTTGAGCATATCCTTTATAGACTAAACTTTCTTTGTTTCTGACAACTTGTCCTTGCTCATTCAACTTATTTTTAAAGATCCATTTGGAGCCAATGACACTTTTACCTTCATGTCTATGAACCATCTCCCACGTATTGTTTTTCTCAATCTGATCAAGTTCATCATTCATTTCTTTAACCTAGTGGTCATCTTTGTTGGCTTCATTGAAATTCTTGGGTTCCAGCATGGATATGAAAGCTATATGAGATTGTTCAGTGGTTTTGATTAGCTTTCTCCTGGTTTGTACACCTTTGTCTTTTTCTCCAATTATCTGACTTGCAGGATGATTCTTTTGAATGATTCTGGAGGAGGAATTTGAAGTTGACTATTGATTTGAGTCTTCATCTGATTCATATTATTCATTTTCTGATTCTTGGACCTGTTCGTCTTTAGCTTTAGTTCTGTCTTCTGTAGAAGACTCATTATTGTACATCTCTCTTGTTGGGATTCCTTCATCAACTTTTACATCAATACAATGAACCATTTTATGCATCCTTTTATTATAGCATATGTATCCTTTATTGTTTGTAGCATACCCCAAGAAGATACCTTCATCAACCATATCATCATATTTTCCAAGTTTCTCATCATTATTTTGTATGTAGCATTTAATCCCAAAGACTTTGAAGTGTTTAATTGAAGCAGGTCTCCCAAACCATAGCTCATAAGGTGTCTTGTCACATTGTGGTCTGAGGTGGGCTTTGTTAAGAACATGGAATGTTGTGTGTATGGTTTCTACCCAGTAGGTTTGGCCAATGATCTTCTCATTCATCATTGACCTAGCCATTTCCTGCACTATTCTGTTTTGCCTCTCAACAACTCCATTTATCGCAAAATTCCTTGAAGTCTCTTGACATAAAATATCCTCCTTGGTCTGATATTACTTCCTTTAACCTATTGCCTGTTTGAGTCTCAGTTAAAGCCTTAAATATTTTAAACTTCTCTAATGCTTCATCCTTTTCCTTGAGAAAGGAAACCCAAGTAAGTCTGGACTAATCATCGATAATCAACATGAAGTACTTTTCTTTCCCTGTGCCTTCATGTCTTGATGGTCCACATAAATCCATATGAACTAGTTGGAGTGGTTTCTCTGTTGAAGTAAAGCTCTTGGACTTAAACTGTGTCTTATTTTGCTTCCCTACTTGATAGGGTTTACATGTTGAATCTTGGGGCTTTGATATTCTCGGAAGATCTTTTACTGCCTTGAGTTTTTTGAGTTTGATTAAGTGGTCAAAGTTTAGATGTTCAAGTCTCCTATGCCATAACCAACTTTCATCATGTCTTCTTAGATGGCATTCTTCTCTATTTTCTTTCAGCACATATACATTATTTTATGTCCTTATGCCTTTGGCCACCACTTGTCCCGAGGTTATAGATTTTATCTTGAAGTCCTTGGACATGAACACCACTTCAAATCCTTTGTCACACATTTGACTAACACTGAGCAGATTATGTTTCAGCCCATCTACATGAAGAACATCTTGGGATTTTCCTTTTCCATTACTTAAGCTCACCATCCCTTTGCCTTTTATTTTCCTTGGAGCATCATTTCCAAAGGTTGTGTTTCCTGATTTTATTTCACTTAGAGAAAGAAACTTGCCTTTGTCTCCCGTCATGTGTTTGGAGAATCCACTGTCTATATACCAAGGGTTCATTTTTCATTGAGCATACAGTACTAATCCACACTCGTCACTTTCCTTCTTCTTCCAAAACTTAACATTTTCAGCAGGGGATTTCGAATCTGGTTCATAGTTCCTTAACCGATAGTCAATAGATTTATGTCCAATGTTATGATAGGTGTAGCATTCAATCTCATTATTTAATAGGTAAAAATTATTATTGCAGTGTTGTCTACTCATTGATTGTTGATTATTTCCTAGCCTCCTTAGTTGCATGTCCCTAGACTTAATTTGGCAATTTGTAGTCTGTGAAGGATTGTTACTTGGTTGTATCATTCTTTGTTGTGGGAAGTATTTATTCCTTTGAAATCTTAATTGCTTATGTCTAAGTCTTAAGGAACAATTTACAGCTTTGTGACCAAATTTGGAACAGTAGAAACAATAGCCATAGAAAAATTCTTTGTACCTGGAAAATGGTTGTCTTCTTTGAGCAAATCGATTTCTTTCATGTTGATGACATCTTTCAGCAAGGGGGGCACTATTTCTTTGTTCTACAGATTCAATCCTGGCACATTTTTCTTTACTCATCCTAGGCGATTGATTGTCTTCCTTTGTTTCTGAAGGTTTGCTGTTGTCATTTGTTGTACATTTGACAAACTTGATGGGTTCTTCGTCTCTTGGCTTGCCACTACTTGATCCCTCTTCATAACCCAAACCAGTTTTTAGCTTTGGATTCCTTTGTTGATTCAGAATGGTGGCTAATCCTTCTGAGGCTTTGATACTTGATAGATTCTGATTATACAAGGCTTCAAATTTCTCCATCTCTTTCTTAGTTTTCACTACTTCTTGTTCTAATGCTTCACATCTTGTCTTCTTTTCTGATAACTGTCATTTCAGAATGTCTTTGATTTTCTTTGCCTCTTCTAATTCTACTTTTAGTAGGAAAAGGTCTTCATTAGGTTCTTTACTGACTTTCTCGAACTGTATCAACAATTGTCTTTTCTTTCTGTTCTTGATTCTTATTCTGTCAATCTCTTATAGTGCACTGGTCAGTTCTCCTTCCATGTCAACCACAACTTCTTCTTCATTAACATCACTCCCTGTGCTATTATTATCATATTCCTCTTTGGCCATAAGTATGAATTCATTTAGTTTTTCTTCAATAGATGAATCATTATCTTCATCATCTGAAGGATCATCATCATTGTTTACGCAAAGACTTTTCTTCTTAAAGTTATTCTCTTTGAAGAAATTTCTATGTTTGTACTTCTCCTCATCGTCACATGTGTGATCTTTTCCTTTGTGGGGAAATTTATTTGCAAAATGACCTATCCTACCATAGTTGAAACATTTGAAAGGAAGTTTACCTTTGTATTTGCATGATCCCTTCTTCAGTCTCTTCACAAATTTTGCTTCAATTTCATCGGGCTCAGAATCCTCAATCTTGTCTGCCTTAAATGATGCTTCTCTAGAGCTGGGTTTATCTTTAACTATTCTCATTTCATATGCAGTCAATGTTCCTATAAGTTGATCAAACTCGAAGGTTTTTAGATCATTTAGTTCTTCTAAGGCAGAGAACTTCAGATTGAACCTATCTGGGATAGATCTCAAGATTTTATGCACTAAAGAAGGTTCCTCAATTGTTTTACCAAGTTCTTTCATTGCATTTACCATTTCTTCTATTCTCAGAAAGAATTTTCCAACTGTTTCATCTTTTTTCATCTTCTTCTATTCAAACTACATTATGTAGGTTTGAAGCTTGGCATCCTTTACCTTCTCATTACCTTCATAAATGTTAATGAGTTTGTCCCACATTTCTTTGGCAATTCCTAGATGCATAACTTTTACGAATTCTTATTCTGCAAGCCCACTCACGATAGCATTCATAGCCTTAGCATTGAAGCTAAATTCCAGTTTGTCATCCTTATTGGCTAGTACAACTAGCTTTACATAACCAGTATCTACCACATCCCAAACATCTGCACCTAAAGCCATTATGTAGGTTCTCCTTCTAACTTTCCAGAAGGAAAAGTTTGTTCCATTGAACAAAGGGGCCTTATTGGTTAAATTTCCTTCATGGATTGACATGTTTAAGCTCTAGGATCTACCTTTAGATAAAAGGGGCCATCTTTGATACCAATTGTTGGAC
>ML778846.1:856648-951032 GCA_009831015.1 Picea engelmannii
CTGCTCTCTCTCCATCCCACCCTCTCCCTCTCCCTTTGTCTTTCTCTATCCCTCTCACTCTATGCCTCTCAATCACTCCCTCTCTCTCTACCTCCCTATGTATTTATCTCTCCCTCTCACTCTCTACCTCTAAATCAGTCTCTCTATCTCTACCTCCCTCTATCTTTCTATCTCCATCCCTCCCCCTCTCCCTCCCTCTCTCCCCCTATCTATCTTTTCTCCTTTGTATCCCACCACTCTCTCTCACACACACTCTCACTCAATATATACCATTCTCTCCATATTCCTCTCTCTCTCTCTCTCTCTCTCTTTCTCCCACACTATACCCACTTCTTTTCGTATTTACATGTCTCTCTTCATTGAACTATCTATATACCCCCTCACTTTCCCTCTCTCTCATTCTCCAACTATAACTGACTCCCCTTCTCTCTTCCTCCCTCCCTCCTTGTCTCCCACCCTCTTATTAGAAAAATAGGATCATGGAGAATTAAAATAAGACAAATGTGGAAATAAAACACATAAGATACACAATACAATAGAGACACATATATACATGGTTCACCCAGTGTGGGATACATCCACCATAGAAATTTCCAGGTCCTTCCTTTATTATTATCCAATAAAAGAAGAGAACAACCTACAACACACTTGTGTTATATTCCTCTTGTTTCTATCATAATATCATCTGTCATAATACAATATTTGCAATGATACAAAGTTGCGATACAATTCCTTTTGGGGGATTTTCCCCCAAACCATCACTTTCCCTCGGATCCCACAGGGGGGCCAAACCCCCCTTGAAATCCCCCCACGTGGAGGGGTATATAGTCTTCAAGGGGTACAAACACAGTTGAAAACAAAGACCTATGAAACAGGAAGATAATAAGGCTCCACAACCAACAATCTCCCACTTGGAGACTGATAAAAAACAACTCCACTTATATTGTTCCTGCTGGATTATACTCCACCTTGGACCTAGAAAATTTCTCATATTCACCTTCATACCAACTAAAACTAAGCAAGAATTCAATTTCTCCCTGGTTACTTCCTTTGTTAATATGTCTACATGATTATGGATAGAGTGTATCTTTTCTAAATTCAAATGTGCATCCTCCAATATAGATTGTATGAAATGGTACTTGAGCTATATATTCTTAGTATTTGAATGGAAGGCTGAGTTCTTTTCAAGATGAATGGCACTCTTTTTGTCACAGTACAACCTGTTATTCTCTTCCTTCTTTCCAAATTCCTCCATAAACCTCTATAACCGAATCATCTCTTTCCTAGCCTCTGTAATAGTAACATATTTTTCCTCTGTTGTTTAAAGTGAAACAACCTTTTGCGGTTTTGAAATCCAAATTACTATTGTTCCACCTACAGTATAAACATACCCTGTGGTGCTCCTCTTGCTAAATTTATCACCTGCCATATTTGAATCAACATATCCTTGTAGAACAATGTCTGAACATCCAAAACATAATGCATGAGTAGCAGTACCTCTAAAATACCTGAGAATCCATTTTACTACCTCCCAATATTCTTTACCTGGATTGTTCATATACTTTCTCACAAATCCCACTTCATGTGCAATATATGGTCTTGTGCAAACCATCACATACATCAAGCTGCTAATTGTTGATGAATAAGGGACCCTAGACATGTATTCTATATCCTCATGTGTCTTGGGACACATTTCAGTAGTTAATTTGAAACTTCTAGCCAAAGGTGTACTATCTTGTTTTGCAGTTGTCATTCTAAACCTCTCCAACACCTTCCCTGTGTACTCATCCTAAGACAATGTCAATTTGCGATTTTTCTTGTCTCTTGTTATTCTCATACCAAACATTTTCTATGTAGCACCCAAATCCTTCATCGCAAATGAATTAGATAATTTCTTCTTGAGCACATTTATATCCTACATTCTAGACCCTGCAACAAGCATGTCATCTACATACAAAACCAAGATAATATAACTTCCATTTTCTAGATTTTTAAAATAAACACAGTGATCAGAATGACATCTACTATAACCTTGTTTTGTCATAAACCTGTCAAAATTCAAATACCACTTTCATAGATCTTGCTTTAGGTCATACAATATCTTCTTCAACATGCATACCAAATTTTCCTTCCCTTTAACCTCATACCCATGTGGTTGTTGCATATAAATCTCTTCCTTCAAATGCCCATGGAGAAAAATTGTTTTTACATCTAATTGTTCAAGATGAAAATATTCTACTGCCACAAAACTTAAAATAGTCCTAATTGAAGTCATATTAACAACAAGAGAAAATATTTCATCAAAATGTATACCTTTCTTTTGTGTAAACCCCTTTACAACAAGTCTATCCTTGTACCTCGTTTTTCCTCCATATTATTCCTTCAACTTGTAAACCCATTTATTATACAATGTTGTTTTCAGGGATGATTTTAAGGATGGAAATTTATTTTAAAACGTAGAAACCTTTGAGAATATTACTAATCCTTCATATGCCAACTATAAATGTTTGGTGATATTTTTGTAAAAATATTCAAATTTCTAAGGATTTTATATATTTTTTATAAAATTTTGGCGATTTTTAAGGTAAAATAATTTTATCCTATAGAATTTGGGCGAATCATTTTTAAAATAGCAAATCTCAATTTTGGAAAAACCATGGAAAATTAGCCCATGAGCGAAATTTAGCCCCTAAAATAATCTATAGTTGTTTTTCCTGTAGGCAACTGAACCAAATCCCAAGTCTGGTTATTTACCAGGGAATCCATTTCCTCTTTCATGCCTTTCTCGCACTTATTTTTAGTGTATACCTGCATTTCCTCTTCATAACATTTTGGTTCACCATAATCAGTCAATAATAAATAATACAATGAAAAGGAGTATCGTTCAAGGGTTCTACTGAACATGGTAGATCTTCTAACCACACTTGTAGGATTTTGAGGTACCTTTTTCTCCTATTGTTGTGCATTTTGATTTTCTGGTACCTTTGAAATTTCTTTTTCAATTATCTCATCAAGCATTGTGTATTCTAGTTTTTCTTTTTCTTGGATCCTCCCCTGCAAGCGATCTTTGTACATGACCTTATCATTGAATATGACATATCTACTCCTAATTATTTTATGATTTTCATAATCCCATAAGGGATAGCCAAAATCATTAACACCATATCCAATAAAGGTACACTTCTTGGATTTTGCCTCAAGATTTGTTTTATTTTCTTTATCAATATGGATAAATGCTTCGCAACCAAAAGTATTCAAAAAAGAATAGTTTACCCTTTTACCTTTCCATGCCTCCTATGGAATTACACCATTTAAAGCGATTGAAGGTCCTTTGTTTATTAATTAAACAACAATATCTACAACATCTACCCAGAACTATAATGGAAACCCAACATGAAACCTCATACTCCTTGCATGCTCCATGATTGTCCTGTTCATCCTTTCTGACAAACCATTTTCTTATGGTGTTCTTGGAACTATTTTCTCTCTACGAATCCCATGGTATGAAAAATAATGATCAAACTCCTTGATGCAATATTCACCTCCATTGTTTGATCTGAGACACTTCAACCTTTTTCCCGTCTCATTATCAACCAAAGATTTCTATTTCTTAAAGTATAAAAAACATCAAATTTTTTTCGAATGCAATAAACCCAAGTTTTTCTAGTTCTGTCATCAATAAAAGTAACATAATAATGATATCCACCAAGAGATGATACCTGATCTAGTCCCCATACATTTATATGCACAAGCTCTAACCTTTCACTCATATTTTATTTACTGACTCTGAGAAATATGACTCTCGTATGTTTTCCATAAACATAATGCTCACATAAATTGAAATCAATTTGTTTAAGATCTTGCAACAAATTTATTTTGTGAAGTATTTGCATCCCCTTCTCACTCATGTGTTCGAGCCTATGATGCAACAATGTTGTATCCACTCTTGTAGAAGCTAAAGAGATAGAATATTTAGTTTTACCAGTACATAAATAAAATGAACATACCTTCTCTCCTTTTTCTATCACTAGTGATCCTTTGGTGACCTTCCACACCTTATCTATAAATATGGATATACAACCTTCACTTTCCAACTGCCCTGTTGAAATTAGATTTTTCCTTAGATCTGGAACGTGTCTTACCTCTTTCAACAACCACTAGTTTCCATTCCTTTTCTTTATTTTTACCTTTCCCATTCCAAAATTTTTGCATCATGCATCATCACCGAAATGAACCTCTCCAAAATAACCTTGAACATAATCTAGAAAACATTTCCTATGGGGTGTGTCATCAAATGAAGCCCCTGAATCTACTACCCAAGACTCATAAATATTATCTACATAAAGAATCAAAGCATCTTGTAACACATCGCCTATTACATTTTCTTCCTGATTTTTCTCGAGTTGTCCATCTCTTTGTTTCTTTGGAGCTATACAACCTTTCTTCAAATGTCCTTTCTTCCCAGAATTCCATCACTCTATCTTTCCTAGTACAGATTTGGATCTGCCCTTCCTATAATTATCACATTTCCCTTGTCCATTTCCTCTATCCTTTTGTCTTCCCATGTTCTTCGTGTTTAACACATTACCTAATGTCTCACCTATGTTTTTCCATTGAATTTCCTCACTAAGGATAACACCAACAACATCATCAAACTTTAAAGTGTTTGAACCAAAGACAAAGTTAATTATAGCCATGACCAAGCCATTCCAACTTTCTGGAAATGAGCAGAAGATTACAATATCCTTGACCTCATCATAAAAATCCACTTTTATATAACTTATCTAATTAGTAATTGTATTAAATTCATTTAAATGATCTGCAATAGACCCACCTTCTGACATCTTCATATTAAATAATATCTTCATTAGAAATTGTTTATTGGATGCTGAGGTTTTTTCAAACAGTTTATCCAATGCATCCATCAACTCCTTCGTTGTATTTTCTTTAGAAATATTGAAATCCACTGATGTTGTCAGGCTCAACCATATCATTCCTAGTTCCTTTCTATCAATAACCTCTCATTGTTTATCATTCATGGTCATGGGATTCTTTTATATTCCACCAAATGGTAGGAATATATCCTTTTGATATAAATAATCTTCCATCTGCATCTTCCATAACTGGTAGTTTTGGCTGTTAAATTTCTCGACTCTAAACTTTCCAGCTTCCCCCACTGCTCGCACTCGATCTGGGAACCTGTTTTCATGCAAGTTACCTTTCGCTCTGATGCTAGTAACTAGAAAAATAGGATGGCGGAGTATAAAATAAGACAATTGGGGTGATCCAAAATGGATCTAGGAAGGCAAAAGATTTAAATTTCTCAAAATCAGATGAAACTTGCACCATTACGTAGGGCTCGTTGTTCTGATTCTGGCCATATATTTTTTTTCGAAAATGGACACCGTATGAACAAGTTATCGCATTCTGATGTTCAGGTCAAACATGAAAAAAAATTCAATGTAAAATTCAAAGTCAACAGGTCAAAGTCAATGATGACATCAGGAGTACGTCATGATGATTTGAGCAAGGTGACATGGAAACACCTAAAGCTGACATGTGTCAGTCGAATTTGGCATTTTCGAGCTGAGTTGGATAAGTACAGAAGTGACACATGGCATTGTACAGATGATCACAAGTGGTAGTATGGATGTTGACGTGGTAGGGTGATATGTGGCAGTAAATATTTTGGTGTGGCAATATACGGATGTTGACGTGGCACTGTATGGACATTGATTTGGAACTATATAAAAGTTGACGTGGCACTGTACAGATGATGACATGGAACTGTACGAACAATGACGTGGCACTGTATGAAAGATGATGTGGAACTATACAGAAGATGATGTGGCATTGTATGGATGATGATGTGGAATTGTATGGATGACGATGTGGTAGTACAGATGACACATGGAAACTGACTCGGCAAGCTGACATGGCAGTACGAATCACACATGGAATATGACTGTGCAATAGTGACACGGCTCGGGCCAATGAAGAGGTGAAACATGGCCCAATGAGAAGGAGCCACATGGCACATTTTATAATTCCAAATCTAGTGGTTCCACCAAATATGACAGTTACCACCAAATCTGGCAGAGATCCTCCAAATATGGCAGAATCTTGCTAAATTTGGATAACTATCGCTAGATCTGTCTAATTGTCACTAAATTTGGCAAAGTATGGATTATTTAGCTGGCCACAGAAATCAACAAAAAATAGTCTTTTGGCACACAAATTGATCTGATAGGGTGAAACATTTGGATTCATGCCGAGGGGAGGTTCATAGGGACTATTCAAAAGCAGGTCGACTTTATAATCAAAAGTTGCATAATTTTGACGAGATTTTGAATATGGATTATGTTTATGCATCCAAGTAGCCAAACAAAAAATTGTCTCCAGATCCCGAGATGTCGATCCAAGCATAATCAACTTTATACTCAAAAGTCTCATAGTTTCCTGTTCCAACCAATGGTGATGTATGTTTATGTCTAGAAGTTGCAGATATGAAAGGTGGTTTTAGGATTTATTATGTATTCATTTATTTTATATTCTTAAAGGATTGAATATTAATAAGAATCCTTCCCCACATAAACAAAGGCCCGGAGATGTAGGAAAACTTGTGCTGAACTCCGTTATCAAGCTTGGTGTTATGGTTTGTTTTTTTTACTTCTTATATGGAGGCAACTTCTTTGATTAATCTTCTTCTCTTAATTCCTAAATGGTAAATCAACTCATGCATAATTTAACCATTTTCTTTTAAAAGATCAATTACAGATCAAGTGGTAGCAGAGCAGGTTGACAGTTGGTTGTTTGAGTTTGCATGATTACCAAGGAAAAACTAAGTCATAGTGAAGGACAACTTGTAGAAGGAGATCCTGAGATTGGATCAAGAAGGATGACATCTCAAAGTGAGAGGATGTCATCAGAGGAAGGAATTTTTAAAAAAGAAAGAGAGTTTCAAAAGACTTTCATCTCCATGTCGGAGATGGTAAAAGTGTTGTATGATGATTACTTGGAATGAAAGATACCTTTTCAAGGGGAATCTTCAAATAAAGACAAAAGTGAAAAGGGAGAGGACCCTCCAAAATATCCTACTTCACCTCCTTCATCTCCATCATATTCTTCTTCTTCAAGTACAAGTTCAAATTCTACTGCAAGAAAACATTCTCATAAACATAAGCCTGACATGCCATTACTTAAACTTGATGTAAAATTTGTTTTACCTATGTATGATGGTGAAGTTGATGCTGAGGAACTTGATCAATGGGTTAGACAGATGGAGGTATAATGTAATGTGAAGCAAATCAAATATGAGGAAACCAAAATCAAATTGGCATCACTTCGTCTTGAAATCACAACTCTCATATGGTGGAAAAGTAAGATGCAACATGGAACTCAACAAGTTGGTAAGATTTTTCCATCATGGCATGATTTTATCTCCGCACTTAGAAAACAATTCTATCCATTGGGATATAAGGAAAAGTCTTTAATTGAATGGCAAAGTCTTAAGTTAAGAAAAGGATAGTCAGTGCAAGAATATAAAGATGAATTTTGTAAGATGGATTTGATGTTAGATGTTTCATTGACTACACAAGAAACTCTTGTGAAGTATATAGGAGGTTTGCCTTATTATATTTGTAATATTGTGTTTGTGTTTGGACCTACTAATATTGATGAGTTTTATGTCCAAGAAATGTATATTGAAGCAGGGAGAATTGGAGTTGTTGTATGAGGGGAATCATCTTCAAAGAAAGATGGCAAAGGAAAAGGAAATGGGAAGAAAACAAATTCAACGACAGTGAAGGAAAAGAAGCTCTCTTGCAAGCATTGCAAGAAATAAGGCCAGGATGATGAGCATTGTTGGAAATTACACCCAGAGAAGAGATTGAAGTGGTTCAAAGAGAGGAAATGGAGGAAAAAAGTTGCAACAACAACATGACCAACATACTTGGGGTATGATTTAGGTGATGAGTCTAAGATTACAATGGTTTGTTTGACAGGTAAAATTGGTGATGATTTTGATTCAAGAAGTAAATTGTTTCATATAAGGAGACCATAATGAAACATACTAAGATCAATACATTGATAGATAGTGGATCTCAATCTAATTTAATTTCATAAAAAGTGGTTAAGGAATTTGAATTAAAAACTAAGATGCATCACAAACCATATTCACTAAATTGGATAAGAAAAGATTATAAATTCTCCATAACAAAGGAATGTAACATAAAGTTTGCAATTACATCCAAGTATGTGAATGAAGTAATATGTGATGTGGTGCAACTAGAAACATGTGGAATGGTCTTTGGAAACCCTTATTTATATGATCGCAAAGAAATATTCTACAAGGAACATAATCGATATCACTTAACTAAAGAAGGGGCAAAATATGTTCTACATGTTTATAACATAAAATCAAATCAATCTCTTCTAACATTGGAATAATTAAAGAAGGCAGCTTATGCAAGTAATATGCCTATAATTGTGCCAAGTAAATCAGTTGATCTTAAGCATGAACATGAGATGGTTGTATGATGGGAATTCAATGATACTTTGCTTCAAGATAAGCTAATATTGTGCAATCCAGTCAAATATATTGGTTTAGTTCCAGTCATATTTCTGATGTTATCATTGCTAATGTTATTTACATGGATGGTACTAGCTTCAGTAAGATGTGAACAATTTCAAATGGATAACAATATGATTTCATTTGGCATGGTTATTATGAAGTTGATTATGATGTGATATGTGCATAGGACAGAGTTTAAAGACAAAGGACAAGTGGGGAGGCCTATCTTGCACTTGATGATTGGTTAATATCCTTTTGGAGGACCAAAAGATATTAGTGGGGAGGAATGATCCAAAATAGATCTAGGAAGGCCAAAATTTCAAAGTTATCAGAATCAAATGAAACCAACTCCATTTCATAGGGCTCATCGTGTCCATTCAAGCCATATATTTTTTTTCTGAAAATGGAAACCATATGCAAAAGTTATTGTGATCTGAAGTTCAGGTCAAATAGGTAAAAAAAAGTCAAATTCAAAGTGAAAGGCAATGATGACATCAATAGTACATCATGATGTCATGATGATGTCATCAAGGTGACGTGGCGACACTAGGAGATGATAGATGTTAGTTAAATTTGGCATTTTTGGGCTGAGTTGGACCATTATGGAAGTCACATTTGGCACTTTACGGATTTTGACACATGGTAGGGTGACATGTGGTAGTATGGATGATGACATGGCAAGGCGACATGTGTAAGTACAGATGCTAGTGTGGCACTATACGGATGTTAACATGGAACTATATGAATGTTGACGTGGCACTTTATGGATGGTGACGTGGAATTATACAGACATTGATGTGGAACTATACGGATTATGACGTGGCACCATATGGACGATGACATCGAATATTGAGGTTAAAAATACAAATGACATGTGGTCATTGACTGGGCAGGATGATGTGGTCATACAGATGACATGTGGCAAATGATTGTCCAACAGTGACGTGGCTCGGGCCAATGGCAAGGTGACACATGGACCAATGAGGAGGCACCACGTGATACCTTCCAGATGGCTAAATTAGGAAGTTCCACCAAATATGGAGGTTACCATCAAATCTAGCAAAGATCCTCCAAATCTGGTGAAATCTTGTTAAATATGGCTAACTATTGCTAAATTTGGCTAATTGGATCGCTAAATTTGGCGGAGACTGGATTGTTTATCTGGGCACCAAAATTGAGACAAAATAGTTTTTTTGGCATGCAAATCTAGACTGTACGGTCTGTACGGATATAACAGGGTGCAACATTGGGATTCATGTCAAGGGGAGGTCCCAAGGGACTATTCAGAAGCAGGTCGTCTTTATACTAAAAAGTTGCAGAACTCTGAGGGGCGTCTGAATATGGATTATGTTTCTGCATTCGAGTAGCTGAACAGAAAAGTGACTCCATAGCTTGAGATGTCAATCCAAGCATAGTCGACTTTATACTCAAAAGTCTCAAAAATTCCTTTTCCAACCAATGGTGATGTTTGTTTCTATCCATAAGCTGCATATCTGAAAGGTGGTTTCAAGATCTGTTATGTAATCCTTTCTTTGTATTCTTAAATCATTGAAGATTAATAAGAAGCCTTCCCCACTGAGACAAAGGCCCAGAGACATATGCAAACTTATGTCAAACTCCGTTATCAACCTTGGTGTTATGGTTTGTTGTTTTTACTTCTTATATGGCTACAAATTCTTTAATTAAGATTATTCTTTTAATTCCTAAATGGTAAATCAACTCATGCATAACTTAACCATAGTATTTTAAAATATCAATTACGGATCATGCATAATTAAAACACAGAAGATACAGAATACAATAAAGACACATATATACATGATTCATCCAGTGTTGGATATGCCCATAAAATAAATCTCTAGGTCATTCCTTAATTATTATCCAGCAAATGAAGGGATACAACCTACAACACACCCGTTGTAACTTCCTCTTATTTCTCTCACATAATCCTCTCTTAGAATACAATATTTTCAATGATACACAACCACAATAAAATTCCCTCATAAAAGAGGGTTTCCTTATAGGGAAAAAAAACCCAACATAACTTCTACCATCATATATGTGACCTTATATTGAGTGGTCCATATTTAGTATGAAATTAAAATATACATTTACCAGATAATTTTTCCTTTGGGGGATTTTCCCCGGAATCCCCATCAGGGAACACTGGTCGTCGAACCCTTGTTAGGGGGCCTCTTTCCCCCGGACCCCCCAACCTGGGGGATGATCCCCGTGGACCCTGCAAGGGGGCCAAGGCCCCCCTTCAACCCCCCCATGTGGAGGGGTGTACAATATTTCATGGTGTACAATATTCATGGGGTATAAACATGGCTGAAAACAAAGACATATGAAACAAGAAGATAATCAGGAAACAAAACCATCACCTCTCTCTCTCCATTCCTTTCTCTCCAACTCTCTCTCTCTCTCTCTCTCTCTCTCTCAGAGAGAAGGGAAGATTGGAGAGAGAGAGAGAGAGAGAGAGAGAGAGAGAGAGAGAGAGAGATGGGTAAGTGGGGGGTAATAGTGAGAGAGGGAAGAGAGAAGGAGGTAGGGAGGGAGGGAGGGGAAGAGTGTTGTCACCCAAAATTTTGGATAAATATCATGTGCATGCACAAATGATGTTGTGTTATCATTTTGATTTTTCATGCACTCAAGCAACTAAGCGAGGGAAAACAAAATAAATGTGTGTGATATCAAGTTTTTTAGTGTGCACGAGTTCCAGTGCTTCCAATGCAAGTCGACCTGGGTTTGATATGGACACTAGAAATCAGGAAAACAATGCATGTACGCAAGAATCAAGCAAAGAATATTAAGAAAATATTTGTGAATGACTACTATAGAAAACACAAGGGACTATGGGACAACAAGAAGATGAGTTGGAAAGATAGTTAACATTTCCATGATTCCAAAGAGGCTACATGGGATGCATATGGGTGACATAATCATGCAGGACTAGAGGTTAGTAGAGAGAGTGGCACAGAACTAAAAGTGACTGAGCACTAGAGTAGAGAAGGATATAAAAGGAAGAAATGATGGAAAAGAATAGGTTTATTCACTCACTAGATTTTTCTAGTTGGATGTCCAGGGGCTAGTCAATTAGCTTGCTCTAATCTTGCACTTTGTGATTTCTTTGGTTGTAAGTATGAGTTTGTCATATATTTAGAGTCTAAATGAATGTGCATGGAACAATCTAATGTAAATCTAGGGAACTATTTGAGGAAAAGTAATGCTCTATTTTTGTCAATGAATGAGTTTCTCAATGTCTGTGTGTAACTACTCGAATAGATATAAGGAAGATGCAACGATTCTGATCTATCATGTGTTACTTGTGCATCGATTGGATGTGTTTTCTTATGTTGTATAATTTTATTTCTTAAACTAATTAACAAGGGATTGTATGAATTTCAACTCGAATGGATCTTTGTGTGTTTGGTCTTTCATCCCTCACACAAGACTAGATGGTTTTTGTGATCCTCATACCATCTCGAGTGAGACCTTCTTCAACATTGGTTGAAGATTGATATGTTGATGCTTTGGTTTTTTTTTTGGTAAAATATAGATGAACTTTGGGTATTAACCCCCCAATGTTAGGAAGGATATGTGAAAGCATGAAAGGGCTCAACAAATGGTTATGTTGTCAAGACTTGAAGTTTTTGTATTAAGTGATGAAAGAAGAGAATGAGGTGGTATCCATCATGAAAGGAAACTCAATATTGGTTTACTGGGAAGGAGGATGATTTTTCTTGGTGGAAGCTCAAGGTATGAAGGTTTACGTAAAGAGATGGAAAGATAGGTATCTCTACACTAACATGCATGGATTTTATTTTTTTTAAATTTTCGTGTCTATTGTATGAATGGTTGAAAATGAAGATTTCTACTAAAACTTATTTGAGTCCATTAGAATGAGTAGTTTGGGATCATGCAACAGTTGATAGGTTGAAGGAATTGGATAAAAATTGGAATAGATCCATTGAGTTATGGTTTTCTTGGGTGAAAGAAGGGTATATAATTGAATTTGTCATCGAATACATTGATTCCTTCAACGAGGATGGAGAAAGTTCCCGAAAGGTCGTAGGAAATGATTGTTGGAAGAAATCCCACTTTGTATAAAAATGTTGTTCATGCAGAAGGGGATGATGTGGATGGATCTCGATAGGATGGCTAAGTAGACTCCCTAAGATTTTTGGGGGGATGAGAATATAGGGGAAAATTGAGAGAGGAGGTGAATCCATTAAGGAGGATCCATAATTTTTTGAGATGACGTGAGGAATAGGATGGACATAGAAGAATAGAGGAGAGAGAGAGAGATTAAAGATATAAATAAATATTTGAGTAGAGGAGGAGAGGGAAGAAAACAAGTGGAAGGAAGTTAGCAAAGGGCACACGACAAAGGGTTGAGCCTAGGATGAAGAGAAAGGATACAACACTAGGAGGAAGTGAAAAAAAGTTTGGTGTGCCAAAGAGAATCACCGATGAGGATAGGCCCATGAGGAGGTGTAGCATGGAGAGTAGGCTATTTGGTGAATATACCACTAGTAGTAGTTGTAAGGGATTGGAAGAAAAATTATGAACTCGTTGGTTGTTCTGGAGTTACGTAACTTTGGAGGAAGATGAAGTGAAAATTAGAGGCATAAGAGAAGGATAGGAATATGAAATATACCCTAGTGGTGGGGGAAAAGAGTTAATGATAGTGGATGGTATTGCATGCCTACAGGTAGGAAACTCTTGGGTCACCTCACAAGAAATTTTAGAATATGGACCTACCCCCCCTTTGAACCACCCCCCTTTCACATTTGAAATCAAGAAGAGATAACAATAGACAATGAAGAGATTGAAATAGGTGAAGGAGTAGGAGAAAGAGTTGGAGAACAAGGAAGATAAGTGATGAGTTAAGAAGAATATGAATTCATCGCTACCTCTCCAATAAGAGTATCAATTTTTAGATCTATGACACCTAGTAGTCAAGTAGGAAGAAAAAGTTTGAGATTGAAGATTGAAAATCAGGATAGTACCATGAGGTTACCCATATTCCATGGGGAGGATAGAGATGATGTGGAGAAACATTGGTTCACATGTGAAGCGATATAGTCTTTGAACAAAATCACAGACGAGGAAAAAATATTGCACAGTTGCAAACCACATTTAGGGAAAGAGCCTTGACGTGGTACATGAAATATAAGGTCAATGCGCTAGTAGGGAAAGAAAGGTCCCCCACATAAATTAAGAGATATATGATTAAGGAATTCGAGAATCCTAATTCAGAATGTTAGTGCATTACATAGATTAAGGAGATTAAGCAAAAGCATGGAGAAACCATGTGGGATTATGACCAATGATTCAATATTTGAATGGATAGGATGACATTCCATATCCAGGATGTGGAGCATAAAGAATGGTTCATTTTGGGTTTGATTCCACATATCTAAGTGTCCCTCACCTAGTAAAATGTGATGACATAGAAAAAAGTGGTGGAAATTGTAATGTGCTTGGAGGTGACACTAGGTGAAGGAGAGACATCGACAGGTTTGGCACAAGTATAGCCACAACTAGCCAACTTGATAATGCAATTACAAGATATGGTGAAGGAAAAAGTCTTGTGTTAGAATATATCGTGTACAACATGTTAGTCTAAGAGGCATTGTAAATATGAGTGTCCCATCCTTGGAGACTATGTGATGCAGTAGCATCGCTTCAAATCCAACCATGCGCCAGCCAGCTCAACATACATGCACATTTATTGGGAGGAGAGAGGCACAACCTTCTCACATTCAAATTTTGAATTTGATGTAATTTCATTAATGTATGTAAGGTCGTGGAGCCATGAAGCTATGCCTATGTGCAGGCTTTAGATTAAATATAGCCTTAAATGGTTGTAAGGCTGGATCTAACTCCGATCTGGACTAGACAACCATTAATTGTAAATTCAATATTGAATAGAGTAGGTGAGATGGAGGGAAGATCTCAAAGAGCCCTCTCATGTAAAATATCTTTTGATATTATTTTGTGGGAGTATTTAGGAGAGCTCTGAGAGAGTTAGAGTAGAACAATAGGAAGAGTCGAGACTCTATCAAAGTGTGAGCTGAGGAACACATTGTAAAAGAGGCTTTTTACATTAATACAAACAATAGTTTTTCCTGCATGTCATTCTGTGTTGTGTGAATGTTTTCATGTGTTCATTATATGTTCTAGATGTACGCTATGTGTGTGCACTTGCAGGGACAAAAAAAAATCATTGTCTTCTAGGTTCTTTTATTTCAGGTTGGGTTCTTTGAGGCTTCATGCCAGGAGGGTGTCACAGAACGCTACGAGTTATGAAAGCTAGTGCATAAGTGCACTCCTCAATTCTGTGGAATTTGGGCAAGGATGTGCCAGGAGGGTGCACCAACAAAGCAAAGCATAGAAGAAGACAAAATCTTTGAGGAGTTTTGAAGAGCTCTGCCAGGAGGGCATTGAGTAGATGCATGGGTTGCATTGAGGAGAAGAACTCTATCTTGAGTTTAGAGAAGACATAAATTCTGAGGAATTCTAGGAAAGCTCTTCCAAGAGGGCATTGAGCAAGTGCATAGAGTGCACAGGAGAACTCTTCTTAGAGTTTGTTGAAGGGAACAGAATCACTAAGGGATTCTGCAGGAGCTCCACTAGGAGGGTGTTGAGTAAGTGCCAGTTTGCACAGGAAGAACTATTAGAATTATGAGGGAGAAGGAAGGGTCAAGAGGACCTTCACAGGGTTGTTGAATACCCTATAGACTCAGCAAGGTGTTGCTTGAGCAAGAGACTACCAAGAGGGCATCAGATTATCCATCTGAGGGCGAGAAAAGGGTTAAGTCCCTTAGAGGTCTGAGAAACAAAGAAGCTCATGATAGATATCACCTTCATGTGTTTAGATACCCTATAGGAATCACAGAGGTCATGAAAACATTTCAAGGTTTCAGAGAAGAGAAGCTCAGGAGAAAAAGTGCTTTTGTGCACAAGAGGGACAGTGGAAAGGAGTGCGGAGGTCGAAGGATGCTTCGAGGATTCAAAGAGAAAAAATCACATGAGGAAGAGTGATTTCATGCACAGATCCCTAAAAGTATTACAAAGACTGAAAGGAGACCCTTTGGAGGGTTTGAGTTTGAGGAATCTTAGGAGGGAAAGAATCTTCAAGGACGCAGACAAAAGATGTGAGTAGAGGCTTCGTAGCAAGGAGTATAAAGCAAAGGTCGAGGCCTTTTGAAGAATTTGAAATCTTCCAAAGTGAAGGAATAAGTGTAAGCTCAAGGGAGGAGCTACACTTGCCGTTGATTTAGGCGTTGGAAAAAGATCTAGACCGTTTGAGTTTCACGTCTAGGTGTAGGCAGGAAAGCGTAGCACATGAGGAAGAGATCTGGGCCATCAAATCTCGCACAGATAGTCGATAACCATCAAATCTGTGAAATGTTTCATGAGATTTAACTCTCTTATTCGCAGAGGAGAAGACTCGTTAAAGTCCTAAAATGGTGAAAGCATCGGGACTGTCCATCTATGGAGGACGTGTGTCATGAAATCCTTGTATCTCGGGGATTTGGGCATCAAAGAGCGAAGTGGAGAAGTCTTTCGACTTCGTGACTTGTGAAGTCCCAAAGTGATCAGGGAGCTACCAAGAGTTTGGATACTAGGAGTTCAAAGGACCAGGGATCAGTGCAGCTGGAGTTGCGAAGTCCTGAAACACCGAGAACATTGGGACCGTCCAACAAGAGGACACGTGGCAATTGATCAAGGTTTCGGGAAAGAATTCGGGCTTCTTGACCAACGAGATCCTGAAAGGATCTCATCCGTTGGATGTGGGAGGATCACAGCCATTGATCTCCCTTTGATTTGGTACTTCGGTATTTCAAGTATCGGGAAGTCCAAGGAGAAAGGTCTCGGCAACCTTGCATCGCAGGATCGCAAAACGTGAAATCCTGAAGGTGTTGAAGAGACATGGAGGAATTCGGCATTTCAGCATATTGGGATTCAGGATTTCGGAATTCCTGAAGACAAGGAGTCCGTTCTCTTGGGTTAGAAAACCCCGAAGTCATGCAAGTGCGACGAATCCTTGGAGCGGAAGAGTGAGGGCAGGGATTTAGGGTTTCAGCATACTAGGGATCCCATAAATAGAGAACAGGGAAACTTTGCATCAGAAGTCTCGAAGTCACAACACTTCGGCTGTCTCAAGGACTAAGAGCCGAGACTCTTGGTATTTGAAAACCCTGAAGTAGACTGCGGTTACAGGGAAAGTGGTCACATGGACCGAGATATGGCCCAGGGGGTGAATCGTCGTTGAGCGCCATTTTGGCGTTTTAGTAATTTGGAGATAGGAGGATCGAGGTGGCAGAGGCTCTCGTCATCAAGACCCAGGGAGTCCCAAAACCTGAAATTACTTTTTGGGAAAGGATCACGGTTGTGTTGGAGGCTGTGGGGAATTTAAAGGACCTGTGGATCGAATATTAAGGTTCTAATAGGGATCCAAATAATCCTCTTCGACTTAGAAGTGAATTCGTGAATGATCCTTAGGCTGGGAGGTCATGCAGAACCTGCTAAGGTAGGGAGTTTTGCGTCAGTATGTCATGATGGGTGCATTGATTCTATTCCCAAATGGGCCATAGGTGAAGTGGTGCGTGATTTGTAGACAGTGGCGAATCATGTACCACCCCACTACCCCATGTTGGAGAAATACTAGAAGACACATCGTACTCTATTCTACGAATTCTGCAAGTCCATGGGACATGATGTGAACAACTTTCAATCACTCTGGTTGATGCAATATCATACCTATGATGTATTCCAAGTACAACAATAAGAAAAGTGTGGTGATCCTAGTAGTGCTGAGAGAGGAAAATATTAAGGTGGTTCACGAGGTAGATATGGACACGACCACGGAGGAGGATATGGAGGAAGGGGAGGTAGAGCCCCCACTTGTTTTAACTTTGGAGATATTGTCCATGTATCAATAGTTTTTTACCAAACCATGTGTTGTCTATAGGTATTATTATAGCATTGAGCATGTTACAAAGGATTTTCCTAACCTATTACAGAAGTGGGAAGAGAAGAAGGAAAATTTCAATATGGTACATGCAAAGTCGCACCACAGTCACAAAAATGATGACGAAGTGGGTGTATGGGCGATAAACCAAAATGGTGATATGATAGGAGAAGACATTGAGCATGGTGAAGCATTAGGTCAAAGGTTGAAGAGGAAGATGAGAATCGAGGTGCATCCCCTTCCTAGGTTTGATACCACCCAATAGAAGAATTTTTTGCATGATGCACAAAAGGCCATAGAGGAAGAAAGATAATGAGAAGAAATGAATCACACAACACACAGTTCACTTGAAGAGGCTCAGATACATGAGGAGGTGCAAGGTTTGACACAAAGGTTGCAAGAAGAGGCCCATTCCCATGAAGGAATGTAGCGCACCACAAAAATATACTTGGAGAAGGATTCCATGCCTGAATAAATACATCATGCAAAAAATAGATCATTGGAAGAAGCATGCATGAACAAGGAGATGTGACGCATCGATCATAGGGAAATTGAAGAACATGTAAATGAGGATTTTAAACGTATAGTGCATAATGACGCACTACTTGACTTGGGTTTCCAAAAAGAAACTAAGGATCAAGTAAGTAGCTTCTTATGGTGTTGTTTATTATTGTAAAATAATCATAATGTTGCGTGAATGTTAAAATATATGTTAGCTACAAGCAAGGCGGAAGAGGAGTCAGGTAGAGATATATTACCCCCTCTGCCAAAAAGATATTTGTTCTAGGTTAGTAAGGAAAAGTACACTAGAAGAGAGTTAAAGATGAAAAATGAACTCGATGGTTATGACATGGATGGTGTCATGTTGGATCTGGGTTCTGAGGTGAACATATTTCCTAGGAAATCATGGGAAATGATGGATAAAACTAATTTGTTCTGCTCTCCCATCCAACTATGGTTGGATAATCAGTACAATATATATCCTATAGGTTGGCTGGAGCAAGTTGAATTGAACATATAAGGGGTGAATACGAAGGATGATTTTGAAGTTATAGAGATTATGGATTATTCTGACCCATACCCTGAATTTCTTGGCATTGATTGAGCCTTAGACAATAATGTGGTGTTGAATTAGAAGAAGTGATATATGTCGTTTGAAATTGACACCCTATGCATGATCACACATTTGGACCCTTTTTAAGGGAACATGTACAATGGGTGGATGGATGAGGATGCATGGAGTTATATCATTGAAAATATATAACAGGTCACTAGGAGAAAATAATATTATATGAATCCCACAACGAATGTGGAACTGAGCTAGAGGACTGTAAAATCATACAACATTGATTACGAATATTCCCTGGAAAAGTGGTAGAAAAATATGCATAATGTATCTACCCATAAATTCACATGGATAACTAAAGAGATATGTTGGATTGGCTTTGAACTATCTGATTCACCATTCTTTAATGGGACAGGGAGAGTAGAGGAATTCTTGATAAAAATGGAAAATATTATTTCCCAAGATAGATGGTTTTATTCGATGGATGTCGTAGTGTAGGGAAAATTTGCACATTGGTGGGAATCAAGCCACATGAACATAAATGAATGGGTACAACTGGAGGAGTTAATAAAAGTTAGATTCCATCCCATCTTTGAATTTGAATTAACCAATCGGTATAAGGGAATCAAAGATCCCTAGGAGCATATTCACTACTATGAGAGGTGATGGATGACCAAGAAAATTCCTCTCACCCAATGGGTTCATCGGTTTCTTCATACTATGGATATGGCTCCTAGTAGTTGGTATATTGAGGAGGATATCAGAAGGAAAATGATTCACCAAGTTCAACTAAACACTCAGTTTTTCTCAAAATTCTTATTTACTATAGAGGATCTGATCGAAAGTGAGGAACCCTTTTGGATTAAAAACTTTGTATTTCATCATCAACTAAAGGATTCCATTCCAAAGGTAGTTTGGTTGTATCATCAGAAAGTGGAAAGAATTAAAGAGGTTGTCCATTGTTGGAAGGTCAACATTAATAATGTTGTTGATGATGACCCAAGAGGATTATAGATGAAAGAATCTGAAGGTGAATAGGAAGTTGAGGGAAAAGTGTCAAATATGGTTGTTTCATACTATCAGTTCCTAATTAAAACAAGGGAACATAATATTGGAACTAAGGAAGCACCCAAAATGGGTATTATTGAACACTCTTGGGAGAAACAAACTTCCACCCAGGTTGTCGAGATACTCAAGGAATATGAGGACTTATTTCCCCATAGATTCTTAGAAATGAAGGGGATCGCAAGATATCTGGGCGCAAAGAAAACATGGGATATCTAAATCATTGTATATTTTAGAAGTATTAATGCAGCATGTTATCGCACATACTTTAGGTTGGGAAAATCCTAACCCAATCCATGAGATGGCAATAATTTTGGGAGAGTCTACCCACTGTCACCTTTGATAAACCCTCCCCTCGCTTTAGTGAAGGATCAATCCAACACAAGGGGGGAATATTGGGTGACCCTAGGAAGAAATGAAATGGAAAGTGAGGTTATCAATGTGAATCCCCTATAGGTCAAACTACTAAGTGAAGTATGGATCGAGAACGAGTATCAGAGATGGTCAATGCTTTCCAAATGCTTGAGTACTTGTGGAGGAATGTTGTACCTATGTGAGACACAAGAAAACACAAGATACGAGCCCAATAATCTAATGGACAAGAAAGTGGATCTTGTTTTCCCAATTATCAATAGTATATAGTGATATATATCAACAATGAAAATAATAAAAGAGCTACTAAACAAGCCACTAAAATACAAGAAAATATGCAAGAGATTAGCTAGCAATTACTAGTGTAACTCAAGTATGATAGCACAAGAATTTAGAATCAATTAAAAGATGTTAGGTACAAGTATTGAAGATATATTATTGCATCCTTATGGATGTAGCAGACAAATTCTACAATATAAAATTCCAACCACCGAAACTTGCAAGTAAACCAACTAAAAGAAGCACGAGAACTAGTAGATTAATTTGGTATCTTTCCAGCAAATTCGGATGGTTAGAAAATGAGTAAATTTGAAAGTTGTGAAGTGTTTTGTTGCAACCCTAATGGTTGTAGCATAAAATTATTACAGAATAAATAAATCCTTAGAGAAACAATATTCCCTAGTGTCCTTGGATAGCTTTAAGCATATAGAAAAGATTCCAATTTAAACAATTTCAATATCTCATGATTCCATGTATCCAAATGTAATCATTTTATTTCTCCAATGAAAGAGACTATTGCCTTTAAATATTCGGTGATGGAGTCTTTTAAATGAGAGAGCTAGTTGTCTTATTTCCTTGGTGGTCTAATCCCTTTTACTTCCCAAGGAAAGTGAAACTAGCTAGGAAAAACCCATGAGGATGTAACCCTTTACTTCTCCTAGTATTCATCTATGCAACAAATTATTCCAAGACAAATTATGATGGTATTAGTGGGGTTGTATGCACTTATACTCCCCAAAGAATTAACGAAATAACCTTTCAACCAAGAAAATAAGAAATAACAAGATATATTCCTTACCTAGTCCAAGCATTAACAAGATAAACTCCTTTTAACCAAGAAAAATCCACCATAAAAGGAAGAAATAGCCTCTAATAAAGATAGAGTCTTACTTATTCATACAAAGAGATAGATAAAATTCCCCAAATAGGACAAAAATTTCATCCAAGGAGTCTTTCTCCAAGTGAGATTGCTATGATCAAAATGAAATAAAATGATTCTTATTTATACAAATCGTCCTAAAAATATTTCTGCACTTATATCTAGGGTATACCAAAAATTAAGGGGTCAAAAACCCTTACTTTTTCCCTTTACAATTTTAAATTTGATTTTTCACATAAGAAACCCTAAAATAAATATGATATCACCCCTTTAGGGAAACATTTTGGCCCTTTTATCAAATCGGTGAGTTCAGAGATGAAACATTGGGCCTCCAAAGGCCTCCCTCTCATGCACTAGGGCCTCCTCCATCAATTAAATTCCTGTCTCCATATGTAAGGTGCCAAGTGTCAATTCAACCACACCACTACACCAAACCCTAGCACCAGGGTGATGTAAAACCGTCTCTAAGTGACATTTTGGTCTCCAAAGGTTAAATGTTGGGATAATAGGAGCTAGTTGAGGTCCTCCAAGGTTCCTCTTAAGTCTCCAAAGGATATCATCATCATTAGGTGTGTGGACCATGGTATCCAACCTACAATATTCATGCCCAAAGGAATCCTAATCTAGGCTTGTTCCTCCAAAACTATCCACCAAGAAAGGTCATGCAAATTCAATGAATACACCCTCCAAGGATCTCAATTCAAATGCATCATGATAAATAAATTAAATAAATAAAATATCCACCTTATTATGTGCATAAAAGAACCACCTCATCAAACTAAACAAATTCTCAAATACCCTATGTTATTTTCCAAGTTTAGGTATGCGAGGGTTGGAAAAATGACCTAATAGGTGAATCATGACTCAAGTCAAGGAGTGTTTCCCAAGTGGAAACCCTCTCTAAGTCATGCAAAAAAGGTCACATGCATGGGGGAAAGACTTTTTGGCATGGGGTTCATGATATATAAGGGATCATAATGTATCATTTATGGGTTCCTATGTAGAAGGTGTGTTGCACCTTCATTTTCAATGCATTCTTTTTCCAAGGCCATTTATTTTCTTCTGTTCTTTTAATATGTTTCTAGGTTGAATCCAAGGTGGCTATTCTACCTAAGAATAGAAACAAATTCCCACCTTGACTCTACTTTGGTCACATTATGCTTCCCCAAGTTGAGGACAATGTGTGGGTGATCCAGAATACATTTACATAACAAAATGAATACTGATTATTATCAAAATATTATTAACACAGAATAACATATATACAGTAATATTGGTTTCTATTCAATAAGGAAATAAGTTGAAATTGTAAATTGCAACGGAAACAAGCTTTCTATAATGGTGGTGGCTTATCTCTGAGAAGAGATTTGATGACTATGCTCATTCGAAAGAAGATCATTACAATGAGGCTCTGAAGGCCTTTTTACAATAAATATGAATTTCAAAAAACCTAGACATCCAAAAAACCTAACCCTAGGAGATGAAACACCAAAAGTCATGTGGGCCCCGTTTGGGTAAGTTAGTACATCAACTTCCAGGGGTCGTAACATTTGCATACGATATTCATTTTAGGCGCACAATAGACTGTTGGAAAGGAATATCTGAGGAATACACGTTTTGACTATGGAGAGCCTTAAAAAATGTTGTTTAGGGCCTCAAAACAACCCTGCAAGTCAGGGACCTGAAAATTGGGGAAAAAACTGCCAAACTAGAAAAAATTCCAAATGAGCTAGTTGGAATAGATGGGAGGCCAAAAAATCCATATGGATCAATCCTCCCCCCTTAGGAAGAAATGGTATCCATTTCATTGAGATCCCACATCAGATGAGGATAACTCTGTTGAATTTGTCCCCGGGTGAGCCACTTGCCTTGGTGCAGGAGCTGCCCTGCTTTGACAACTCGATAAAGATGGATCCCTTGCTGGTGACTGTCTTTGATCTGTTTGTCCACAATATGATCAATGGATTCTAGTTATATGAATTCAGGGTTGAACTCTATTGGTGTCAGTTGTTTGGATATATCTGAGCTATCCAATAATGGTGAGAAATACGGTCAAAGGATATCCATGTTGAACACTAGGTGCAAGCCAAGGAAAGGAGGAATGTTGAGGTCAAAATCAGTATCACCCACAGACTTGGTGATGGTGTATGACCCATAATGGATTGGGAAAATCTTTTGATGGGGTCCTATAAGGTTCTCTTTCTACAATTGCAACCAAAATGTTTCTCCCAACTGAAACTTGTGTGGAACCTAGTGTTGATCATGGTGCTTCTTGTACTTGTCATTAGACTTATGTAGGACATCTTGAACCTATTGGTGGATGTGATGGATCCTCTCAATGAACTAGGTTTCTTTTTCAACTTCAGTTGGATCAGGAGTTGAGTCGACAGAGGTGACTGCAAGGGGTAGTGCAACATCTATGGGACCCAATGGTTGGAATCCCAACCCCACCTGAAAGGGGTTGTGACCCATTGAGCTATGTAGGGCTTGGTTATAGCTATGATGAACATAGGGGAGACTCTCATCCCATGTGCGAGGGTTCCTGGAATTATACATGTGCAGGATATGCATGATCCTTCGATTTAGAACCTCGGTTTGACCATCTGTTTGGGGGTGGAAGGCCGTGGATTTGGTGAGATTGGTGTCTAGTAGTGACTAGAGGCTTGACCAGAATGTGATGAGAAATCAACTATCCTGATATGACACAATGTTTTATGGGATTCCAAAATGTACCTAGAATTGTTCAAATAAGATCTTGGTAGTGGCCTCTGTTATGATGCTCTTCTTCCAGGTGGACATAATCACCATCTTAGAAAAGCTATCCACAACCACAAACACAAAGTCATTTCCCCGCTTGGTGGACGGGAGGCCTGACATGTAGTCCATTGAGATGGATTCCCATGGAATGTAAGGAGTAGGCAGAAGGGTGTACATGCCCTATTTCTTAGTGGTTGTTTTGGAAATCGCACAGGTAGTGAAACACCTGATATACTTGCTGACCTTCTGTCAAATTTTCATCTAGTAGAAATGTTTCTACAACATTTCCACTGTCTTTTTCATGCCAAAGTGTCCTACCACCAGAATTTAGTGGGATTCCTAGATCATCTTCACTTGCTGTGTTGATTAAATGTAGATATGGCCCAGATGGAACAACAACCCATCCTGAAGATGGAAATTTGTGAAAATTACATTTTCACCCAACATTTGGTAGGTGGTGGAGAAATCGAGGTCTATCTCATAGAGTTGGGGCCATCCAGAGGTCTCATGACCATAATAATCTAGTACAGTTGTGAGTTCTGCGACTGGCGGTCTTCTGAGGCAATCAACGATGCGGTTGGTTCTTCCCATTTTATACTTGATGTTGAGGTGGAATTGGTGCAAGTACATGGAACACTTCTGATGGCATTCATTCTACAATTTTCCTTGTGTCTGCATGAATTGCAGTGTCTTATGATCATTGTGGATCATTGTATCCTTCCCAAGAGTGTAATTTCTCCACCAGTGGAAAGATTGCACAATGGATTACATTTCTTTGTCGCAAGTAGGGTACTTACGAATAGCATATGATAGTGTCTAACTATGATAGGCCATAAGGTAGTTGTGTTGAGTGAGAACAATGCCGACAACATAGTCTGAAGCATTTGTCTTGATCTCAAAGGGTTTTTGTAGGTGTGGTAGTGAAAGTATCGGGGCTGAGCACAAGTGCTACTTTAAATCATCGAAATATTGTTGTTGGGACCAACCCCACACAAATTTATCCTTACCACCACCCTGGTTACTTTGTTGAGGGCCCATGCAATATGGGAGAATCCCAACACGAAACTGCGGTAGCAATTGAAAAGGACCAAGAAGCTCAGAAGCTCAATGAGTGTGGTTGGGACTAGCTAGTCACCAATGACTTGTATTTTGGTTGGATCCACATGTACGCCATGATGATCAATGATTTATCCAAGGTAATGAACCATGTCCATGTCGAAGGATCATTTTTCCAAGTTGGCATAGAGATGGTGCTACCATAGGGTGTGCAGAACCTGTTGAATATGATGCAAGTGTTCTGCCCAAGACTTGTTGTAAATGAGGATGTCATCCAGATACACCACTACAAAAGTATTGTTTAATGTTTGTAGGATATTTTCCATCATCCTCATGAAAGTGGCTGGATATTTTTTCAAACCAAAGGGCATGACCAACCATTCAAAAATACCTTCCTTTGACTTGAAGGGGATCTTCCATACATTTGTCTATTCTATTGGGACCTAGTGGTATCCAGACTTCAAATCAATACTACTGAAGTATTTGGGCCTCATGCGATGATCAAAGAGGTAGTCGATTCATGGAATCGGGTATCGATTTCTGATTATGATTTTATTCAGGGCCTGATAATAAATGTAGAGTCACCAGGTTCCATATTTCTTCTATACTAGCATGATTGGTCTCCCGCAAGGTGATGATATGGGATTGATGTGCCCCTTGTCAATAAGTTCTTGGATATGACACTTGATCTCATCATTCTATAACAGAGAGAAACGGTAGACTGGCCCATTGGGAAGAGGTGCGTCGGGGATCAGATCGATGGAGTGCTTGACTTGAAAGTGTAGCGGTACCCTGGTAGGTGAGGAGAAGATATCTTATTATTATTCCACAACCTTATCCAATTGATTATGTTGTGTGGAGAGGTATTTCATGTAGACCTTGGATGTGGCTATGATCTTTCTCTCATTCTGAGAGAGAATGAAGAAGAAGACAAACTTCCTTATCTGAGAGATGACCTCTCTACACTTCTTGGCAGAGATAAAGGAAATAACATTGGGTGGGACTGCATCAGGTATCCTGTACACTATATTGTTTAAATTAGTAATAACACTGTGAGGTCTAGAGTCATATACAACATTTTGTTTCCATAAATATGGTTGGCCCAAAAGAAAATTGCAAGCATTGAAAGGGGAAAAATCACACAATACATTGTCTTTGAAGGGCTTGATGTTGTATGACATGTGACATTGTTGGTTGATGTGGATGTCACTTCCTTGGCAGAGCCATTCAATAGTGTAGGGTTGCGGGTATGGTGTTTTTGGTAAGGTGAATTGCTTGACAACCTCTATTGATATGAGGTTATTATGGCTACCACTATAAATGATGAAGTGAAACAGGGTACCCTTCAACCACATCCGTGAATGAAAAATAGGCTCACCTTTCTCTAGCTCATCTGGTTCACACAACTGGATCTTGGTGGTAGCAACGGTAGCACTAGGTTCTGTGTCAATGATCTATCTCCCCATTTCTAGTTCTGACTTACAGTTGTAACCCACATCTAATTCAAAGGGTTTCACCTTAGCCACTAGTGACTTCTTCGAGCAATAATCAATAATGTTATTTCAGGGGCTCTTATGGACCTTGTACCACTTCCCAATATATTTCTTTTTCTTTATGGTGTCCTTATTATCTTGCACCCTGGACTGGTTGTCCTAAGGATGTCTGTATTTTCTCTTTCCTTTGTTCTATGGGTTAAGGCCGCCCTTTCCTGGATTTTTCTATGAGGGGTTCCCAGGCCCAAATTTTTGGGTCTTTTATTTGAGCTTCTGCTCAATTTTGATGACATATCAGTAGTTTGTGCCCAAGGATGAGATATCAAGAAACTCCATTTGAACCTATATGTATCTATGCATACCATCACGATACTTGAGCACCATGTTTTTCTTAGAATATTTGATACCCAGCTTGGTACGCAAGGTATGGAATATATTTGTGAACTCGGGCATCGCTTGGTGTCTTTGCTGCTATAACATTGTCCATTTTGTGTACAGGTCATCATAACTTCCAACGGGGTAGTATTGTTCCTTAATAACATCCCTGAAGGACTCCCAGGTGACTGTGAGTATAAACAATGAGGGTTCCTCTATTTCCTTTTTCTCACATAAAGTTTCCCACCAACATTTTACATGGGGGATGGCTTTGAGGAGAGAACAAGTAATATTTTCTCTATTCAAGAAGTTATGGACAGAGAAATACCCTTCTAGAAGATTCAACCATTTATCTACAACATCTGCGTCTATTCGACCTTCAAATATAGGAATATCAAAGTTTATTTGTACCTTGAAGGGGGTGGTGCCTCCATTTGAGGAATATGCATTGCCTGTTGGTAACCTCCGAAGGATTTACACAAAACTATCCATCATCTCATTCCTCTGTTGCATAAGGGATTCCTTGAGTAAAAATTTGAAGGGATCTCTTGTCTCATCGTCTTTCTTTTCTTCTTCCATGAGAGGTCATTTGGGCGTGCGAGATATTTTGTCCTCAAGAGAAAAAAGCTCGAGACCTAATTGTTTGTACCCTGACCTCATTGGGGACATGCATTAATAACAACAAGGAGCAAACCGCTATGATACCACTGATCAAGAATATATTTTGAGAACGAAATGAATACAAATTATTATCAAAATATTCTTAACATAGAATAACAGATATGTTGACCGCCTATTCAAATAGGGGGTCAAATCCATGTACCATGAAGAGGTGCATCATCATATGCTCATTTGTCGAAGATTATTTGGTTCTACAGGGCAGTTTTGGCCCCAACACTTCTTTTTGTAAATGGAATTTATGCACCCCTGCGTGGGTTAATAATGTAATAGGTTTGCATTGGTCATAGTTAGGTCAGTTACCTTGGGATGGGTTCATTGGGAGAGTTCCTTTCACCGCTGGTTTTTTATCCTCAAGTTATTAATTGGTCTTTTTAGCCTTACTGATATCCCTTGAGTTTTTCCCTCACACTTGCAATAATTCCTCCAAAGTGGTGAAGCGCATTCTAATGGGATTATCCTCTGGTAACTATTGTTTAGGGATGATGTAAATGACCATGTATGACATCTTAGAAAGATTCTCTTAATTCTGATGATTCTAGATTAGTTTTTTTAATTAATTACTTTTTAATTAAATTTCCCTAAGTTGGAGGTTTAATTAATTAATTAATTAATTATTTTTGAGCAAAAATTGTAAAAACTAGGTCCTTGGACTTTTTATAGGGATATTTGTGCTAAAAATAAATGGAAAGAGACCCCCTACACCCTTGGGCCAAGTTTCATCTTAGTCAGACAAATTTTTCTATGGGTTCGTTCACCAGGAGTGTCAATCAGTCAAAAACAACAATTTTAATTGCTAGGTCATGACATAGCAAAAATGTATTTTTGAAATAATGATTTAAAAGGATGATGTAAAGATGGAAAAATAATAGAGAGAGGTTTCCTAGCCTAAACCTACCCAACCAAACTTGATTTAACCTTTACACACACCCTCACCCCCTTACTCACTCAAACCCTCACGCCCCTTAGGGGATTTATGCCCCAATTGTGGATGAGATGTTGTAACTTAAGTATATAAGGGTTGGTGGACCCCTCTCTCATGTGGAACTCCTTGCCTTACCCTCCACTTCACCTTATATCCTATCCCCACCCCCCTCCTTTCATTTATTCCCTTCCACTCCTTGCTAAAACCCTAAGTGGTGCACCCTCCTAGGGAAGTTACACCCCCCCTCATGGGAAAACTCTAGAAAATTATTTTTAAATGAGTTGGTTCCCCTTATATCATGTGAAATTCCTTTCCTAGCCTCCCACATCCCTCTTTTCCTCATCCCAATGCCTCACAAACTTAGATGGTGCGACCCCCCTCCTTGCGATCTCATCTTGTGCTTGATGGTGGACACTTGGCATTGATCCAAGAGAGGTAGGTTTACCTCTCCAAGTATAAATATATCCCTTTTCTCACTCCCTCTTCACCATATATTCATCTATTGTTATGCTACTTGATTTTCACCAGTCTCTCGCTCTCTCTTCTCCATCTTTCGTCCATTCTTTGGCTCTTAGGATTTTGAAGCAAGTATTTCTCCAAGATACATTTTTTAGTAATAAAAGAGAAGCTTTGGAGGATTGGAAGAGAAACTAGTATTCTTTTTCTTGATTACACATGAGGTAATATTGTGAATTTATCATTATGGTTGCATAGAGTAGATTCTTGGGTAAAGTGTTTTACTTGGGTAGATCTAACAATGAGTATTCTTGTTAATCTATATATCTGGGTTTGCTAGTAGGGTGCAATTAATTCACTTTGTTAGCATCTTCAACCATATTATCTTCCTGTATGCATATTATCTTGTCAATTTTTGTAGGTTTGGCTTCAAGGGTCCTATTGGTATTGCCTCAAGGAAGAGTCCTCTATTAAAGCTCACTCAAACTCCTTCTTTCTCACTCTTTACTCATTATTTATTTTTATTTTTTTCACTCCATATAATATTTCAGCTATCCTAACATCCTAGATTGGTCATTTTAATTCACTTTTATCATAAGTTTTTTATGAGAAAAAATTATTCCCTAAAAACATAAATTTGTCTTGATATTGTTGGTTATCTGTAGTTTTTCCAACAAGCATAGCTTGTTGGTTTTTGTAGGTTCTTAATAGGTTGAGGGGGTTATGTTGCCCCAAATAATCCACACAACACTCCAAGACCCTTCTTTTCAAGTGGGTAACAAATTTCAACCTTCCTCTTTCATTTTTTGTCTCTTTGTGCATAATTTCTTCACTTTTTAGTTGGTTTTACTAGCTCATAGCTTGGGAGGAGAATTTGTACGGCCTACCTCCCACGTGTGAGCCTAGGGATAGTTTGTTTCAAATTTTTTTTCATTTCTAAACCATCTTCTAAGAATAGGACATGGGGTTAGTGAGCATCTTGTGGATAGTTGTTGTTGCTTACTCTCCCCCCAACCCTTTTGGCACAATAAAGGTTGGTTTGCCTCCATCTTGTGCCATTGAGTAGTTTGTTTGTTGTCTTTCTTTCTCTTTCCAAGTTATTTCTAAGTTTAATAATTGCCTACACCTTGGGAGAGAAACCCCCCAAAATCGTAAGGCTAGGATAAGTAATGTGTTGATGATATATTAATTCTTTGATGGTTAAAATATTCTAGATCTAGATCTCTTCACACATTAGTCCTTGGCCTAAGCTCTTGGGGCATAATGAACTTGCTTAATCTATTTGCATGTTTTAAGTCATCTTGTGATCTCTCTTGTTTTACATGCTATAATCCAACACACTAAAGGGTTAATTCTTTAATGGTATAGTAAATGGTTCTCTCTTTAATGTTGTTTCATCTTTAAGGAAACTTTCCATCACTTAGGTTAATGTGTTGTTGGATATCTTGATAGTGTAGGCACAGATCTAAGTTTTCAAGATTTCTCTCTCACACTTAATGCTTTCTCTCTTAATGATTTAAATCATAAGATAAGTGGTAATAAGCGTGAGTTTCATTCTTTCTTTGGCAAGTTGTTCTTGCCCTTGTTAATTAGCATTTTTTCATAACAAGCTTTGCATGTTAATGGTTTAATAAATGGTGATGAACTAAATCGTTATTCATCTTGCTTTTACATGCTTTAAATGTGTTAAGGTGCTTTATTTTCATACTCAATACCACACTTTTTAAGCTCATAAAAATTTCGGTTTTGACAGAAAATCACCATTTTAAGTCAACTAAAACTCGTTAAAACACTCTCTAATACACCTAAAAGTCTAATCAATTGATATATATATTTAATAGACTTAATAGGGTACCTTAAACCACCATATTCACCATCTAAAATGAGGATTGAGGAGGGAAATGGAAGGTGCTAGGTCGGGGACGGTCTCACGGCATGCGACGTCCTTTCCGTAAAAACTCAATTCTTAGGGTTGACTTGTGAAGCTACGGAAGGCCTCGTTGCCTCACTTCTTGAGCATCCAACAACCATTTGGAAATCGAGGGAGGAGGTTCTTGGGAAGACACTTAGCTAGGGTAATACAAATCTTTCCAATCTTTAAAATCCTTAACTCACTAAGTAATTTAACAAGCTTGGTTTAAATTGATACATCTTAAGGTTTCATACTTATAAGCTTAATCTTCCAATTTCATCTATAAGTAATATTTTGTGGGTAATTAACTAAGTGCCTTAACTATTCCTGAACACTTGTGTTTTCAAAGATTCATAATCTCTTTAAGTGTCTTTGTGGATTATAAGTGTGCATGTTCCCATTGAGGGGCAACCCAATAGAGTAAGTGTTATTGGGGCATGCTTGGCTTTGTTATGATGATTCCATGAATGCTTTGAACTCCTACACATAAAACACACATGGTTAGTTTGCTTCTTGTATAATTTTATACGTTTAGCATTCTTTATTAATTGTGAATATCTAACACTCTTGTGTATGTAAATATTCTTTTGCAATCTTTGTAAGTGACTTATAGTTATTTTGTAAATATTTGTAAACTTATTGCAATGAAACACCCTTTAAATTTAGTTGACCCCTTGCCCAACCTTAGGCACTAGTCTTAGTTGACTTAGGGAAAGGGCTTGCTTGACATACTAAACCTTTCATCTTGCATTTCCGCGTTATCGTCATAGGTTAGACTCACCCTAAACCTTAACTAATTAAAATCAACTCTTAGAACTTAAACTCTAAATCTCGTATAGAAACTAGGGTCTAACCCCCTTGGCTTACCTAGGAGTAAGCCTAGACAGAAGAGGTTCAAATCAAAGTGACAGCGTGGGATTTGAACCTAGGCATTGTGCCTCCAAGGACACACTAAGTGAGCCAGACTTAGCTCACATTTGCAAGTGTGTATAAGGACGACAACATATTTAGCACCGTTGTTGGGGACAAGTCATTTATCCTTGGTCAAAACGAATTTAACTTGATTTTTTAAGAACTAGAAAATAAAATTTTTAGTCCCTAAAATTATTTCATCTTGCATTGGTTAGCTTTGTGTGATTCCTTTCCAAGTGGTGACTCCATTGAAAAAAATCTATCAAGTATACTACTAGGAGCACTTCACAAGGAGTGATCTATTCTTTTACCAAACCCGAAAAGGTTTATAGGAGGAGACTAAATCTCCTTGCTCCTACAAGGCTAATTGAAAGTCTTGGGGAAGAAGCACTCACTGATATCCAATTCTTGTTCCAAACTAATAATCAACCAACTGTTAATAATCCCACGAATACTCCTAATGTAACAATGAGTATCTTTTTGAGACCTTTGAACTTTGCAACAATCCAAGGTGCCCCTCATGTGGTTCCGGAAAAATCCATTGACAAGTTGCCTATCTTTCAGGGGAATAATGCTATAAGTGCCAAATCTCATATCCCAAATTTCTGGATGTGTGTGCAAAGATATTGTGGGGGTCATGATGAAGAAGATGTTAAGATGACCTTGTTTGTGTACTCTTTGGAAGGAGATGTTTCTAAATGGTTTACATATTTTGATCCACAAAATTTTAGCACCCTTGATGAAATATTGAATGAATTTAGAATGATATGGGGTGATAAAAAATAACATAGATTTCAGCTTGATGCTCTTACCACTAGCCATAAGAAAGAAAATGAAAAAGTGGTAGAATTTAACACTAAGTTTAATAGTGTAATAAACATAAAAGTTGCCAAATAAAAAAATATATATATTATTCCCTTTTACTTATACATTCATATTTGAATAGCTTTCATGTTCAAGAGTAGTAGTCTCTTTATTATATTGCTTGATTCTGAAGAGGTTCTAGAGTCCTCACTATCGTCGAATTTCATTAACACCCAACTTTAAAGTTTCAAAAACAACGATATAAGAAAACGCCTACTCCATTTTTTTAATTTTACTTAAAGTCCCGTGATTATAACAAATTTACTATCTATGTAATCTATAACCATTACCACAGGTTTAAACTACAACAATTTTGGGGCTTCTGTTCTAAGACTCCTTCTTTAGACTATACACATATCCAAGATAACCATGATCCAAAA
The DNA here is from genome assembly GCA_009831015.1 of Picea engelmannii. Classification (NCBI taxonomy): domain Eukaryota; kingdom Viridiplantae; phylum Streptophyta; class Pinopsida; order Pinales; family Pinaceae; genus Picea; species Picea engelmannii. The sequence continues at coordinate 889,674 of ML778846.1, forward strand.
TGACTTAGGTAAGAGTGGGGTTAGATTATATTCCTCCTCATAATGTTTTAATAAAATGTAAACATACCACTTTAATGAAAGAAACATCACGATATGGTTAGTGGTTAGTTAAGGCCTCCCGGGTAACTCAGAGTATGAATCTACGATCACCCTATGCTCATTTAGCCATCCCACTCGGCACCACCTGTCCAAATGTAACATCACCTGATCAGTGTGTTAACTACGCTCATGGTACTTTAGGGTTAGAGGTTCCTATGAGTCGCAAAGGTGCTCCCTTAATCCGTAGCCCATTGAATGTCAAGATAGAGGTAGGTCTGATGATCATTTAATCCTAGCAAGGGAATTAAACAGGGGTAAGGAGTATGACAGTGTTGAGGCCATTACCTGATAGGTTAACCATTAAGGGCACACCAAGTCTATCACATCACCTAGCCTTTTGTACCCGTATCCTTTAATCTTCGAGGTAAGTGTTTTATAGTTCACCGAACTTTTATTTTCCCATGAGAGGTCCTCTGAAACTTAGCTCTTCGATATCGACTCCTTGGTGAAGGGAACACCACTGTGAGGATTTTCTCTGATGGAGACGGCACCTCTGTCTCACCAACTGGTAAGTTTTCACTTTATTCCTGCATCTCTAGTTGTGGATTTCAAAGCGAGTTCTCCTTCCTTTGGAATCGCCATGGATTGATCCACATGCCTTAGTGATTGTTTCTGACTGTGGTTAACTACTCCCTTACTATTAAATCTCAGGGGAAAGGGGTTCTAGATTTTCCTCCCTTTCGGATAGTTAGTTTCTATTATCAACCTGTCCTCTATTTGGGGTGGTTTGAAGGGTTTGGTGTCTCATTTTGATGCTTTCCCAATACTTCGTAATCATTTCCTTTATGGCTCACTCGTACCGCTCTCTTTTAATGTTTCTATAAAAAAGTTTTGGTATTATGTTTTCGCGACACCTTTCCCAAATTCTAGAGGTTAAAAGTATGTGGAAGGAAATTTCTATTATTGCAGTGTAGCTCTGTCCTTACTGAATGAAATTTCATCCGTGGACTCTATAAACCTATCTTGGTGGACTTTCTGCGAATGGTATTGAGTAAATACTTTCTACCCATCACCCGTAATCTCTAGGAAAGGCTGGATAGTCCCTTCGTAGATTCATTATATAGGACTAGGGTTGTACTGAGAGTTTCTTGTGGATCTTGTACCGTCTTACCACATTCTGTTATGCAAACATTTATTTTGTTAATCTTATGATCCGTCCGCGTATTAAAAATATGGTAATTTTTGAAACAACTGTTTTTGAATTTTATTAACTTATGAGGGTTTGGTATAGTAAAATATCTGACTTCGTTTGCACCTCAGTAACTAGAGAATATTCATCCACTGTATAGTGTTTTCGTGGTTTGGTATTGAAAATGTTATTTTAATTATGAGAATCATATTTTCTTGCATAATCTTTTCTGGAACTGGATATTGATCTAAGGATGGGACCCTATTTGATGTGAGGGTACCCATCAGTCTTACTGAAGTTCACTCATCGCCATTCGGTTTTTGGAATGACCACTACTGGAAAGGAGCACACTCTCGGCAATTCATAGATAAGTACAGGATCTGTTTAAGTGATATTTTGTAGTTATTTTTATTCATCATTCTATTGTAATGTCCTAATGTTTCGATGGTATTCTTTTACAGAGTTTTTGTCGGAGTATGGTACCAGATCTCCACGCTCGCCCATGGAAACCAAGGTATTCGGGTTTCATGCCTATAACCTTCTCCATCTCATCATTTTGGTTCTAGAGGAAGGCATAGTCCTTTCCAATCTTTCTATTATCAATGTAGTTTCTATTCCGGTTTCAAAATCGTAAGAGTAACCCGTTTTGGGGGATTATTTCCTTTCATTGGATACTACACAGTAAGGGGTATTTAATTGTCTCAAACTGGATGAGTTATGTAATGTATTTTTGCAAAAGGATTTCAAGAGTTCCCTCCCGCTTAACTATATCACTTACTATTTATTTCATCGTTTTATATCTATTTAATGCCATGCTAGATTCTTTAAAATAAATTAGGATCTTGAATTGAATAAAAGAACTCGACTATTGTTGATTGTGTGTGTATCTCATATGTGATTGATTCCAGAAAGCATGATAATAAATAATTCGATTTGCGTCTATTATGTGATCGTGTCAAGGTTTTCTTTTTTGATTTCTAATTGATTATGCTATTGTGTACATAGTTATCAAATTATTCAGGGGTATGTGTAATCCTATGAAGTTTCAGGATGTCCTTCTATCTCCTTGGGCCTTCGTGCCTCTCGTGATTATTCCTGGTAATTTAATCAATATTAGTCGATTTAATCCAAAATTCAATTCTCACAGTTCAAACTGTAGTTCCAGAGACCAAATCGTCTTGTAATTCCACATTAAACACAATTACAGTTATCTCCTAAGATCACAACTATTCAATTTGTACATGGAAGACTCTTAGCCAAAATTCATACTTCCTCTCCTATTTTTGTGTACTAGATAGTAAGTATTCAACCATACATATATATATATATATATATATATATACACACACACACACACACACATTATTGAATTCCTACTTGTATTGAAAAACGCAAACAACTACAACCTACAATACGATTTACTCGTGGGTTTTTCCTATAGTGTTTATCCTGTTCAAAGTAGTAATCCAATTTACATAATTTATTCTTCTCGGTGTTTGACCAGGCTTATTATTTCAACTAAGAAAAAACCTGCAGACTGTTCATAACATAATTATGGTGCAACAAACATAATCCATTTCAAACTAGTATATAACAATAATAAGATGCGACAAAGGGTAATCCATTCAGAACTAGTATATAAAAACAATAAGATGTAACAAAGGTAATCCATTCAGAACTAGTATATATCATTCTATCAAGTATTTAAACCTATAGCACTCATCCAGAGAAGGGGGAATAATAACATATCTAAAATGATGTGCGAAAGACAAAAGGAACAACCACGTTCCTCCCAACCTTAGAATTGGGCAGCCAGTTCACTTGCCTGGTTCACCCCCTAGCCTGACCATGAATCCATGTAGGCGAACTTGGAAACTCCTCCTCAGCAATGTCCTTCAACTTCTGTAGGTTCATCTTTCCTCACACTCACTTAGTAGTGTTCATAACAACAAGGAAAAAATTCAATAGTCTATTTTCCCCAGCATACTCAATAGCATCCTGCCTCCTCACATATGCTATATATAGAACAATCCTTTTTTGCCTAGGTATTTCTTCCCCCTTGGGAATTTTCACAGCTATCTAAATCCCTGATTTTGAGGGGCTGCCACTTGTAACAATAAGCCCAAAGGTAGTTCCAACATGTTCCCCACTCATGGAGTCATGGTCAGCTGAATTTTTAACATGGTTGTTCCATTTGTCTCCTGCAATTAATATAAAATACTTTGTTTTCATACAAGTGTCATAGTTAAATAGTTAGTTGGGTCAAATAAAATCTCTGCCCAACTGTCATAATAATTTATTACAATTATCAAATTCGAAATTCGAAATTCCCATAAATGGCAAAATTATAGCAAATTCGAATTTACTAAAAAAGAAAAAATTTCCAATCAATTTTAAATTTCAAAAATACTTTATTTTTGGGGAATGTCACATCCTTTCCCCCTTCAATAAAACACTATCCTCAGTGTTCATTCCTTTCTTGGAATAGGGTTGGATGATATTTCCGCAAATCTCCCTCCAACTCCCAAGTGGCCTCCTCAAGACTAAAGTGCTTCCATTGCACCTTTACCTGAGTGACCTCTCTATTCCGAAGTGCTATTTCTCTCTGGTACAGAATACGTAGGGGTTCTACCTGGAACTTTCCTTCTAGTTCCACCTGCACCAAGTCCCAATCAATCATATGAGTAGGGTCATGAACATACTTTTTCAACAAAGAAACATGAAATACATTGTGAATTGCTAGATTAGTTGGAAGTGCAAGTTGGTATGCTACGGGTCCAATTCGAGCTAGTATCGCGAAGGGCCCACAAAACCTAGGTGTCATCCTGGCACTATTCCCTAACTTCAACGAACTTTTCTGGGCTTTGACCTTCAATTACACATGGTCTCCCACTTGAAATTCCAAGTGTCTTCTTTTCTGATCTGCATAGCTCTTATGTATGTCCTGTTCTTCTTTTAAGTTTGGTTGTACCTTTCTTACCATGTTCTCCATTTCGCAGAGAATCTCTAGTCCAACCATGAGTCTGTCAGTCATTTTATCCCAGCTAATTGGAGTCGTGCACTTTCTTTCGTACAATACCTCGAAAGGGCTTAACTTAGCCGAAGTTTGGTACCCATTGTTATATGCAAATTCTACCAAGTGTAGATAGTCCTCCCATTTGTTCGGTTTTGTTCTTACGTACATGTAGAGAATATCCTCTATGATTTGGTTTGTCCTCTCGGTTTGTCCATCCATTTGTGGATGATAACTCGTGCTGAAATTCAGATTAGCATTTAGCCTTGCAAACAATTCCTTCCAAATGGTGGATGTGAACTTTATGTCTCTATCTGAAATCACCATTTTAGGAATACCATGTAGTCTAAAAATTTCTTTCATAAATATTTCAGTAATGTTTATAGCTTTAAAAGTAGACTTTGTAGGAATAAAGTGTGCAGACTTGCTGAGTTTATCGATTACAACCATAATAGAGTCATTATGTTTCTGATTTTTTGGCAAACCTGTTATAAAGTCCAGTGATATGGTCTCCCATTTCCATTCTAGTACTAGTAATGGATGTAATAGGTCGGCTGGATGTTGGTGTTCAGCCATAAACTGCTAACAATATTGGCACCTAGCCAAGTATTTTGTGGTTTCACCCTTCATATTAGGCTAGTAAAATAGTCTTCTAAGTGTCGTTATCATTTTCTGGTATGCTGGATGGCCAGAATATGATTTCTTATGCACTTTGTCCAAGCCTATCAACCTTAATTCTGCTGAATCTGGTATGTAAAGTCTGTTTTTAAATCGTAGTAGCCCCTTCTTGTCGATACTTAGAGCTAGTTTATCTGAGTTTTTGGTACCTTTTTGTAATTTGGCCATTACCTTAGTGTAATTTTCATTGTTAAAAATTGTCGTCCTTATTCTTTGTTCCAGATCACTTTTTGCCCTGCTGATATTTATTTCAAATAACCCATGGACTCTTCTGCTTAGCGTGTCTGCTACCGTGTTTTCCTTACCCTTGATATGTCTAACTTCGAAGTCGAATTCGATCAAGAATGCTAGCCATATTGCTTTCCTTGCATTAAGATCTGGTTGGATAAACATATATTTCACGCCGCTATTATCCGTCAACAGTAGAAATTTTCTGCCCATTATGTAGTGTCGCCACATTTTTAAGGCGTGTATTACCACTGCCAATTCTAAGTCATGAGTGACATAGTTTCATTCATGTTCTTTTAATTTCTGGGACTCATAATAGATAACATGTGCTTCCTGAGTTAGAACACCACCTAGTCCTTTTTTACTGGCATTAACACATACAGTGAAGTCTTTATCTAGGTCTGTTACTTTCAATATGGGTGTCATTGTCAATAATTCCTTCATCTTGTTAAAATTGTCTTGACATTTTTGTGACCAGTTAAACTTGGTCCCTTTATTTTGTAATGACGTGATAAGGTAAGCTATTTTGGAAAATCCTTTTATGAATGTGTGATAGTATGCGGTGATTTCCATGAATGATTGGATGTCTGCTATGTCCTTTGGCACTGACCATTCTATAATGGCTTTTATCTTCTTAGGGTCTATGACAATGCCTTTTGTTGAAATTACGTGTCCTAAATATTGTATTTCCTTTTTATAAAAGTCACACTTATCAAATTTGGCATACATTTTGTGTTTTCTCAATGTTTGAAAAACTATTCTTAAGTGTTCATCATGTTCTTGCTCCGTTTTTTAATAAGCCAGAATATCGTCGACAAATACCACCACAAACTTGTCTAAGTACTGACTGAAAATATTGTTCATCAGACACATAAATGTGGTTGGTGTGTTAGTGAGACTGAAAGGTATGACTACGAATTCGTAGTGTCCATATCTTGTTCGAAAAGTTGTTTTGTTTATATCCTCATCTTTTATCCTCCCTTGATGATAACTAGATCGTAAATCCAACTTTGAAAAGATCTTGGCCCCACCTACTTGATCGAATAGATCAATTATCCTAGGTAAGGGGTATTTATTCTTAATAGTCCTTTTATTCAATTGTTTATAGTCAATACAGTCTTAGAGTACCATCTTTTTTTTTCACAAAGAGGACTGGTGCTCCCCATGGTGAAACATTGGGTCTGATATACTTTTTGTCCAACAATTCTTGTAGTTGTATCTTTAGTTTTGTCAATTCAGGTAATCTCATTTAGTAAGGTGCTTTTGAGATAGGGGCTGACCTCAATAGTAGGTCTATGGAGAAGTTTGTTTCCCTTCTAGGAGGTAATTCCGATATCTCATCAACAAACATGTCTCTAAACTCATGCAGGATAGTAAAATCTTCTAGCTTCAACTTATCTTCTTTTTCTAACATATTTGTTACTTGGATGGCGTAAACTTGACACCCCTTTCTCATAAATTTCTTGAACTGCATTGATGTAACTTGTCTAATTGATACTGGTTTTGGTATACCTTGGGTTGTTCTAGTAGTGTCACAATCATCTTTATAGTTAAGTGTCTTTGTATAACAATCTAGAACTGTTTTGTTTCTTTCCAACCAATCCATTCCGATGATCATATCGTATGATCCTAGTGGTAGAATATTCAGATTTGTTTTTATGTTTTGACCATCTAAGTTAAATTCAAAATCAGAAATAAAGTCAATCACTTTCCTTTTTGTTCCCATTGATAACTGTACCAGCCATGATTTTGCGTGTTTTGTCCTCTTAAGTTTATTTGACTCTACTACTCCTGGAGTGATATAACTTAACGTAGCTCTAGGATCAATTAAAACATAAATTCAGGTGTTATTGATTTTACCTTCGATTTCTACCACGAAGGATTGGTGGTCATCTTGTTGACCATCTATGGCTGCATTAATCTGATGCAAGCTTCTACCCATGTCTCCCACCGTCGAGGCTTCCTGTAAATTATGAACAGTTCTATTTGTTGTACTTAAATGAGGACAGTTCCTCCTTAGATGAGGTTCTCCACATTCCTAGCACTTTAGTGGTTCACGGGGGTTGTCCCTAGACTTATTCATTCTCAGGTTTACCGATTTAATGTTTCCTTGCATATTCAGATGGTCGGAGTGAAAATCCTTTCTTGGAAATCTTTTTCCTGCATTTCGATATAGATTTGATTGGTATCCCTTCTTCCGTTGGTTCCTACGATCTTGCTTCTTATCCTTCCAGGATTTGGGAAGCTCTACTCATTATTTATATTGATTGTAGCACATTCGTTCTTTCTTGAAAACTTCGCTTAAGGATTTGGGGTTCTCAAACTTAATTATGTCCCTATAGGTCTGTGGTAAACAACTTAAGAATCACAGGATTTTTACCTTATCCTCCCGGATGTATGGTACGAACCTTAGTAATTCAAGAAATTTATTTATAAGTTCTTCCATCGTCATTTGTCCAAGTCGTAACTCATAAATTCTTTCGTTTTCCTTTCGTAATAGCTTTTAGAAAGGTAATGCTTTTAGAAATACTTCTTAAAGTCATACCATTCCAACAGTTTCTCCTTTAGGCCTATTATCCCCGATATCTAGGGATAACTAGGAGATCATGTCTCGAGCCCCGCAGGTCCTAGACATGAAGTACTGAGAGCGGGATTGATTTGAGTATGGCCCTGGAGGGCCCATCTTTCTTCTTCTTCATCAGATTTGTCCTGTCAGCAGTGGCAGCTTCCATCACCACCGGCCTGGGCTTGCATCAGAGAGGACTCTTGCTCCATGAGGTAATTGGTTTGAGGTATCATGGTATGTCTCATATTTGATCATTATAACCTTATTATATATGCATTTGGCTCCTTTCATTTCTGATGACTGCTTGGATCTTACACTAATCCACTTGACCATTGTTGGGGTGATTGATGGGGTGACTTAGCAAGTTGATATTCATGGATTTTGGTTAGCCACCAAAGGGGATTTGCAGAGTCATCGTCCGCTCCCACCATTTTTTATCATTTTACATCTTATACCCCGCACATCTATCCCATTCCCCTAGTCCGACCATTAGGATGACCTTTGAGGGTTACACTTTGTCTTGTGGGAAGAAGGGGCTAAAGGCCCAGGTGGTAAAAGCAGCTGGTAAAAGATAAAAGCCATAGGAAATCAAACCTAGAGATGCTTCGCCCAGGGGATCCACGAGAAGGAATTAAAAGGCCTCTCGATAAGAAACTGAAGGGACCCTAAGAAAAATAATAAAAAAGAAACAAGACCTAACCAAGACTATGGGAGGTCTCATCATGAGCCAGACCATTATGTTCATAGGTATTCAGCAGTATGACATTGCCGCTATCTGGTGACCAAGCCAGGGCAATGACCTTTGGTTGCATGGCCAAGGGAAAGGGGGTCTCATCACGAGCCAGCCTTATCATTTCTACGAAGATACTAGTGGGTAACGCTGTCAGCTCTGGCCACCAAGCCAAGGTAGTGTCCTCTGGTCAGACCTTGAAGTAAAAAAGAAAGAAAAGCAATAAAAGAAAAATGAAGGCAATAAAGGCCTTGAAAAAAATGCATCCATGACGGGTACAGCTCGCCTCCTACAAAGGCACCCATAGACAACACCTGCCCTTGGTCTAACTGTGACTGGACATCCCTAAAAACCATACCACCTCATAAAACATGTCTTGAATAATATTTTGAGGGAACTTTCCTTATCTTGTGGGTACTAGCCTAATAGGTTGCTCTGTTGGTTTCTTCACCTTTGCATAGTAGATCTGTGTAATATCTTCGAGCTCTTAGATGATAGGTTAGGGATTTCATGCATATATTTGATAACTTTAATGATGAGATATGATTTACATTGCTATGATCTCTAGGACTGATGAGCCCATGGAGGGCATAGTTTTTTATGTGCAGGACCATATCCGACGGACAGGTACCAGAGGACCAGTACACATGGGGAGATGATTAGTTCGGACCTCCATGGGGATGAAGAGCCCATCAGATGGTTGTTGGGATGGCAGAGGCAGGACAATTTCATGATGAGCCCATGCATGAAAAAGACAGAAGGACACCCTCACCAGGACACTTTGGCAGAGATCGACGTAGGGGGCATCACCCTTTGCAGACGAGATGATGGCTTTGATGGACATGAAGCCACCCAGGGAAGGCTGGATGTTTTCTGGAGGATGTGGCAGTGTGCTCGGACCATTTGGCACGTGTGGCAGCTTGCAGGAGCCCTAGAAGGGCCAACGTTTTGACTATTGGATGTTGATATTGCCCAAAAGGGGCCAACGTCTCCCTCAGAGGGGCCTGACGTCTCTCTTTTTAGCTCATAATTTGACATTTTAGCATTTAATGTGACAAATAATGTAATATTGTTAAGTCAACCTTGTCGGCTGTTTTAATGACCAATTTTTGTAATTAAAGGTCATTTGGATGATATAAGTAGAGGACGTTGAGCCTCATTTTGACATAACACAACTTGCTCTCTTGTGAGAGTAATACTTTTTAGTCTTTTGTCTTGGATTATTTTCTCTTGGAGTTGAGGTGTTACACTTGTGGATGATCATCTTTGGCATTGTTATGGTGTTTTTATCATTGGAAGGTGTTACAACTAGGGTTTGATAAGCTCATCATTGATTTGTAAGTGTTTTTCTCATACAAAACTTCTTGATTGAATGGTTGTAGGTTTGAAATCTTACATGCATAGTTACATTGTTATTATTATGCTTAATCATTGAAACCCTAGGGAGCAAGCACAGAAGTAGGTCCTTGCTTTATGTCCCCATGATAAAAACTTGTTTAGCCATTTGATTTAGAAGAATATAGCCTAGCCATTGCTACACTAATTCTTCTTTTTCTGAGTTAGATTTGGAATATAAGTTGAAGAAGGAAGACGTCCTAGGCTTAATTAAGTTTACACCTAGGGTTTTGACCTTTAGGGTTTGAAGAGCCTTGGCCCTACAACACTTTTCATCCCTAGACTTATGTTCTAAAGCTAGCCATTTTTGCCAAAGAGTTCTAAGGAAAGAGGGAGGAGCATGAGGCCTAGCTTAAGCTACACCGGAATGAGCCTCCTCCCCTTAGGGTTTTGACTTCATGGCCCTGCCATTGCAGCACCATTAAGGCCAACTCTCCTGTCCTTAGATTTAGATCTTTCCAATCCTTTAGTCTCACTCCTTGACTCCATTTACCCTAAGGCACTAGTCTAAACTACAGCGTTGAGTCTTTGGTGTTAAAACAATCTTTCAAACCACTAAAACTTGAAACCCTAACTAACCCTAGCGACCTACTAGCCCTAACTAGCTAGTGATGTCATACCTATTTTGATCTCTTGTTTGGTATAAAACGTTGTGGCCTTGTCATCTAGCAATTGGCATTGATGTGTAGATTATTTTCATTGGCTTGATTTGCAAAACGTCCACTTCCTTGCCTTTTTCAAAACTAACCGAGAACTAGGGCTGACGTCACCCTTGATAGTATAGTGACGCATCAACATTATATATATATGAGCACATTTAATGCGTTGTGATAATACAATGATTGATTTTGTACATTGAATGCCAGTATCATTTTGTATTTATTGAAGAAGTAATATTATAAGCCATTGTCTTTATTTGCAATCATTGACTTCGTCAATAATTACATTTATTATTGCTCATGTATATTAAAGATAGTCATTAGCAATTGAAGTACTAACCATTGTTTGCACGTTTTAGTTTTATTCATCTTGTCTCGCAAACATGTGCCTTTTTCAGTGGAATACCTTCTCTTTGACTATATTTTGGCGGTAATCTGTGAAGGAAAAATATACCTTAACCTTTGAACCTTAATCTCCTAACCCTTTTCCTTTCAACACCCCAGGTTACCTAGGGACGTCTCCCTTGGGATTAGCCACCCTGAATAGAAAGACCTCCCCATCGAGGTGACAGTGGGTGGGGAAGCTCCTGTTTCGCCAGTTTGGTCCCCATCTTCCAGCTACTTGACCTAAACTACAAACTGAGCGATAACATTTTGGCGCCGTTGCCGGGGAACACTGAGTCAAACTTCCTCAATGACAAATATTTGGTAAGCCTTGCCTCGAATTCCTTTTTTTACAAGCTTACCTGGCGACTCCACTACAACTTTTTCCCCTATTATTTGATAGTTTCAAGAAAATTATTTGGCGACTCCACTAATGACGAAGCCAACAATGACTTCACAATGGAACCCAGGAAACTACAGACCTTTAGATATGAGTAAAATACCAGGATATCCCAGAAAAATGCCTCCTAGATATGAGTTTTTCCTCCCTCAATTTGATGGCATCCATGGAGAATGTCCTGAGTCTCACATGAGAAGATTTTGGGATTTCTTTCAATCCTTCCCTATCAGTGACGAGTCTGAAGACTTGGTGATGAAACTCTTCTCTTCCTCCCTGCATGGAGAGGCCAGAAGATGGTATGATGACCTTCCGGCTGCCAGCATCACTTCTATGGATCTTTTTGAAGAAGTTTTCCTTGCAATGTGGACCATGAAAAAAGAAGATTTACAATCATTGCTGAAAGAGCTTGAAGGAATAAAACAAAAAGAGTCTGAGATTGTCAGAGCTTTCTGCGCTAGGTTCTAGAAAGTGCTTTACCAGATTCCTCGAGCCCATCGTCCTAAAGAGAAATACCTTGTCTACCTCTATACTAATGGACTTTAGAGACATTTGAGCTTCCTTCTAAACAAGAAAAATCTAGAAACATTTACAAAAGCTCATGACATGGCCATTCAAATTGAAAAGAGTCTTTTCATGACCAAGATCGATGCCATGGACACTCTCAGCTTGATAAAACTCGTTTCCTCTGGAACCTTTGTTGAAAATCCACAAGAGAGAAGGGAACAAGTTTTCAACCAACAGAATGAGGACATGATTAAGGAGCAAGAACCTGAGCAGGATGGTGAAGTGTCCACTAGTGCTCTTCCTACTGATGAAGTCATCCAAGAACCTGTTTTTCCTGTACACCAAAGTGAAGGTGAGGTTAGTTGCTTTCCACTTCAAAATTCTGATGATACCGTGTCACTTGATTCAAAAGATGAGGAGGGAAAGAAAGCTTTGAATGAAGTTGATGATCCTTGCTGTGCAATCAAAGAAATAGGCCTTTCATTTGAAGAAGAAGGAGTAATCCCCGAGGATGAAGCACCGATAATCACTCCTCAGCGCGATGAAGCTCTCCAAGATCCTGTCACTCCTGCACAAGATGAAGAAAATGAGGTAAGTTATTTTGATTCTTTTGATGATACCTTGTTTTATGACTCAAAGAATGAAGAAGGAGTGGAACCCTTGGACGAGCCAGATCCCCTATGTCTCAAGACTGAAGAGGAAGATCTTCCATGTGATGATGATATCCAAATACTTGAAGCTCTTGTGTAGGAAGGATTAAGCGAGGTACATTATTCCCCCTTCCAAGTTTTAAATGGTTCTTTGCCTTATGACACAAAGAGTGAAAAAGTATTGGATGTTTCGACTCCTCCATGTTATGATACTGATACTGACATAGCTGATTTCGACGAGTTCATACATGTTGGGAGACGTAGGTGGGATGCATTTAGTTATGATACAGATCCCATCTATGACATGAAAGGTCATCTTCAAACGTTTCCCTTGCAATTACCGCAACAGATTACATTTGACCAGTGGAAACAAGGAGATGAGATTTTTACCTGCACTTTTCAAAAAACCAAGGATGACTTAGTACCTAATTCTCCTGATGATTTTCAGTATTACCTTGAGTTTTTTGATGAGTACCCTTCTGAGCATTTTGACTTTTGTTGTGAAGATGATTTCCAGCCACTGCTGAGCTCAGATTTTAATACAAGTAAGGACATTGTTTGCACAAAGAGGGTTTCTCATGACTTTTCACCCCAACCACCTATTATTACCTTACCATGCTTTTCCATTAAAGGTGTAGTTGGGAAATACCTTTTTCATGTTGAGTTTCCTCCTGGGAAAACCCTAGACTCCAAGGGTTGGTTGGGTAATGCTAGCTCCAATCAGTTTTTCAACCTTCCTTTGATAGTTTGCCAATCATCTGCAATTTCTTTGTCAATTCTTTCCTTGACTCTAGAGTGTGAGGATGTCCTAGGTAACCAGTTTACAGGCCCTTTGAGTCGGTTTTCTGAACCTCGTATTTCGCATAACCCTTTCTTGGATAGAATCGAGTACTTTTCTCAGAGATCGACTTGGTAGGATTTTGTCCCTCCCACCCACCTCCATGAGTTAGATTCTGACTTTTCCGATGATATAATATGTATTCTAACTCATGACATTTTTGTTCTTGATATATCACTATTTTGGTTTATGATGAAGCACAAAGGCAGGTATCGAGGAACATTATTGGATTGGCTTCATTGGTTGTTTGACTACACCAACATGCAGCCAACAGGTAAGTAAAGGTAAGAGTTTCATTTTCTATCTGCATTTATGATTGCCTTGCATGCACTTATATTGTTTTGCGGGGTGGAAATACCACCCCACCTTGTGTTGCTGATGCTTTCTTGTAAAGTATGGGCAGGTCTACAGGTTTATGCCAGAGATTGTTGAGGTTCTCATGCACTCTACAGTTAGCACATGTCCCCGAGTTGGAGCCATATGTTATCCCCGATATCTAGGGATAACTAGGAGATCATGTCTCGAGCCCCGCAGGTCCTAGACATGAAGTACCGAGAGAGGGATTGACTTGAGTATTTCCCTGGAGGGCCCATCTTTCTTCTTCTTCGTCAGATTTGTCCTGTCAGCAGTGGTAGCTTCCATCACCACCAGCCTGGGCTTGCATCGGAGAGGACTCTTGCTCCATGAGGTAATTGGTCCAAGGTATCATGGTATGTGTCATATTTGATCGTTATAACCTTCTTATATATGCATTTGGTTCCTTTCATTTCTGATGACTGCTTGGATCTTACACTAATCCACTTGACCATTGTTGGGGTGATTGATGGGGTGACTTAGCAAGTTGATATTCATGGGTTTTGGTTAGCCACCAAAGGGGATTTGTAGAGTCATCATCCGCTCCCACTATTTTTTATCATTTTACATCTTATACCCCGCACATCTATCCCATTCCCCTAGTCCGGCCATTAGGATGACCTTTGAGGGTTACACTTTGTCTTGTGGGAAGAAGGGGCTGAAGTCCCAGGGGGTAAATGCAACTGGTAAAAGATAAAATCCATAGGAAATAAAACCTAGAGATGCTTCGCCCAGGGGATCCCCGAGAACGCAATAAACGACCTCTCAATAAGAAACTGAAGGGACCGTAAGAAAAATAATAAAAAAGAAACAAGACCTAACCAAGAGGATGGGAGGTCTCATCACGAGCCGACCCATTATGTTCATAGGTATTCAACAGTATGACATTTCCGCTATCTAGTCACCAAGCCAGGGCAGTGACCTTTGGTTGCATGGCCAAGGGAAAGGGGGTCTCATCACGAGCCAACCTTATCATTTCTGCAAAGATACTAGTGGGTAACACTATTAGCTCTGGCCACCAAGCCAACGCAGTGTCCTCTGGTCATAACTTGAAGTAAAAAAGAAAGAAAAACAATAAAAGAAAAATGAAGGCAATAAAGGGCTTGAAAAAAATGCATCCATGACAGGTACATCTCGCCTCCTACAAAGGCACCCACAGACAACACCTGCCCTTGGTCTAACTGTGACGGGACATCCCTAAAAACCATATCACCTCATAAAACATGGCTTGAATAATCTTTTGAGGGAACTTTCCTTATCTTGTGCGTACTAGCCTAATAGGTTGCTCTGTTGGTTTCTTCACCTTTGTATAGTAGATCTGTTTAATATCTTCGAGCTCTTAGATGATATGTTAGGGATTTTAGGCATATATTTGATAACTTTAATGATGAGATATGATTTACATTGCTATGATCTCTAGGACTGATGAGCCCATGGAGGGCGTAGTTTTTGATGTGCAGGACCATATCCGGCGGACAGGTACCAGAGGACCGGTACACATGGGGAGATGATTAGCTCGGACCTCCATGGGGCTGAAGAGCCCATCAGATGGTTGCTGGGATGGCAGAGGCAGGACAACGTCATGATGAGCACTTGCATGAAGAAGACAGAAGGACACCCTCACCAGGACACTTTGGCAGAGATCGACCTAGGGGGGATCACCCCTTGTAGATGAGATGATGGATTTGATGGACAGGAAGCCACCCAGGGTAGGCTGGACATTTTTTGGAGGATGTGGCAGTGTGCTCGGACCATTTGGCACGTGTGGAAGCTTGCAGGAGCCCTAGGAGGGCCAACGTTTTGCCTATTGGATGTTGATCTTGCCCAAAAGGGGCCAATGTCTCCCTCAGAGGGGCCTGACGTCACCCTTTTTAGCTCATAATTTGACATTTTAGCATTTAATGTGACAAGTAATGTAATATTGTTAAGTCATCCTTGTTGGCTGTTTTAATGACCTATTTTTGTAATTAAAGGTCATTTGGATGATATAAGTAGAGGACGTTGAGCCTCATTTTGACATAACACAACTTGCTCTCTTGTGAGAGTAATACTTTTTAGTCTTTTGTCTTGGATTATTGGCTCCTGGAGTTGAGGCGCTACACTTGTGGATGATCATCTTTGGCATTGTTATGGTGTTTTTATCATTGGAAGGTGTTACAACTAGGGTTTGATAAGCTCATCATTGATTTGTAAGTGTTTTTCTCATACAAAACTTCTTGATTGAATNTAGGTCCTTGCTTTATGTCCCCATGATAAAAACTTGTTTAGCCATTTGATTTAGAAGAATATAGCCTAGCCATTGCTACACTAATTCTTCTTTTTCTGAGTTAGATTTGGAATATAAGTTGAAGAAGGAAGACGTCCTAGGCCGAATTAAGTTTACACCTAGGGTTTTGACCTTTAGGGTTTGAGGAGCCTTGGCCCTACAACACTTTTCATCCCTAGAATTATGTTCTAAAGCTAGCCATTTTTGCCAAAGAGTTCTAAGGAAAGAGGGAGGAGCATGAGGCCTAGCTTAAGCTACACCGGAATGAGCCTGCTCCCCTTAGGGTTTTGACTTCATGGCCCTGCCATTGCATCACCATTAATCCCAACTCTCCCATCCTTAGATTTAGATCTTTCCAAGCCTTTAGTCTCACTCCTTGACTCTATTTACCCTAAGGCACTAGTCTAAACTACAACATTGAGTCTTTGGTGTTAAAACAATCTTTCAAACCTCTAAAACTTGAAACCCTAACTAACCCTAGCGACCTACTAACCCTAACTAGATAGTGACATCATACCTATTTTGATCTCTTGTTTGGTATAAAACGTTGTGGCCTTGTCATCTAGCAATTGGCATTGATGTGTAGATTATTTTCATTGGCTTGATTTGCAAAACGCCCACTTCCTTTCCTTTTTCAAAACTAACCTAGAACTAGGGCTGACGTCACCCTTGATAATATAGTGACGTAGCAACATTATATATATATGAGCACATTTAATGCGTTGTGATAATACAATGATTGATTTTGTACATTGAATGCCAGTATCATTTTGTATTTATTGAAGAAGTAATATTATAAGCCATTGTCTTTATTTGCAATCATTGACTTCGTCAATAATTACATTTATTATTGCTCATGTATATTAAAGATAGTCATTAGCAATTGAAGTACTAACCATTGTTTACACGTTTTTGTTTTATTCGTCTTGTCTCGCAAACATGTGCCTTTTTCAGTGGAATACCTTCTCTTTGACTATCTTTTGGCGGTAATCTGTGAAGGGAAAATCTACCTTAACCTTTGAACCTTAATCTCCTGACCCTTTTCCTTTCAACACCCCAGGTTACCTAGGGACGTCTCCCTTGGGATTAGCCACCCTGAATAGAAAAAGCTCCCCATCGAGGTGACAGTGGGTGGGGAAGCTCATGTTTCTCCAGTTTGGTCCCCATCTTCCAACTACTTGACCTAAACTACAAACTGAGCGATAACAAGGCCTTTGGCCAATTTCAGATCTTTCCACCAAATCCTGGCCTTCTCTTTCAGATTATAGATGGCCATTCTGACCTTCATATTGCTGGACTAGTTGTATATCTGGAAGTATTTTTTGATGTCCAACAACCATGCTTCAGCTTCCTCTCCTATTTTTGATTCTCTATAAAAGGTAGCTGGTTTAATCTTTTTAAATTCTCCTTCAAGGTGGTCTACTTGTTTTCTTTTCATGCCTTTTTAAAATTTGTCTTCAGCTGAAGGTATTCCTTCAGAAGAATTGTCTCCCTTTTCTATTTCCGGCCTAGAGTTCTTGGACGCTCTCTTTTTGGCTTCCTCGTCATGGTTATCGTCCCTTGTGATTTTCTTGGTCACTATACTGCGCAATAGGACTTCATTTATCTCTTGCTGATCCTATTGTGCTTTCTTCAGTTTATCATTATTGGATTTGAAAACCTGCAGTTCAACGATAATGTTCCTCATTGTTTAGAACACTTTCATGGGTGAGATTTTGTCATTGTTCAGTCTTGGATCTCCTAGAGGTCTCTGCTCTAGATTTCCTTCCATCCTGATTTCTGCATCATCCTGAGCTGCCATAAATCACACAAACAAAAAGGTTTTCTGTCTATAACAAAAAGGTTTATTAGTTTTTCATAGATCGTAATATATGTTAAACAACTAATGTGGCCCTTTTTAGGTCCAGTGTTGTAACCTTTTCTTTGATACCTAATGTAATAAACCTCAAAATAAAAAAAATTGAATATTCCCTTTTACTTATACACTCATCTTTGAATAGCTTTGATGTTCAAGAGTAGTAGGCTATTTATTATATTGCTTGATTCTGAAGAGGTTCTAGAGTCCTCACTATCGTCGACTTTGATTAAGACCCAACTTTAAAGTTTCAAAAACGACGATATAAGAAAATGCCTACTCCATTTTTTAAAGTTTACTTAAAGTCCCATGATTATAATAAATTTACTATCTATGTACTCTATAACCATTACCAAAGGTTTAACCTACAACGATTTTGAGGCTTCTAGTCTAAGCCTCTTACATTAGACTATACACATATCCAAGCTAAGCACGATCCAAAATGACTTGGGTAAGAGTGGGGTTATATTATATTCCTCCTTGTAATGTTTTAATACAATGTAAACATACCACTTTAATGAAATTTGCATTAGGATATGGTTATTGGTTAGTTAAGGCCTCCAGGGTAACTCAAAGTATGAATCTACGATCACCCTCTACCCATTTGGCCATCCCACTCGGCACCACCTATCCAACTGTAACATCAACTGATCGTTGTGTTAACTACGCTCATGGTAATTTAGGGTTAGAGGTTCCTATCAGTCGCAAAGGCACTCCGTTAATCCGTAGCCCATTGAATGTCAAGGGAGAGGTAGGTCTGATGAGCATTTAATCCTGGTG
Organism: Picea engelmannii; assembly: GCA_009831015.1. Lineage (NCBI taxonomy): Eukaryota > Viridiplantae > Streptophyta > Pinopsida > Pinales > Pinaceae > Picea > Picea engelmannii. The sequence goes on from ML778846.1 coordinate 908,202, forward strand.
AGGGAATTAAATAGGGGTAAGGAATATGACAATGTCGAGGCCATTACCTAATAGGTTAACCATCAAGGGCGCACAAATTCTTTCACATCGCCTGAACTTTTGTACCCATAGCCTTTAATCTTCGAGGTAAGGGTTTTCTAGTTCGCTGAACGTTTATTTTTCCATGAGAGGTCCTCCGAAACTTAGCTCTTCCATATCGACTCCTTGGTGAAGGGAACACCGCTGCGAGGATTTTCTCTGATGGAGGTGGCACCTCTATCTCACCAACTGGTAATTTTTCACTTTATTCCTAGATCTCTACTTGTGGATTTCAAAGCGAGTTCTCCTTCCTTTGGAATCACCATGGATTGATCTGCGTGCCTTAGGGATTTTTTCTAACTATGGTTAACTACTCCCTTACTCTGAAATCTCAGGGGAAAAGGGTTCTATAATTTTCCTCCCTTCCGAATAGTTAGTTTCTATTATCGACACGTCCTCTAGTTAGGGTGGTTTGAAGGGTTTGGTGTCTCATTTTGATGCTTTCCTGGTGCTTCATGAGAATTTCCTTTAGGGATCACTCATACCGCTCTCTTTTACTATTTCTATAGCAACGTTTTGGTATTAAGTTTTCATGAAACCTTTCCCGAATTCTAGAGGTTAAAAGTATGTGGAAGGAAATTTATATTATTGTAGTGTAGGTCTGTCCTTACTGAATGGACTTTCGTTCATGGACTTTATAAACCTGTCTTGGTGGACTTTTTGTGAATGGTATTGAGTAAAGCCTTTCTACCCATCACCCATAATCCCCGAGAAAAGATGGATAGTCCCTTCATAGAATCATTATCTAGGACTGGGGTTGTACTGGCAATTCCTTGCGGATCCTGCACTGTCTTACCGCATTCTGTTATCCAAACATTTCTTCTATTAATCTTATGATCCATCCGCGTATTAAAAATTTGGTAATTTTTGAATCAACTATTTTTGAATTTTATTAACTTATAAGGGTATGGTATAGTAAAATCTCTGACTTCATTTGCACCTCACTAACTAGAGCATATTCATCCATTGTATAGTATTTTAGAGGTTTGGTATTGAAAAGGTTATTTTAATGGTGAGAATCATATTTTCTTGCATAATCATACATGATTTTAGGGGCGAAATTTCGCTAATTGGCGAAATTTTAGGGTTTAAATTTTTTAGAGGGCGAATTTTTATTGAGATAGTTTTTAAGAAAATTAAAAAATTTAGCCCAAATATTAAATTAAACAATATATATGGTAGATCATTAGTCCCATTAAAAAAGTTGGAAAATCTGGTGCAAATAATGGTCGCCCTCCGGATTTCATAACAAAATTTACAGTTCGCATCGATTTTTTAGAATCCAGTGTTTTTATTGAGTGAATCGCCCTCCATGTCCTTGAATCAAGGATTTAGGGAAAATAACTCGCCTACATCTCCTCCAATCAATGGTTTATGGCACTGATTTCCTCCATGGATTTTAATGGGAACTATTTTCCCCATGAATATGTAAATGGTTTTGTTGGTTGGCCTTAGACTCGATATCCACTGGTTGGCGTTGACCTTTTTTGTTTTGTTGATCTAGCAATGGAAGGGCAGGAGAGAGAGACGTGAAACAATGAGGAAAAAACAATATTTATGCCAAATCAAATCAATAGGGTAGAGGGTGATGAAGCCAATGGATGGCTTCGTATACAGAAAGTTGTAAACTGTCTGAAATGAGATTCAATATCGGTGAAGACACTGGGAATAGTCTCTTTGGGAATTGATTCTATTCAATATCGGTGAAGACACTACGAATAGTCTCTCTAGACATTTATTCTTATATAGGTGCTCATTATTTATCCGGTTAGTTAGATAGATTGGTATTTTTTGCCTCTAATTTTGATTACTATATACTTATTCCATTTGGGAAGACATAGGTTTTTCTCTTTGTCAAGTTGGCTTATCTGGATTATAGTTTTCTTTGAGCTTTATTTTGACTACCAACTATGAAATGTATACATCCACCCCTTCCCAGAACCTGTATAGAGTGATTGTTTCAACAATATATTTATTGGAGATTGGTTTTGTATATTTCTTATGTCCATTGTTTCCTTTCTCTAGTTTTTTGTGTGGTACCCTAGCAGGTTTTATTTATTCACATGGGCCTCAACTATACAACAATTTGAATTCACGGTTATTCCTTCTTAATTCCGTGAGGGATGGAGATTCAAAATAGCTTACTGAAACTATAAACATGGTTTGGAGTTTCCATGCTTGCACATATGACAATTCAATTACAACTACCCCATATGTATGTGCCATGTGTGAGACGCCCAAGTTTGAGTTCATTGGGTCACCTGAGGTTCAAGTGCTCCCTCATGTGGCAAGGTTAGTGTGGAACTGTGCCAGGTGTATATATGAAAATGGTGTTTTCTTTCACAGTTGTGAGATTTGTGGGACAACTTGTCGTGTCATTGATTAGGGAAAGGATTCTACAATAGTATTCCTGTCATCTGACCATGTATGAAGATTATCATTTCGGTGAAAACAAAATCACTAAAAATCACTATCCTTCGGTTTCTTAGTGTTATCCTTCGGTTTCGTAGTGTTTAGTAAGCTAGAAAATGCAGTATTAAATGACAACTTAAATATCTACCTTGTAGATAAGCTAATGTAGATTCTACTACACAAATGAAGCTATTTGGTTCCTCTTTGAAATAGAGGGTTTTTTCTAGCTGTGTGATTGACTTTCATGGGAATGAACTACATCAAAACTAAATGATAGGAGTTTGTATAGCAATGGCTTGAAGGTGGCACAAATGTGTGCAGAAACAAAGACATGATGACTTTAAATACCAAAGTGGAAGAAGTAGAAAATGGACATGGTATTAATTGCATGACCGAATGAGAATTTTATCTATGGAGAAAATATGAGTTTTAAGTGGGAGCTACTTTTACAAAGCCAGAACTATTTTCTTACCACATTTGGGTTTCCATTTACATATGGGGATTTATATATGGAATTTATCTGATTAAGAAATTGAGTGTACGGAATGCCAATTTTTTTTTGTTGAATACTACTACTCCATTTGTTGTTATCTTGCACAAGCAGATGAAGGGCCTAATGTTAAAGTATTGGTGTTATGTGCATTAACACCTGACATACTAAAACTATATCGATAAAAATGAACTATGTATAAATAGCACATCAAAGTGACACAACAAAAGCTTTGTGGGCCTATAAACCAGAGGTCGTAGGATCAAAACCTAGCTCTGATGCAAAATGTTAAAGTTCCTTTCCTATCTCAATTTGAGTCCTTGAACCACTACTTCCAAGAATGCCCACCTATTTGTTAAATATTTTTTTGGTCTCCATAGTGTTTTGAAAATCCTAATTTCAGATAGGAACCCATGATTTACTTCCTCATTTTGGCAATCGTTCTTTCAAGAAATAGGGACTAATTTGAACTTAAGTATTTCTTATAATCCTGAGACAGATGGCTGAATATAAATATTAAATAGGGTATTAGAAGATATGTTATGAATGTATAGTGTCGAAAAACCTGAAACCTGGGAAGAGTATTTGCACCTAACTGAATTAGCTTACTGTTAAGGTTATCATTACATGGTTAAGTTTCCCTCTTTTGAGGCTGTGTATGGGAGGAATTGTAATACCCCAATTTTTTGGTCCGTTCATAGACAATGGCATCATAAAATAACATAGAATATTTGAAATTTCCTAATATGTTAACTACGTTAAGATTACATACCGGGATAAATCATTGGACTCAAATTGAAATGGGAAAGGAACTTTAAAATTGGAGCCACCATAATTGAGAGTTAATAAAACTCAGAGAAAAAGATTCTAACATTGTGCAATATTTTACTAGATGCACCTGTGTAGGGCCTGGAGTATGCCATATCGTGTTTTGGATACAAGTATTGCCCTGATATGGGGTTGATATGTATCTGGATCTGGATATGATGTATCTATATCTGGATATATCCCAGGCATGTTGAGAATACATGTTGGATATGTTTGACATGTTTGCAGAACAATATCCCCAAAAAATACAAAATTGAAACCCTGAACTTTGCATTCAAAGCCTATTTTTGGATCCTCTTATTCTTCATGTTTTGGTGAATGTTCATCTATAATATGTTGTCTAATACCTCTCTCTTTATTTATATATATTTATTTATTTGTCTACCTATCTACATATTTTTACTATTTCGAATTTCCTGTTCAATTATTTTTCAAACTGGTGGTTTCTTGAACTGTACCGATTTTCAGAAAACTCCTTGTTTCAAGCAACTTATATTTTAACAAAACAGAAATGGATACAATTTAGAACCAACATGATGTTTCCTTACCTTAAATTCTTTTATGCATATATGTGCAAAAACACCCGATCAACATATCATATCCAACATTCATTTGTGTACGAAGTAATGAATGTGAACTTGTCTCTTCAATCAATGCCACTATGTCAGATAGAGAGCTTGTAGCTCATTTATTCTATTCCAAAGTTTAATTCACCTTAGAGAATCAAACATATTATCATCAAAGCATGTGCAACACATAAATAAGGGTGCTTTGTCATGAATTTATTGGTCTTTGAGATTTCGTACTGAGCAGTTTGTTGGTTGAAAGGAATAGCAATCTAATTATTTGTTCGTTGATTTTGTTATAGAGACTTGTTCAGAATTCAATGTTGGGTTATGTTCTTTATAAAAGATCCCATAATGAATATCTAACCCTATGCTTTCCATGGGACCTTATTAAGCATATCAACACCCAAAAACCATTATGCACCTTTTGTATTCTATCTCTTTCCCATGAAAGCATGAAATCATTGAGTGCATCTTTGGTTGTGGATTGCACTCATTGATTCTTCGAAACAATATACCCTCCATAGGAAGATCTATTATGAAGATAAGTATATTCAACATTTCCTTCATTCAATGAACCATTGTATTCCTCACTGTTAACCTCTGTAAAATCATTGAGTGCATCCTTGGTTGTGGATTACACCCATTGATTCTCTGAAATAGTATACTCTCCAAAGGAAGATCTATCATTAAGATAAGTATAATCAACATTTCCTTCATTCAATGATCCGTTGAATTCCTCACTGTTAACCTCTTTTGTAAAATATTCATGTTCTTGGAGAAATCTCCTCTACTCTTCATAAAGTTGAACATATACCGAAAACCTTTCTTTTGGACATTTTTTGTAATAAGATTCCTATATGCCGATTTTTTTTATCAATGTGCGATAATAGGTGCAATACTTCTCTTATATCTTCTATGCATCTAGGGAAATTTTTCATTGTTGTTGCTCTGACGAGGCCAATAAAGTGGCCTTAAATACTACTGCTAATTTTATGATTTATATCTGAATGCTATTGTTATTTAGAGTGTTGATATCATAGTTATGAGCCCAAACTTGACAATAACCGATGAGATTGGTTTTAGGGTTCCTGGAAGCATCAAGGTTTGTAGTGTGGACACCAAGGCTCAAGTATGGTTCTGGATTGTAAAATCATGTGCCATTGGAGGTTATACTAGTGAACGACAACATTCCATGTAGGCCTCAATTATCTATGCATAGTGAGAAACAATTTATATTTCTAGTTGGAAAAGTGGAGAAAATATGTGCAAGCTTCATATTTTGTTAGTCGAGAAAATATGTTTTATGTATTTGCATTACAAAGACCTTACTACTTATTTGATAGGAAATAATTCTTGATTTCATTGCATTACAAGCTTCATGTCTCTTGAATACATGGTAACTAAATAAAAAATTTCAAATTCTATTAATTTTTTCTGTATTATCATTATGGAGAGTGGAGTAAGCATGCATGCATTAATTGTCTTTAGACAATTCTCTATTTTGGTCTTTTCCAGATTTAGATATATACTTTCCTATTTTGTTTTTTTCATACTTGGACCTTTCTATTTTCAGTTAGGAAGGGCACAAATCCTAGTGAAAGTGTGAGTTGGCTATTCTCGTAGGGTGTAGATCCCTAGAAGTCACACATCAGTTATCATGAAATTCACTCCAGTGGCATTCTATTCAATGCATTCTTACCTCATGCACAGTGTTTTATTCAAGGCATACTTATCCATGCATGAGGTTGACCTAAGGCTCAATGTATTCCCTTAACTCTTATTCTACAAAAGAGACAAGGGCACCTCAATGATGGGTTTGAAGAGTTAGTGTGTTGAGCAACTGGTGTAGTAATTTTTTGTTTTATAAGTTAATAGACAAATATGTGATTGGTTGCTTCAATTTCGTACTTGCTGTCATAATTTTCAGAGTGTTGTGTTTTCAGATGTAGTACTTCTTTAGTCACTTTCGATAGTTGTTTTTTTCTATCCAGGATTTATAAGAGACAATTATGCTTACCATGTACTAAAAATTTAACATGGTATCAGTGCTGAGAATCTGAAATCTTCAAGGAATCTGAGCATGGAGAGGGTTGTTACCTATGAGAGGGAGTCGTCAGAGGATTTCAACTGATGTGATGCCCTAGATTCAGTGATTGAAGTTGTTCTGTGTCTGTGAGAGGCACCCAGACCTGTGATAGCTTGTTGGGTGAGATGCCCATTATCTCCAGTGATTGTAAAGTTTTTTTTGGCCAGTAATAGGTGATCTACACCTAGGATAGGCTAATCTATTTGCTAAAGTGTGATTACAAGGTTTGCAGTGATGGTCAGTGACGATCTCCAAGAGTGTGATAGGCTGGAGGGAACTTCCAACATTACATGTTGGAAGTGCGGGATGAAAACTCTATTGGAGGAGGTTGATCTATGGAGTCTAATAGGTGTCCAATGGATCTCCAATAAGATGAATCCCTAGGCTTCAATATCTCCTTATTGTATGCTACTCTTCCTCAAAATTTGTTGAGTCACAATATTGACATATTCTTTTCTCCCATAGTATTTTTCAAAATGTCTATCTGCAATTATCACTTATGAATTGGTAAGAATTTGTTTTAAATGTGAGGATTCTTTACTTGTTCCAAGGCTCCAAAGAGAACATGGTGGTACTGGTACTAGGCTGCAATTGATGATATTTTCCTTTTGTTTTTAATTGCATAATATTCTCATGTCTTGAAATGTGCTTTTGTTCATTCCCATCATTTAGGCACTCTAATTCTATAACCCATTTTTCCATCCAATTGGAAACATCTTTGGTGCAATTTTTGGTTGAAGATCTTGATGATTCTAACCACTCCTAGCTGCTAAAACTTATCATTTCCTAGCTTATGAATGATTAATTTATGGCTTAAAGTGTTTTTTGAATGCTTTTGCTTTTTCCTGCATCAGCAGTATAGAGCAGGGGATTATTTCTTTCAATTTTATATTTTGAAATCAATCTGCCCAATCTTCAAGTCCATTTAAACTTCTCATATGGTTACTCTAATTTAGATTTTAATTTTATTAGAAAGTATTCAACTAGTTTATTTGAGGAAACAGTTATAGTTCTAAGCTATTGTACTGACTTGCAATAGACTGGTGTTGACATAGAATTTTGTATTGTCTGTTCAAATACTTTCGGAGGCAATAGCAACCCAAAAATAATGAATCTAAACAAACAAGACAATCATTCCCCTAAGGGTGTGTGCCTGTGACATCCAAAAAATATCCTGTCATAGCACTTTAAATTTTACGTTCTATTTATAACATGAATGATGAAACTAAGTAAATTCAAAAGAAACCTTCTGTTTCAACCACCCAATCAAGTAGTTGGGGGAATTACTGAAACTTGCTTTAAGGAAACAAAAATGTGAAAATGTAACGTATACTTATAATCACCCTTCAATTCGTCTATCTTGCATTTCTGAAGTGTTTGGAATGGAAAAAACTACTTAAGGTAGGCCTTATTTGTTTTACAGGGAATAAACAAAGTCTCTCTCCCTCTAACATGCACAGACACACTGGTATATTCCCTTGAGTGAGTTTTCTCTCACATCGAGCAGAAATTGCAGTTGCATACTTTGTTTTCATTTCTCCTTAAGCATGCAGTTAAAACTTAAAATACACAGATTAAGCTCAAAAAATATCCAAACTTTGGAGTAGAGAATTTATATCTGTAGGACAGTTCCAACCTAATGGAAGCTAATAAGTATACATGCTAGTCTTTTGTCCAGAACTCCTTTTTTTTTTGAGTTGGTGAAGCTTGGGGCTCAAACATTTGGGGGCTAAAATGTAACTCTGTGCTTAGGCGCCCACTTTTTCATCTTTGTCTGGAGTCTGAACTGAATGCTTACAAACATTGTCACATTTATCTCATAGCAGTCCTAGTGACCCAAGACACATTCCAAAAGGATCCATACAAAGTTGCTTGAAAGATGAAATGTGAACAGTAAAAATCCCATTATAGTTTGCATCTGCATCGCCTGGAGATAGTAAGACCATGTTCTTACAAACATCATATGGACAACTGAGCACATCTGAAATAAAAACAGGTCACATATATATACAATAATGCTTAAGAAGGATGGTTTCTGCAAATAAACAAGAGGGTTCAATGAAGTGGGTTTGCTCTTATACACCCCCAGAAACTGGGTTTGCTCGCAGAAAAAAAATCTTGGGCTGATTATCGAATACAAATAGAATATTCCCACTGATGAAACCCTCCCTAGAAAACCCATATGATATGTCTGTCCAACCACAACTATAAACAATGCATCAAACCAGAAAACAACAACAACAATATTATTAATAATCAGCATACTCGAGGAGGAGGATTGATGATGGAGAGGAATATGAATGTGAATTCCACTGCAAACATGAACAACACCAGTCGATATAGGGCTAGGGTTGGGGCTGGAGAGAGAGGAAACATCCATAGGGGGGGTCCTCTGCTCGAGAGGTTCAGGTCCAAGCCCATCATCACCGATTTGCCCATCATTGTCGGAGAGCAATCCCATGTTGTCAAGGGTATTGTCGCCACAATTTTTTCTCACATCATGGAGGTCAGTCTAATTGAATTTGATTTAACTTTAATGAGGCTCTCATGTTTCTCCATCTTTATTTCCCCATTGCAATTTTTTGTGTTTTTGCCCTTAATATTTTTTTTTTCTGGTTTGATGTATTCTTTATAGTTGTGGTTGGGCAGACATATAAGATGGGTTTTCTATGAAGGGTTGCATAAGGGGGCATATTCTATTTGTATTCAAGAATGAGCCCAAGATTTTTTTTCTGTGAGCAAACCCAGTTTCTGGTGGTGTATAAGAGCAAAACCACTTCATTGAACCCTCTTGTTTGTTTGTAGAAACCATCTTTCTTAAGCCTTATTGTATATATATGTGACCTGTTTTTATTTCATACATGCTTAGTTTTCCATATGATGTTTGTAAGAACATGGGCTTACTGTCTCCAGGTGATGCAAATGCAAACTATAATGGGATTTTTACTGTTCACATTTCATCTTTCAAGCAGCTTTGCATGGATCCTTTTGGAATGTGTCTTGGGTCACTAGGACTGCTATGAGATAAATGTGACAATTTTTGTAAGCAGTCACTTCATACCCCATACCAAGATGAAAAAGTCGGGGCCTAAGCACAGAGTTACATTTTAGCCCCCAAATTTTTGAGCCCCAAGCTTCACCAACTCAAAAAAAATGAAGTTCTGGACAAAAGACTAGCATGTCTACTTATTAGCTTCCATTAGGTTGGAACTGATCTACAGATATAAAATCTCTGCTCCAAAGTTTGGATTTTTTTGAGCTTAATCTATGTATTTTAAGTTTTAACTGAATGCTTAAGGAGAAATGAAAACAAAGTATGCAGCTGCAATTTCTGCTCGATGTGAGAGAAAACTCACTCAAGGGAATATACCAGTGTGTCTGTGCATGTTAGAGGGAGAGAGACTTTTTTTATTCCATGTAAAACAAATAAGGCCTACCTTAAGTAGTTCTTTCCATTCCAAACACTTCAGAAATGCAAGATAGATGAATTGAAGGGTGATTATAAGCATAAGTTACATTTTCACAATTTTCTTTCCTTAAAGAAAGTTTCATTAATGCCCCCAACTGCTTGATTGGGTGGCTGAAATAGAAGGTTTCTTTTGAATTTACTTAGTTTTATCATTCATGTTATAAATAGAACATAAAGTTTAAAGTGCTATGACATGATATTTTTTGGATGTCAAAGACACACACCCTTAGGGGAATGATTGCCTTGTTTGTTTAGATTCATTATTTTTGGGCTTCTATTGCCTCTGGAAGTATTCAAACAAACAATACAAAATTCTATGTCAACGCCATTCTGTTGCAAGTCAGTGCACTAGCTTAGAATTATAATTCTATCCTTGAATAAACTAGTTGACTACTTTCTAATAAGATTAAAATCTAAATTGGAGTAACCATATGAGAAATATGAGAAATTTGAACTCAATCTGCCCAATCTTCAAGTCTCCTAGTCTTAAACTTTCCTTTTCATGTTTAATCGGTCTTAGATAATCACACTGCACAAGAAGTAGTTGCTTATTTGAATCTTACTATACACACAACTTATGTTGCAGGGTCTGGATCACTTTGATGAGATCTTGCGAGAGGCAGATGGTATTATTATTTCACAGAGTCATTTTTGGATAGATCTTCCACCAGAGAAGGTATCCTTTGATATTTGATGTAAAAAAAATTCTTATATCCATTTCCTGATGTTTTTTTCCCATAGATAAATGAATATTGTTGTCATTGTAATCTGACTACAAGTCTAGTTGTGTCCTTGCATGGAGATATCTTATAAGTTTGTATTTTTACAAATCCAAACTTAATGTTTCTCTGGAGTATAAGGTAATGACAATCAGGATTGATGGAATTGTCTAATATTCTCTCTTGGTAAATTTTATTCATTTGGGATTGTAATTTGTTAGTGTCAAGGGAGGCTCCAAATTCTTTATGGTTTCAAAGAAGGGATATTTACTTAGGTAATAGAGGCAGTATAGCAGTGTGAACAAGAAGAAAAATCAAATTGTTTGGAGGACCATCAATAAGTTGTTGATTCCATCTTCTCATTGTCAAACATTTTTGTAGATCAAATAAGTTTGGAATTTGATTTGCAAGCCAAAAGGTAGGAGACAACTTGTAGAAGTATTGTTGGTTTTTGTATTATAGTTCTCTCCAAACTAAGGCTCCACATGTCAAGTGCTCCTCTTCACAAGGCTAAACACTCTAGAAGATAAGCTCATAAGCCCCAATCCTCCTCATCCACATGTGTACCGAGTCCACGACAACCTAAAAGTGGTGCACCCTCCAAACAAGATTCCCTCTAGCCAAATGCTCAACCTCTTGAAGTGTTCCATGTGGTATTGATTCTCCTAGGGTGAAGCACCCTTCCTCCTAGTGCTTAGTTCTCCTCCACAAGATAACTCCACATCCTATGCCAAGGTCTCATCCTCATTAACATGTGTGCCATCTAGAAAATGACAATGCCACATAAAACAACTTCCAAGTTCCTCCATAATAAGTGTGCCTCCTCTACCACATATCTTGAGTACAAGCATCCACCTATAGTAAGCATTCCAATTGTCAATAAACCAAAACAATCTAGGATACAACAAAGGGCTAGGGTTTCACCATGTACCCCACATCACATGAAGTGTGTTGAATTCCCTGTTAAACCCAACACACGACTAACAATCCAAATAAAATCTATTTATTAATTATTAGCACAACTAGGTTTTCAAAGAAAATATAAGCAGAATCACTACACAGAAACCAAACACATTTTCACACAATATTTAGGTAAAAACCCCTGGAAAAATCCTTGCGGGAAAACCGTTTCTGAGTTTTATTTTATTAATTAAAATCTGGGTTCCTGTCCTGGGATAATTGGCCATTAGAGGAATTACAATGATGCAGCTGATAGACTAGCCCACCTGGATGATATCTCCCTCACTGCCCTCTGCACCCTTTCCTCATCCCTGCCCACTCAGACACAAGTACATGAGAAAGACTCCCTCTTTCTCCTATGCATTCATTGTATGCCTCTCACCCTTCTTAGATATACTTTTATAATCCTTTAATGACTAAAACCCTATCTCCAAAGTGATCAACGATCAATATCTGATCTTGATCTCTTGAGCTCAATGGCTGTGACTTAATCTCTCATTGATATATCATCAAACTGATAGAGGGATATGCAAGAGTGTACAATGAGAACCTTGAAAAACATAACCGCTAATTCTCGCAACATCGTCTAGAGGATGGAAAAATCATGTTTCTTTTTCCAAATATGTAAAACAAGTATGTTACAGTTTAATGAATACATTTTTGTATTATTATATATGGTTTTATACTTTATCAAAAATTTCGCCAAGACTTTACAAGGTTTTATAATTCAGTGAAAGATTCGCCAAGAGTTTACAAGAATTTATAGTTCAGTGAAATATTCGCCAAATTTTTACAAGATTATATAATTGACTAAAATATTTGCCAAAACATTATATATGCATATTATATTATTGATAAAACAACCTTCAATATTTCCTATGTATCATGGGGATTCACCCATTTATTATGCATATAAATTTAGGGGGGGTTCTTAAAATCACCCCTGCTGATGGCGCTAGCCATAGTACTCAGAACCTTGCTTCTGCTGCTTGGGAAATGTATGCCCCTACAAACAAACTTATCACTCTACGAGGTGTGTGTCTCAATTGTGCGACCAACAATATTGCAGAGTATAGCACCGTCATCGAATTGTTGATTGATGCTATTTTGCTCGGTATCTGCCACCTAGTTGTACGACTCAATTCACAGCTAGTAGTACTACAACTAAGTAATGTCTATGTTATTCGAAGTCCTACTTTATTACAGGTATATTTACAAATTCGTCTCTTGGAATGTTATTTTGATTATATTGAGTATCATCACATTCCTAGATGTCTAAATACATTAACTGATGCATTAGCTAACTATGTATTGGACATACATTTGGGCCATTTATAAACCAATCACATCACATGTATCACACAACACAAGATAAGCCGGTAAAAGCCATATATATGTATATAACGATCAAAAGTTTTTATAAAAAGTTTCTGTCCAAGGACCAAAATCTCAAAATGTGAAGCTCATAGCTTCTACAAAATAGCATCATGGGTGACTCTCACAATAACACACAACTACCTGGGCCACCCTACGAAGCAGTCGACTAATAGACTCTGACACGCCCACAGTGTGGCACTGATAATGCCTAGGGATCTCCCCAATAGCCATATCTGGGATATCAGTGGTCAACCCCTCCAAGTTATGCTCCATTGCCTCATAGTCTTCAACATCCCATCACGTCACTAGAGCCGCCTCTCCTCGCCGCTGAATAGGAGACGTTCCTGGAGGTCGATATGGTCCCACATCCGTGTCATCAAAAAGAGATTTTTTGATTAGTTCTTGGACAAACATAAAAACATTTTATATGATAAAAATTACAAAAACATTTAAAAAGAAAAAAATGTGTACTTCTTACCTAGGTCACCCCACTGAGCATTCTCAGGTAAGGCCAGATCCAGATCCCCTCAGAAATCCAAACCAACATATGCGTAGTCATCGATCATCAACATTTGCGGCTGCAACTAGTCGAAGAATGAATCCTTGTACTTGATGATGGGCCCAACTATGTGTCGGGCCATGAGGTTGCACCACCTCAGCATCCTTGGATCCTGTGGGGCCGGTAAACCCCAATCAACCTATAATCTTAGCAATGGGACCCTCTCGAGGAAGAAGGACACCAAAAGTGATCCATACCCAAACTGCTTCAAGTTTCCCCTCTTGCACTTCGTCAATTGCCTCTTCATACTGCGGAGAACTACATCCGACCAGTTGAAGGCTTGTGGCTCTGTGCACTCTATGGCGTATTGGAAGTAGCTCTGGAGAGCCATGTGTGGAGCTGCGCTCCTGTCCATGCATGCTATAGTGAACAAGATGGTTCACAGGGTCAAGTTTTGGACCCCCCAAATAGCAACCTTGCCCTTGCTTCTTTCTGCCTCAGGAACACAGTACTGGCGGCAATACTCATTCATAGGGAGTCCGCCACCTCAGCTACCATTCAAGCTAGCATGGTACCCATGCCATGATAACCCTTTTAGAAAGTAGATATCCTCGATATCTAGGGTCAATGTGTGGACTCCCACATGAAACAATTGTTGGTCTACGTCCCACATATGAACCAGGTATTCCAACAATCTAAGTTGGGCCCTCATGCCCTGAATCCTGAAGAATTTCAGGAGCCCACAGTCTCGGAGGGAAGCGACGGTACCCGAGTCATTCCCAACAATGGCCTCCTCCTCCTCATGTTCTCTTTCTCACCACTCCAACATCGTGATGGTCAAATACCTACACAAGAACCATAAGAGAAGGGTCAACAACTTTTTTCAAAACTTGGCATAATTTTTATTGAGCAAAAATCAAATTTGAATTTCATTTTTCGGCTCCCATAGGTACCCCTTTAGCACAGTGCAAGATTCTCACAGGTGCCCTTAAGGCTACCTACGAGAATCCTAGATTCTCGCAGGTCCTGCATGGCCATCCTGCGAGAAGGCTTGGGCACAAGTTATGGACCTAAAATGAACATAAAACCTTGAAAATTGCCAATAAAAACTAAAACTAAACCATGGAAAAGGTAGAAGATCAAGAACTTACCTCGTTGGCGGAGACAGTTCGCTGAATGGTCGCTTGTGCCTCCCATGATCGAGCAACGAAATTTGGGGGAAAATGAGGTGTATTGGGCAAAGTTCTTGGCAAAATCACAATGAAAATGGTAAAAGCCCTTTTTACCCATATTTATTCACTTTTTACCATTTTTGTTGATTTTTATATTGTTTTGTCTATAAAACCTAATGCATAATAGTCCTATGAGTGTGACTTTTTGCAGATATAGCAACTTTGAAGTCCACACGAAGGAGTATGGATGTTTTTTATTTTTTTCGCATATACGACTACTTTTTAGGGTTTTTAGAAAAACCTCGAGCTCAGTCTTCGTTCATTCTCGCGCTCGAAAATACATGAGAACGTAACTGAGTATACTTTTCTCATCTTTTCGTACTCGTCTTGGTAACACGAAAACGATGACCGCAAAGGAGAATCCTTTAAGCTCTTTTCACGCTCCATAAAAACGAAAAGATCACCGAGCGACCTTGTTTTGTTCACACTCGTAAAAGTATCTAAAAAAAACGTTCGATGGATGATAGTTTATTACTTTTTTGGTCCTGTCGAACTATTTTACAAGAAATGAACTGAGAGAGTTCTCTTTAAAAGTTTTTCAGACTCTCAAAACATGAAAAACCCGTGAGTTTTCTATCTTTGGACTCGCTAAACAAACATCAAAAGACCCATAATGGGACTGAGCCACTCCTTCCTAGGGTTCGTTAAATATACTCCAAGGGACTCGTCCGAAGGATGAGCTTACATCAACAAGCATATGTTATCCTTCTCGAGCTTGCGTAAAAATAATGAGGTACTCGCTAGAAATGGTGGGGGAAATTTTGGGAAAGGGATGTTTTTTCATATTTATATTAATGGCAGTAAGCGTCGCTCTTGAACATGACACCCCCTATTCATCATTTGAAGCTGGTTTGGGAAATCCATTTGTCTCTCATTTGACTTGCTACAAGGTCATATCCTGGGTCGTTTTTGAGTCAGTGCTTCCAAGTCCTTAGTCGTGTCATTCATATGTTCAAGAGAAGTTCATCCAAGCCCTCTATTGAGTTAGCCATCTGCAGTTGTCCATTCTTACTATGTCGGCCTTCCCTGTGTCCTTTTCAACCTGTATTCATACTCTGTTTCACCCTCGAAATATGTTACTTATTTCATGTCATTTATGGGGGATACATCAAGGCCCTCCTGTGATGAGTCTTGTTCCATCAACTTCAACTCATTATCCATAAACAAGGCTTAGAAATTATTTAGTACCTTAGAATCTACATGCCTCAATGGCAGGTTTCTTCACTTTCGACAGGGATTCACATCATTGGTCCCTGATCGAGAGATTCCTCCAAATGCTTGACTTCAACCCATGTATTCGCATTCGTTCGGATTGTACTTTAGTACCTTGGGTGTCATCAACATTAATGGTGATTTCCCTCGCACTTGTTAATGGTTTCATCAATGACCGGTAATCAAGTGGTTTCTACTATGTTCAACTTCAGCACATGTAATCGCATGGCTAGATTCGTACTTTCAGGTGACGGGATTAAAGACCCTGGGTCTCATCTTTTTGATCCAGGTTGTGATGGAGTATGTACGATTTGCATTGGCACATAGATCCACTTTGTATGTCATGTGGATATGTCGTCTTAATTTAAGTCTTCTCGCATAGATCCACAGTGTATTCCTGGTGGCTATGCAATATTTTGATGGCATGGATCCACGGTGTATGATTGGTGGCCATGACCTACATTTATGATTTCATTTATTTATGATCTGAGTATGGGAATGCCTACCTCAGAACTGGTATTATATTCTACAGATGCTTGGTTGTTTGCAGGTTTCCAATTAGGTGTGCTCTTGGTTTCTGACACACACACGCATTTTACAAAGTATTTCGGTTGTCACAAGTTTCGGCCTCATACTTTGGGGGGAATTTTGTTACACATGATTTTGGTCACTCTGGTGATGTTTCAACAATGATGTATTCATGCTCCCAACAAGGACATTTTGCCTGCGATAAATGGTTGTTGTCTTCTTCCAAAAACACATTTTTAAGGTGAGTTCGCAGGCTGCCTATGTTCTAGGGTGAGAAAATGCTTGATTCTCGCAGGCCACCCACACTTAGGGTGCGAACAGTTTGCATGCTACTCCATAGATAGGGTGCGAACTTGTTTTTAAGCTTGGAAAGGAGAAGAGGTCTCGAGGGTTCTAGAAGGGGATCTTCTAGAAAATGAGTTGGCATTCGCATGGTTGTCATTTTACTGACTTCTCAGATTTGATGGGATCATCCTCATCCATGTAACCATCTCTCCTTATCCTATATATTGAAAGGTTTCTCATGGAAAAGGTTAAGCAAGATTTAATGAAGAATTGGTGAAAGAATTGTGTGAAGAACCCTGCCTGGACAGAAGCTTGAAGGCTCTATTTGGTCTATCAAGAGGAATTAGATCTTCTTCATGCAAGTGCAGAGAAATTGTGTGTGTTGGAACCAAGGGTCACTGAAAGGAAGCTTGGAACATCAAGGTGATCATGTTGTATCTTCTACTTTCAATTAATATGATATAGCGACATGTCCCTTTCCCATAAAGTCACTCTTACTTTATTGTGTAATTCCTTGATCATATGCATAAGTTGACATTGAATATACTTTGCTATATTCACTTTGGTTGGTTTGTGTTGTCTTGGACTTGACTTCATGAGAGCACCAGAGTGAAGCGGGAACAACAGAGACCTAAGGAAGCGATATAAAGGTATGTCACTTATTCCTTCCTATTAGTAGATTCAATGATTACAACTTAGGGAAAGAGTCGTGTCCTGTCCTGTTTTGTTCTAGATCCAGGTGGATCTAGGGAGATCTGTTAGTGTCCACACCTACCGATTTGTCTGATGACAACCTTGCTCTGGTGTCAATCAATCCTCTCATTCAATGCTTCTCTCCTCTGCTGCACTTCAATAATCTGAAAAATTCTTGTTTGTATGTCATTAGGTTCCTCCACTTCCTCCTGTAAAAAAATTAAGACTCGTAGACCAAGATGAGTTGGAAAAACATCATCCACCCCATAAACTAGCTGAAAATAGGGAGGTTCCCAATGATTTCTTGGTGTTGATCCTGTCAGACCAAAAGGCATACTTAAGCTTGGAGTCCAAATATTTTTTGTTTTCAGTCAACAACTTCTTGATGATCCTGATGAGGGTCTTGTTTGATGACTTAAACAACCCGTTTCCCTGTGGGTAATATGGTGTAGAATGTGTTAGTACAATGTTGTATTTCCCACAGAAGTTAATCATGGCCTTGGACTTGAATTCTTGGGCATTGCCTGTTACTAATTTCCTGGGGAAGCGAAGCCTGGAAAAGATGGTTGAAAAGATGGTTGTCTCTAAGAAATTTATGATCATCTTTTCAGTAGCATTCCTGATGGGCACATCTTCAATCCACTTTGTGAAGTAGTCAGTGGTAGTGAAAATCCATGAGTGTTGTCCACTAGAAGATGGGTTTATCTCACCTATAAAGTCTAGGCCAAATTTCTGAAATGGAACACTAGTAGTAATGGGTTTTAGGGGTAGTGAGAGAAATTTTTGTTTTTCTGCAAATTTATGACATTCTTCACAAGATCTGACTGTGGAAAAACATCATAAAAGATGGTGGTCCAGTAGTATCTGGCCCTTAGAATATTAAGGGTTGTAGCTTTCAAATGTTGGTTTCCTCCACAATCCCCTCTATGCATATATTTTATGACCTTTTTTTACTCATCCTCATCCAGACATTTCAGTAAAATACCAACAGGATCTTTCCAATATAAAATCTGGTTTATGATGCAAAATTTTATAGCTTTTAATTTAAGAGACCTTGGATTTCTACAATTCTAGTGGACATTCTAGGTGTTGAAAGAAATAAACAACATATATATACCAGGGTGAAAGAGATTACTGATCAAGTACCTAGATGGTGTCCTTTCCAACCTACATCATTAAGGCATCTAATTGGTTGAAGTTATGGTGCAATTCCAGTTCTTTTTATTTTGAGTCAGATAATAGTTTTACAAGGCACTGCCCCTTAATCATCTTAGTGGGATTTATGTGTAGGTCATATTCTATAAATTTAAATATCCACTTTCACCTCTTCCCTTCACTGTTTGGTTGAACAAGAATTTTCTTCACACTACTACTAAGAACATAAGCTATTATGTTGGAAAAATTCCACCAGATCTCTACAACAAATTCCTGGTGTCAAAACACCAAAATCTTGACTAGAGTCAGGGTATTTTGATCATGTGGATTAAAGATGAATGGTGGGGAATCCTCACCGCAATACAAAGGTATATTATAGGTGAATATTTTTTCCCCATTGTGCATTTTTATCACCTCTATTTTATTATGCACTTAACTAGGGATAAAGAATTAAACCTCCATTTTTATTTGCTCAAAATTTTAACAAAAATGTCTAGAAGGGTCCAGAGTCACCCCGAATATGCTCATAGAATTTATATCACTAGGGTTTAATAAATATCTTGGTACTCTTTTATTTGGATGAAATAAATATGCCTTGGAACTAATTTTTACAGTCTGTAGGGTTACAAGAAGAGGAACATGAAGTTGATCGACAGTCTGAAGAGAAAAGGGATGAGGATAACCCAGAAATGAGGGTTTCCCTTGAACCCAAGGTTTTCCTCATTTCCAACATAATAGATATTATGAACCATCAAAATAAATCTTCCAGACTTCATTTCCATCAAAATAGGGTGAAATTGGGTCATATGTTTTTCATATAAATGATGATGTTCTAGAAATATCAGTCAGCAAGTGCAGAAATCAGCCACTGGCAGACCAAGGAAATAAAGTCTGGAAGATGTATTTTGATGGCTCATAATGGCTATTATGTTGGAAATGAGGAAAACCCTAGGTTCAAGGGAAACCCTCATTTCTGGGTTATCCTCATCCCTTTTCTCTTCAGACTGTTGATCAACTTCATGTTCCTCTTCTTGTAACCCTACAAACTGCAAAAATTAGTTCCAGGGCATCTTTATTTCATCCAAATAAAAGAGTACCAAGATATTTATCAAAATCTGGTGATATAAAATTCTGTGAGCATATTTGGGGTGACTCTAGACCCTTCTAGACATTTTTGTTAAAATTTTGAGCAAATAAAAATGGAGGTTTAATTCTTTATCCCCAGTTAAGTGCATAATAAAACAAAGGTGATAAAAATGCACAATGGGGAAACAATCTTCACCTGTAATATACCTTTGGATTGCGGTGAGGATTCCCCACCATTCATCTTTAATCCACATGATTGAAATACCCTGACTCCAGTCGGGATTTTGGTGTTCTAACACTAGGAATTTGTTGTAGAGCTCTGGTGGAATTTTTTTCTTTTTGAACCATGTCTTGCCACTGACTGAGAGAGCGCATGTTGCCCAAATGAAACATTCTGTGATATGAAGGGAGGTGTCCTCAATCTGGGTTTGAAACCCATCAAAATTTTGTGCAAAGAGCATGGCCACTCCAGTGTGGTTGCCTTCAAAGGAGCATATGAAATCAAACCAGTTTTCCCTGATGAACACACATCTCTAATTTTTGGAATTACTTCGAACAGTTCAAGCCCTCGTGGTTCTATTTTGTTCAGTTTCCATTGATATTGGGGAGAAACCATCTACTTTCAACCACCTCTACTGAAAATGCTGAGCCAGATGTAGGTGTTAATTTGATTTATTTTACCACCTGCAGTGATAATTACCCACGATCCCGCGATAATAAGAATTGAAGGCGCAAACTTGCATGATTTTAGCACAAATTCTCCAATGATGGTCAACTGATGCTAACCCTCATGAACATGAGTTCTTAGAAACATCCACATGCATGTGAGGCACCGACACAATATGATTTAAATTTAAAAAAAAATCTGAACAATAAAATCAACAAAACAACGTGTTTTCTATTGTTTGCAAGAATAAGAACATTCTTGCAATCTGCGCCTTTTTTGCATCAAATGCCTAGGTTAACCTGCTAACATCCCACTAGTGATAAAATAATGAAGATGCATGTTATTCCATTCAAACCAAAACATGTATTAACCTTCCAAAGAGTAATAAAATGATGAAAAACAAAAGGAAGATGAGAACCAATCAAAATAATCCAACCCACCATTGAAAATAAAGTAAGCAAGAATTTGGTTGACAGGTGGATGTGATGATGGAGGAAAAGCGAGAAGAGGTGCAGACCTAGGATTTAACACATTCAAATTCTTCTTAAAACCCATTTTCTACTGACTATATTTCTTCCAAACGACAACTCAACTATATCCCAAGCGTCACTTTTATCCAAAGCCACTATTTCTTCAACCATGGCCTTCTGCTAGATTTTACCATCCTATGAATCCACTACCTCCCTAATATTCCTAAGATCATCATCAATAATAGATAAACCAAAACAAGAGATAAAATCAAGTGGAGTGTACCTTTTAGTTTCCTTCTTTCCTGAACCGATCTCCTCAATAGTAGAGTATGTGGTTCTTCTTCTTCTTTTGATTCATGTTCTTTTGTTGAGTCATATTCTTCACCCTCCAACTCAAATGTTATCGTTTATGGTTCTTTCTCCTTTGGTAAGAGTTCCTATTTGGGAACATCTTTAACCTCTCTAAAGACAACATCCTGACTATAAATAGTCTTCTTAGTTTATGGGTTCCAAAGTTTATAGCCTTTTATACCATCTTTATAACCAATAAAGATACACTTTTCATCTTCACTATTCAGCTTAATCCTATTTTGCTTTGGAACATGTACATAAAAATTACAATCAAACACTCTGAGATGTTCAAGAGAGTGTTTCTTACTATTCCATGCCTCATGTGGAGTTTTTTCCACCAACACTAATGAGGGTGATCTATTTACTAGATAACATGCATTACCCACTACCTTTTCCCAGAATTCCTCTCCTAACCCAACACCACTAAGCATGCTCCATGATTTTTCCATCAACATCATGTTCATCCTTTCTACAACCTCATTTTTTTGAGGTTTGTATGGATTAGTATTACTCCTTGCTATACAACACTTCTTACAAAATTCCTCAAATTCATTCCCACAAAACTCTCCACATTATCTATCCTCAATACCTTTATTTTCTTCTCTTTATTATTCTCCACAAGATCCTTAAACTCATTAAATTTACAAAAGACCTCAATTTATTTCATAGGAAGTAATTCCATGTATTAGTACTTGAGAAATAATCAATGAATGAAACATAGTATGCATATTTACCTTATGATGGAATAGACATAGGTCCAAACACATCACTGTGCATTGAATATAAAATTCCCCTTTTTCTTGTTGCACCAAATGAGAATATTACTCGATTATGTTTAGCATATATGCAATGTTCACAAAAATCAAAATCTAGTGTGCAAATCAGACATACCTTCAACCATACCTTTACCATGTAGTGCTCGAAGGACCTTCTATCCTATATGTCCCAATCTTTGATGTGATACCATTGTATTTTCTGTAGATATGGTAGGATTTCTATATTGTTCATTTTCACCCTCAGGAACAACAAAATTGTGTCACCCATTATTGATAGTTATTCCCAATATCTCATACATAGTTCCATTCTGAACTCCCCTCATCAATGCCATTTCTCCTCAAACCATTTTGCAGGTTTCCTTTTCAAACACAGTATGTACACCTACATCACTCATCTTACAGATTTCAAGTTTATAGCAAGCTATGGAATGTGAAAAACCCCAGGGAGTGTTCTAATCCTTCCATCATTGCGATGAAATTAGATATTTCCTTCTACTATTATTCTATCTATTGAGTCATCCCCTAGGAAAACATCATGTCCATTATGTTTTTCATATTCACAGAACCACTCCCTATGGGGATTCATATGAAAAAAAAAAAATTGAATTAATCAACCATACATCATGATCTGCATGTGCTCTTAAAGAATCCAAGTACACATCCCCTCCTTCCTCTGAGGAGGACTTCCCTTATGTGGAAGGGACATCATCAGATCCCTTCCCTCTCTCAACAATTTTAGATATACAATCCTTCTTTTAATTCCCAATTTTACTACATTTCCAACATTTCCTTAAGGATTTTCTTGGATATTTAGATCTACCTCTAGATTTAGATCTCCCACTCCAGGATGTATTTTTATTTCTATCCAGGGAACATACTCTTATAGATAAGAAATATGTTTTCTAGCTATCCATGATTTTCCTCCTCATTTCTTTTGATAACAGGGATGAAACCACATAATTAAATTTTAATGTGGCTTCATTTATGTCAATAGATACAACTAAACTATCCCATGAATCTATCAACGCGCATAGTAAACTAATGCACTTATCTTCATCGTAAATTTTAATTTCGACAAATAACAATTGAATTACCATAGTATTGAAGGCATTTATATTATTTGTGATTGAGTCTCCATCATTCATCCTCAAGAGGTACAACTTATTCCAAAGGAAACGTTTGCTTACTAGGGACTTATACTGACAAAAATCCCCTAACATATCCCATAACACCTTGGTTGTAGTTTCTACTGATACATTTTGTAACAATGAATATGAAAGACAACCAATTTGTTCTATTTCCTTTCCTATCTAGATTTATCTAAACTCCTATTGACATACACATAGGTGCAGTACTAGGATCCTCAATGGCCCATTGTTCTATATATATCATAAGATCCTCCACCTTTAGATTCCAAAGCTCAAATATTTTCCCATAAATTTCATGATCTCTATTTTAGAACCGCTCCCCATTTTCTTTCACCACAAGAATCACCACTACAGATCTCCCACTGAAACTAGGTTTATCATAGACCCAAGATAACTTAACCTTTAGCAATAAAGGAATCCCTCTAAATCCAATAAATGTTCTGATACCAAATACAAGTTTTAAATAATTATGGTATATAAATGCACACAAAGATTCTTTATAAATAAAAAATAAAAAAATAGCAATCACACATAGTATTAAGAAATTTACACTGGAAACCCTTAATCAAGAAAACTAGCAAATGTTTATAGGCACATCTCTAACTCTCATTGTATTCACTCCACCATTTACAAATAAAATATATATGATTCCACAAAATCCAAAATCCATAATCCATTCTATTGGATTAGATTACAACTTTAATTCCTTAATCAAAATTAGAAAACCATGTGTTGGAAAAAAATGTGCCAAAACCACCCAAAATGGACAAAACAAATGCCCAATTTTTTTTTCGGGGGATCCACCTACTTGTGATCCACCCGATGCACCCGGTTCAATGCACAATTCATGGGGATAGTCACACAAATAATATAACACATGCCCAATAGTCCTCCCCCTAAAATAATGGGCCTTATAAGAGATTTGAATCATGGGGTTTGAAGACACTAAAGATGGATAGTGAAGGTGTGAATGAGTCACTTATAGTGAGGGTAATAGGAGAAATGTCCCAATGGAACTAGCAACGCGTTCCAATGGAACTAGCAACATTTCCCAATGTAAAACGTTATCTGTCTCAAGTGAAAATTCATCCTACAAATGCGACCTATGTTAAAATCCTATTTTTTGTCCACTAGGTTACCTTTTCCAAGTGTGTGAAATGGATTCTTAGCTTCAAGTATCCATGGGCCATAGTCAACCAAGAACTAGGTGGCTCAAGCAGATTAGCAGGAACAACTTGACCTAAGCATATGGCCCCACAAGATATCTCGTTGCCTTGTTTTTTTCACACTTGAGGGGAAGGATTTTAAATATCCCTAGGACAACTACTATGTTTCGAATGAGAAATGATAATGAGGAGTTGTTTGGATTCCTATCCTCAAAATCCTATCCAACGTTATTAATTATTCTATGACCTCACAAAGGAGGAATTAAATTTGTTGATTAATAGAGTTGTTTTTAAGGGTCTAAACTAGGGTCATGATCCAACTACTTTGATTAAGGTGTTATGAAGGAGGTATTTTAGAATTCTTTATTCTTTTTGATTCACCAATATCACTTACGAGTGTAAGGTGAAGAGAATACTTGAAAAATAGGACTCTTTAGGTCCTTCATGTGTGAGGAAACAACATTGTGTGATATAAGAGTGGTGACAAATTTCAATACTTAAAATAAATTATATCAATATCACGACATCTGGACTTGAGTGGTGTGTTACTTTTCCTACTTAAATTCTAGGTGATGTAAAGTGTTGCAAAATTAAAAACAAAAAAAACAAAAACAAAACTCTCACGAATTATTGCAAAAACTTTCAAGAAATTGTAAAAAGTAGAGATGTGAACGCGTATGAGTTATTAATCCACCTAATTAAATTCTAAATGATGATTAATTTTCAATAATAACCACACTACAAAAAAATGAAATTTGTGTGAAAGGGAGGTATTTTACCTACCCCCTTGTTTTGGTTTGACAATATCACTTTTGGGCGCAAGGCAAAGAGCATACTAGAGGTAAGAGGATTTTAGGTCCCTTTGTGCATGGTAAGTGAAAAGAAAAGGTAGAAAAAAATAATTGCAATCTAATATAAATATTCATGTGCTATAAAAAGGAATAATCCATCCATGTGGAAAGAAAAAAAAATATTTCTCCTCCTACCCACTGGGTTAGTTAATTACTAATGCAAGAATGGAAAACGATCAGAGATTGTAAGCCCATAATTTATGGAAAATTAAAGTGTATTTCCTAAGTTTAATGTTGAACCTAATTAATGCTAAAAATGATGAATTTATCATATTTGCACGGGTCTTTTTAGAGATAGTGGCACATATTGCATGGTATCCAAATGTGACAAGTCGCAAAACTTCCACAAAAAACTAACCAAAAGCCACAAAACTTGCATGGAACATACTAAAATAGTCGTGTAAGTTATTGAGCTCATGGAAAAAGGAATTCCAACAAGAAAAAATATATAGGGTTATTGTGAAGTGGATTAATATGATGATATTTATTCCTACAACATACCAAAACTCAAAGAATAGCTAAAAAGAGCCTAAGAAGAAAGAATTATGGATCTAAACTCAAGTTGAGTTGCCAATCTGTTTGGTTTATTTTGTTGCAATGGTGAGAAAAAACCACTTACTATAGATATTCTATCAAGCTATATAATAGAAAATGGTTAGTATTGATACCAATCACAAGAGTACCACTACAATAAGCATGAAATATAGTAGCATGCATAATATTTAAACTAAGAACTAAAATACAAAAAAAACATTTAAACAACAAGATGGAGAGAAGCAACACTACTTAAATATTGATCCAATGGATAGGATTGAATATGAATATTAGCACCCCAGGGAGAATGATTGGATGCAAATGTGCTCTAACACTCTCCTTAGGATGGGTCCTTTCACTTCTTGGCAATCCTCTCTCTCACAAATGGTGTATGAAGAAATGTCTTAACTCTTTGATGAGAGGTTTCACATGAGAACGTGTTCTATGTATTTTAGAAATGAGAGAGAAATAAAAATGGTATTAAATCTCATTCCAATAGCCTAATTTCTTCTTCTTTAAATGTTTCCCCATGGATTTCATTTATAGTGGAATTCCCAATTCCATTAAGAACTAGGTCAAGTGTGAAAGCTCCTCATTTGAAATGGGGACCACAATGAAAGAGACCTTTAGGAGGACCAAGTACCCTTCATGAACGAGATGGATCTCAAATTTAATCTATACATAATCCTAGAGGTACTTAAGATAGGATTAGATCCTTAACTACACCAAACAAGTCATATTTGTATGTGTGATCATACTTGTATGACATTTGAAGGAAATTCCAGGAAAGTCACATGGGTGTCACTGAAGGAAAGTTTCACAAGTGTATGAAAACCCAATTTATAAAGTTTTTCCAAACTCTTTTGGGTTGATGTAACGTATCCATGAGGTAGCCTTGTTGTGATGTGTTCTTTTCCATTGATGATGTCTTTAAACACTCACTTAAATGTCACTTGTGAGCAACATTATGGTCAAAACTATCCATTGAAAAACTCATATTTTCTTCAATGTTGAAAACTACTATCTCTCTTACTCCCTGCAACAATCCCTAGGATTTTTTCGCTATAGAAATTACCTCCACATTATTCTATGGCTATTTCTCAAGGGTTTTCACGGTTAATGATTATGTAAACAATGGCTTGGGTGTCAATGTATATTCAAATTCAATGATCCTCCTTTTGAAATTAGTGTTTGCATCTATTTCCTCTTGAGAACAATACCTAATCATTGCAACAATTGTGTCATGTAGTCAGAGGGATCCTTCCATTCCCAATCCCTTAATTTCCAATGTGGTTTAATTGTTCTCTAAGAGATTCTTCCCTTTTACCCTTACTCTCCCAATATGCAATTTCTTAGCTTGTGGATCAAATTCCAAGTGGTGCAATGTGATCGAGTTATCTTCAAAGCCTATAAGTTTTGATGGGATATTTGTTCCTTCAACCAAACTATTGCTTCCCAATTGTGAAACGACCTAGGTAAGTATCATATCAACTTAAAGATCCATGATATCATCAATGTCTTTGGCCATCTCAATTTGATTTGTAGGATCATTTTTAGGTGACCTATTCCTCTTAAGGAAAACATGCTCTCTTAATATGAGCTTGAGGTGGGTTTTGGTCATCTCCACCATCATTATCACCACTAGTGCCTCCAACATATTCCTTGGGGGAAGTAGCAGTGGTAGGTTTTCTTGAAGAAGAAATGGAATTTCTCCCAGAATGGTACTCCCACTAGCTAGCGACTGACCTATTTTATTCACTATTAGTGTATAATACTTGGAATCATTAGAGATAGTTCCTTGGATTTATTTTCCTCTAGGGATGGTAGTAGAATTGATCAAGATGTGCAAATCAATGTGGTTTGTAACTTCACCACTATGAGAATCAATAGGTCCTTGTTCAATATCAATACCTTCATTATCTCCACCACCTTCAACCTTTCATCTAGAAGTAGGAAAACAAGAGACATACTTTCATTTAGTGATAAAGGATTTAAAAATACCTTTAGGGTCAAACCCTCAACTTCATTTAAATCAAGGGATTGTAAAACTTGATCCAAATTTTTCATGAAAACCACACTTTTCACCATGATGCCTACAAATATGAATGGAGTAGCAATAAATTTATTCTTGTTCTTCCCCTTGAAAATGAGGACCAATTCTAGTACTATTTCCAGAACTCACTCGGAAAGAACACATCACAGATGAATCCAGTAATATATACATTTTTCCCTCAAAACCATAAATTCAAATGTACATATTTATTTCTTCATAAATGAAATCATCCTTCCCGTGGAGAAGGTCTTAGGATTCTTTCATTAATATTTCAGGGGAATTCTCAATTAACATATATCTAAATATCCCAATAAAAAAATATTGAACTCCATATAAACTTAAAGGGGTTTTGTGTTTCCATGACATAAGGTACCACAATGGAATAGGTTCCAAGTCCACATGAATACAAGGCCATGAAAAATCATCGAGCTTTTTGAAAATTATCTAGTTAGTGTGCAATATCATTTGATACTAAATATCTCTAATCAAATACTTAATCTTTATTAATCACATAGTGCATGACATATAAGAAATACCTAGGTACTTTCAATGAACTCTCTTGGCCAACAATCCTAGTGAAAATCCATGCAACCTCCTGGTATATCTCTATCAAGTCAGCAATGTCAATTTGGAAGGTCATAACATTATGAGTGGTTATATGTGCCAACCATTTCCTCCAAATATAAACCCCATATCTATTTGCATTCATGAATGTATCTATGCATTTAACCTTGAAACCTCTAGTTGGTGTTGGGAGTCTCATCATACATCTAAAGGTTGTGAGTGTAAGAGAAACAAGTGAGTTGCCAACTTCTTTCACCTTCACAATGTGGTATTTGAAATCAAAATTTCCAGAACTTGAATTAACGATATCTCAAAAAACATACACTTCAATAAAACAACGAGCATTGGCTAAACCTAATGTCCACACCCTACAATCCTTTTGAAAATGCCCCTCCATCTTTGAATACCACTTATAAGCTAAAGACCAATGGAATTCCTTGTCTTAATAAGCTAGATTGTTCCATGTATCACCAAACTATGATTCATAGATTTTTCCAGGACCCACTTATGATTGTTCACTTGTTAACTTCACAACCCTAGTCAAAGTAATCCTAATAAATAGCCATGTCTCAAGATGTCCACATTTATACATCAAATTTGTATGGTATGATGCGACTCAATAAGGCCTTGCCACCCTAGAAATTTGGTATTATCCTCAAATGGACATCTATCAATATGGGCCAATGAGCCTTAATTATGACATGATGTAACACACACAACCCCAAGCTGTGGCACGCCACTGCTAAAAACGACCCAATAAACATTTTTGATACCAATTATAAATGCATAAATAACACACACACACACACACAACATGAATTTCAATCTTATACAATGGCCCATGCTACTCTAAAAACGTAAATTAAAGTACTTAAACATACACAACGACAACTCAATGAATTCAACAACATAACTAGATATTTGCATGCATCAGTCTACTCACAACATGCAACAATAACCCAACACATCTAAGAGTAAGATGTGCAACAACTATATCAATATTTAATATAAATAAACATAGAAAATAAGAACACATATCTTATGAAATATGTGACTCGTTGTAGACCACAAACATTCCTTCCAACCATAGACTTATTTTTCTAGTTCTCAAGAACAATTCACCCACGATATGGGGCTATGAATCCACAAGAGATGTTGTTCCCTAAGGTTGGATAAATTCCCCCTCTCAATAGTTAATCCCCATAGCTAATTCTAGTCCACCATATCTCTTCCCCACAAATTTTACAACCCATAGATGGGATACCCCTTCACTTCACATAGTCTCTCAGGTCTTCCCACTCCCCTATAGGGATTCCAACACAAGTTGGATAGGAAATCTCTCTACTAAGATCTCAGGAATTATACAACTGCAATAGGAATTTGCCAAAAAACAAAACACTTACTTCTCTTGAAAATTTTCAAACAAAATATTGCTCACAGGCCTGCAACCTCTCTTCCCATGAAATTACAACTCTAAATAGCTACCATACATGCCCATTATGGCTACCTTCAATATTTCAACACTCATAATTTCCTTGTTGTCTGAAAATCTCCCTATCAAAATTATTCTCCATGTATAAACATGAATGACTAACTCTGCCTCCTCTCCCCATACAAATTCCTCTATTTTCCCAAGACAATTGATTGCTCACTCTTCCCAATGTGGAATGTACTTAAACTCCATTCTCCCCATTAACTATGAGATGTGACTTTTTCACCCATCCTCTTACATGAAATCAATGATTGGCTTTGGGAACACTCAATCAAAAAATGGAAGGTTCATAGTAAGGATAATTTAGAAATAAAAGGGTTTGGGTTTAATAGAAATGGGTAAACTCTCCTCCCTAGACCCCTTCCCTCTCTTGTGGAAACTAAGCCCCCAAATATCCATCTGTGTCCATCTGCAGCTGGCAATACATTTTATTTATTATATTCATTATAGACAACTTACATATTGCATCGCTTGGACCTCAGCCATGAATCACATTTACAATATACATTGCTAGTTTAGGGTTTGAAAATGGGGCTGTTACATTCCCCTTGCCCTACAAACTACACTGTCCTAAGTGCACATCACCCTACAATTTACACATTGACATATATAAATACTACATCAAAATAATTGATAATTTTGCAACTTTAATGACTCACGTAGCAGTTCCAACTAGAAACTTTGTTTTCCCCTCAACCCAGACATTGGTTGGACAATAAATATTATAGTTGTGGCTCTAGGAATTTCAGCTGCCAAAATGGAGTCTTCATTTTCTTATGTACAAATGTACATTCATTTTTCTTCAAAATTTGCAAAAATTTGCAGGTATGCTTGCCACATGGATTCCTCGTGCTTCCACATAGCATCTTCATGGCCGTAGTAGGTCCATTGAACCTTTACCAAGGCAATGCATTTTTCCTAAGCATGTTGACTTTCCTATCCGGGATGTGCACTGGTTCCATCCGAAAATCCCCTTAATGTTTCACTTGGATCACAGTCCAATCAATCACATGATTAGGATCATGTATATCTTATTTCAATAAATACATGTGGAAGACATTTTGAATTATCATGGATGCAGGTAATGTTAGCATGTATGTAACTAGCCTTATCTTTTCTAAGATCTCAAAAGGCCCATAGTATCTTGCTGCCAACTTTTGGAAACTTCCCCATTTCAACGAGCTCCTCTTGGATTTAACTTTTAAAAATACATGCTCTCCCATTTTGAATTCTCTATGTGTTCTTATTTTATCGACATAGCTGTTATTCCTGTGTTCTTGTGAAAATTTCAAATTCTGCCTGATCTTTACCATATGTTCTTCCTTTTCCCTTAACAATTCTGGTTCAATCATGGCTCTGTCCATTGGGTTATCCCAACTTACTCGTATGTTGCATTTTTTTTCCATACAATGCTTCAAATTGTCTTGTTGGCCCCTAGTCATGTATTAAGGAAGAAAGCAAAGATTAAGGAAGAAGAAAGACAAAGTATGAAGTACGCAAAAGGCACACAAACCGAGGAAGGGTTGAAGTGGTTAAAGAAGTAGAAAAGAAGGAATGAAATAAAGGAAAGAAAGACGTTGAAAGAGAAGATCAAGGAAGACAAAGCAACAAAGAATATAGATCGTGGACAAGTCAACAAGCGGAAGAAGATACTAATGGGTGCTTTGGAGCACCTGGTAGAGAAGAAGGAAGAACAGGTCGGTGAAGTCCTTAAAATGCGAGTTATGTGGACCTAGGGTTTTGGCACCTGGGATTTGGTTTAGGGTTTTCTAAGAGTCATGGAATGTATAAATAGAGGTCTAGAAGAGTTGAGAAAGAGAGTGATAGTAACATCGAGATGTAAAATTGTTATATTTTAGTGTATTCTTGTATTTTGGGTCTTCAACTGAGTGCGAAGATTGACCATGTAGTTGGGTGCACATGGAGAGGAAATAAAGAGGAAGAGAGAGAAGGATCTATAGCTAAGTGCATAGATAGAACTATATAGTTTCATCTATTCTATCAATAAACACAGTTATATGGACGTAGCCCTAGGGAGAGGGTGAACCATGTAAAATATTGTTGTTCTATGTGGTCGATGCTTTGTTATTTACTTCCTTTTATACTGTTATTGCACTACTATGTTTCCCGTTGAAGATAATAAGATATAACCTACTTCACGAAGTTAAGCATAATATTGTTTTGGAATCATCTTACATCTCCTCTGGTTGTAGACACCTGTGTCCTGCAATCCTCCTATTGCTACTTTGGGTGAAACTTCATCTGCTTTGCAGGTGTTTCCATAAGGGACAATAGTTAGGGTTTGTTGGTGCACTGTTAGATTTGAACCCTGGGTCTTCCCTTCAGTGAGCTCCTATTGGCTTTAACTTTTAAAAATACATGCTCTCCCATTTTTAATTCTCTATGTGTTCTTATTTTATCGACATAGCTCTTATTCCTGTGATCTTGTGCAATTTTCAAATTCTGCCTGATCTTTACCATCTGTTCTTCCATTTCCCTTAACAATTCTGGTTCAATCATGGCTTTGTCCATTGGGTTATCCCAACTTACTCATATGTTTCATTTTTTTTCCATACAATGCTTCAAATGGGCTCATCTTCAATGATTCTGGATATCCATTATTCTAAGAAAACTCAACTAAATGGATATAGTCCTCCCATCGAGAAGGCTTGTCTATTACATACATTCTCAACATATATTTCAATTATCTAATTAATCCTTTCTGTCTATCCATCTAACTCTGGGTGATATGATGTACTGAAATTTATATTTGTTCCAAATCCTTTAAACAATCCCTCCAATAAATTTGATGTGAACTTGGGATCTTTCCTAGAAACAATTTCCTTAGGCACACCATGTAGCCTAGACATTTCTTTCATTTAAATTTATGCAATATTAGCTTCCTTATGAGTTAATTTCACCGGAATGAAATGTGAAACCTTTGTAAGTTTGTCCACCACTTCCATTGTAACATCCCCACTATAATCCTTAGTTTAATTAATGCTTGTGTAGATATAATTTGTGGCTACAACCAAAGTGATATAATATGAGAATTGTTTGTTTTAATAATAAATATTTGATGTGATTTGCTAAGGGGAAATCGAAAAGAGATGGGGGATGAACTAATACACAAGAGGGGTCCAAGGGGGAAATAGTGGCCAAGAGGGGTCCAAGGGGGGAAATACCCATGTATATTAATTTAACCCATTTTCCTAAATTTGCTATTTGTATATGAACCTCCCCATTTCTGATTCAATCTTCCCTAATCCAATCATTGAATAAATGTAAGAGGGTGGCTGTGAGTAGTCACATACTAAATTTATTGGGCACGTCGCGGTTGAGTACAATCATCTTGGGGAAGTGTGTGAGTCAAGAAAGGAAAGAAAAAGAGAGGAAATTTGTATGGGTTGGGAAAAAAAAATTTAGTTAGTTAAGTTTTGAGCATGAGGATAAAGTAGAGAGAAAGAAAGAGAGCTTGGAGTGGGTTCAACCATAGAGGGAGAATTCTAGAGCAAGCTAGAGTGTAATTGGAGAAAAATGGAGCTGGAAAACTAAAGAGCCAAGTTTTCAGGCCTAAGGAGTGAACTCCTGTGTGAGTTGCACTAAAATAACAAGTGTTTGTTGTTGGTTTGTTGGTAGTTTTCCTAGTAGTAGTTTCCCTTGAGTTCCCAACAGAGATATTCCTAGCTACCTGTGCCAGAGAGACCTTGATAAATGAATGAAACATTCTTTGGGTTAATCCTGATAAACAAATGGCATATCCCTTGGGTTATCCCTGATAAATGAATGGTACATTCCTTAGGTTGGATAGGTCAAGAGGAAGAGAGATGGTGGGAAATAGGGATAGCTATAGGAGAATATCAGTTGGGTTGTGAGTTTTATGAGCTGTGAGTGGACTCTGAGAGTCCTGTCAGATAGTTGGTTTCGAATTTTGGTTTCCATTGATGTCAACCCTTGAAGTGTGATATTGTATATTGATTTCAACCCTTGGAGAAGTCTGGTAGTGAATTCCGATAGCACAAAGGTATGGCTAAGGGACCCAAGTTTGTTTTAGGTATATATGTATGGATATTAATTAATATGAAGATATGACTATTCTAGATGGATAATACATGTCATGCCATTTCTAGTGATATGTGTAATGTCACATAACTCCTCATGGTTAGAGATTTATGTCCATGTGAAGTTGGAGAACCCTCATGTGTTATCTAGAAGCCCCTAGAAGTTCAAACAAGTCAATTATTCTAGAATCTCCTAGAAGAAGTGTACTAGTCAAATTGATAGTAACTAGGAGTTAATAATGGGTATAGTTGTTGAATTAAGAAAATAATTAAAAATAATAAAGTGGTTGCAACAAGAAGTTAGTTAAGGGAAAGAAGTTATGAATTGACCAATTATAGAAAAATTAGTTGCAACAAGAAGTTGTGAGTAAAGATAAATTATTTAAATAATAAAGTAGTCAAAGTGGTTGCAAAGAGAAATTATTTAAATAACAAAGTGGTTGCAACAAGAAGTGGTGAGTTTATTATTTAGGGATAAGTCAAAGTGGTTTCAAAATAAATTAATTAAATAATAAAGTTAGTTGCAACTAGAAGTGGAGAGGTTACTATTTGTGGATAAAGTAGTTGTTAGTGGACAAGTGGTTAGAAGTGGGTTAGCCCTAAAAGAAGGAAGTTGGGTAAACTTAGTTAGAAGATAACATCTTGAGGAAGCTACTTGGAGAGTATAAATAAGAGATAAAGGAACTCCCATTACCACCTAACCCTATATATTTGAATATCATTGAATATCTATTTTGTGAAAGGTCTATTGCAGGTACACATTGATACATCAAGTTACGCAAGTCTGAGGTAGTAAAGGAAGGTTGATGGTGAAAGTTTCTGAGTTTCATAACTTAAAAAAACCTAGTTTATGAGGTGTACATGGGATGTCAATAGAAGAGGTAGCATACATATGTGGGCTGAAAATAGAAGAGTTAGCATAGGTACACAGGTTGTACATGAAGAGGTAGCATACATTTGTAAAACTCATGAAAAACTTGAGTGGATGTTAGTACCAAGTTCCTAAAGTCTAAAGCAAGTTCCTAGGTCAACATTCTACAGGTTCTCATGAGTAAAGGTATGTCATTTATGTATTTGTTCGAGGCTTGAATCTTGGATGATATGGCACATGCTTAAGGTATGTCTTGGAGTCCCTTGAAGGTACATGGTTGAGGTAAGACTGTTACATGCTTGAGACACACTCTTGGTACTTAGTATATGGTTGTTATGATTCATTGTTAGAGGAACATATTTATGGTATTGGAATATACTTGAGGCTTGGCATATTGTGTTATGAGACTACATCTATGTGATATTGAGGAGCATGCTTGAGGCACATGACTAGAGGCATTTCATGGTATATGGTACATGTTGGGTGAGATACATCGTTGGTACATTGGTACAAGGTGTATGGTTGTTGTGTTAGTATTCTACCATTGATATTGATACATTATTTATATATACACTTGGAATATGGTAGTACATGCATATGAAACATCTCTTAGTGGTGATGGTACTTGGTTGAGATAAAATTTTGGTATTACTTGTTAAACATATCTTATGGTACATGGTATAATACATGTTTGATGCTTGATATGATATATGAGATACATTTCATGGTTGGCACATGGTATGGTATAAGGTACACATATTGATGTGCATGGTTGATGTACATGGTTAAGGGTTTTTTATTGTGATGTGTTGGGGAAGTTGTTTGTTAGTTTGAGGTTGCATATCAGTGAGGGTTTATTAGACATGATTATGATTGTATGCACATGTATGGAACATGACTAGAGAGACATATATGAACATGGTCTTAATGATATTCTTGTGATATTGAGTATGAGATATATGTTATCATATCTGATCTATTGAGGGATATTCTTGGTACATGTTTAGATGAAGTTTCTATGATTGGTACATTCTTGGTACATGTTTAGAGGAAATTTCTAGTAGTATTATTGGCACATGGTATATGGATGGTGTGGCATATATTTATCGATATATTAGTAAAATCACATCTTGGTCTTGGTGATGGATATGAGGTATTGTGATGTGCAGAGTTGATGCACTTGTAATGGTACATGTTGTGTGAGTGATTGATGTACATGGTTGATAGTACAGGTTGATTGATACATGTTGGGACATGTTGCAGGTTGATGTGACAGAGGAAGAAAAAGATCTAAGTTGCAAAATAGTGACAACCCTATCCTTCTGAAGGTGTATGCAGGTTGCAGTATAGACATGCCACGTATATATGCAGGATACATTATAGATAGGTCAATTAGATACATGAACTGTAGCATATATAGGTCATGTACCTATTAGTATTTGTTAGTACAAGATGAATTATGGTACTGGATTGATTACATGCTATTTGTACAGGTTGTTGACATAGATTGGTATAGGTTTACAATGGTATATCTCATAGGGACAGTCTGGTAGTGGTTCCATCATTTGACACTTATAATTCAGGGTGGTTGGATGGGGAAAGGACACATGGTTGTAGCCACCTTCCGATTGTATCTGAAGATCATATGGGGTAGTATCCTCCTTTTGGTTGTAGTCATAGAATTTGGGAGTTGGATCTTACCTTAAGTTGTAGCGTGAGAAACTAGGGGGTTGGAGCCTCCTTCTAGTTGGAGCTGGAGAATTGGAAGTTGGTTCTTCCTTGAATGTAATTCTTAAAGACATATAGGAAAGTCATTCTGTGGTTTTCTCCCACATTGGGTTTCCACGTAAAATATTGGTGTACTATGCATTGTGTGGATGTGTATATTACTATTTATTATGCACTGATGGATGTTAATGTTATATGATGCAATAACATATTAATTATGAACTAATGAATATTGTTGAATAAGTTGGAATATAAATTGTGGTTAAAAGGATTAATAAGTGATATAAATTTCTCATTACTGATTCACCTCCCCTCTCAGTAATCCAACAATTTGTATCAGAGTGGGTTCCTTCAGGAAACGATTTAACCATTGGAAGGATATCATGGACTAGTTTGAGAATGGAGTACCAATGTTTAATGGTTAATGGTCTATATTATAATATGTGGAGCATAAGGACAAGTGCCTTTTTAAAGGAACAAGGATATGATATTTGGCAGTTAGTTGTGACATGATACAATTCTACAAGGAAACCAAAGACTGCATCCAAGAAGGAATTAAAGAGAAATAACAAAATAGAAATGGATTTGATCATGGAAGGACTATGTGATTCAACAAAGGAAAAAGTGGGAAAATTTTCATCAACTAAAGAACTTTTGGATAAATTACATCATATCAGTTTTTCTCCCATCACAGAGTTAGAGTTTGATAAAGAATATACATGTACATAACAGGAACAAAGATGATCATCATGTCAGACAGATTCATAAGAAGAAGAGTGTGAAGTGACATAAGCCAACAAAGGTTAGTTAGTTTGCTTTGATTGTGAAAAGTGAGGAGATATTGAATTTGAATGCCTTTATTTGAAAATTGAAAGTTATGAGACATAAAATCCTAATGAAATATACGACAATCCTGAGATTGAAAAGGAAAAGAATCATGAAGTAGAACTAATAATTTCTTTAGAGGAACTAAGGAAAGAAAGAGAAGAAAATATGTTACTCAAGAAAGAATTGATGAAGCAGAAGGAAAGTGTTCATATTTTTGAAGAATCCCAACATGTCATCAAGAACGTAAGAGATCAACTAGAAGAAGCTAGAAAGATCAAAGAAAATATTGAAGATCAAAAGAGGTAATTGGAAGCTAACATAGCATCACAGAAGGAAGAAGAAGAAATGAGAGAGACGATACCGACATGTTATCTTAAGGAAAGAACTAACGATGTAAACCAACTTGAGGTGGAGTTTGGTAAAGAAGAGAAAAGACTTGAAGAAGAAATAATCACATTAAATATCCAACTTGAAGAAGCAAAGAGAACAAAATAAGTCATAAAGTCTCAGATGATGAAGAAAGTAGAAGAGTTTGAAAATCTTGAAGAAGAAGTTTCCACACTAAGATTCAAAGTCATCCATCTCAGCAAGAATGTTGAAGAGATAGAAGCATCCACATCATCGATTGAAGTACCAGAAAGAAATAATGAAGAGAAGCCAAATACTTATGCAATATCCATCAAAGGTTCGATAAAGAAAGAAGAATGCAAGCCCCTAAAGAAGAACATTCTAGAAGTGCAAAAGACTCAAGAAGAAGACTACATAAGAAGACCCTCCATGTTCAAGCCACAAATAAGATTCAATAATGATCATGATAAGTCAAGGCAGGAATTAAAAAGGAATATACCAAAAAGAATATCATTCACTCCCATGTATGTAAATTTATTTTATAGTCATTGTTTTTATTGTACTAACTTTGGACATAAGGTTGCATATTGCATGACATATGAAAGAAATTATTATGGTCATATAGCCCGAAATAGTAGAAGAGTAACTATGCCATCCATGAAGAAATAAACATATATTAGATACACCAAGATTTGGAAAAGAAAAGAACAAGAAGAAGAGTAGGTAAAGAAAGACCAGGTCCCAAAGATTGCAAGATTGACAATAGTACAAAATGAAGAAAACTATACAAAGAAAAGGAAGATTTCAGATATAGAAAGGTTTGGAAAAGAAATGAAGGAAAAGAAGGACTGGTGAACAAATAACAGGTTCAAGAGATTGTACTTTCATGAATTGTAGTGCAATATGAATCCACAAACATAAAGAAAGGAGTCAGAGTTGAGAGAGATGTTGAGTCTATGGACAAAGATTATGATGACTCTGCATCCGAGCGGATATGTTTCTAAGCCATCCGGCTTGGATAATCCTAGGAAATATGAATATTAGACAGGGGGAATCTATGTAATAGTTGAGGTATATCAAAGAACCATATTTCGAGAAACTTACAGAGTTTGACTAGATAGAATCAAAGCAGTCAGTTAGCAGAAGTTCAGTATGACAGATTGATCAGTTGACAAAATTACACAGGAATAAGTCTATGATTGTATTCATACAAATATATCTTCAGCATAGGTTGTTTCATATATGCATAGTTTGGATTACCGATAGAGAAGAATAGTGGACACATTTGACATTTGATGATCAGTTGCAAGAATAGTACAGTGAAAGATGGGTCAACATTACGGACAATTGAGTAGAAGAGTCATGGACAATATGAACATAGATGGATCCATAAGAACACTTAGCAGGTTTGGACAGATATATGACAGTGGATGAGAGCATGGATTTAGAGAATGGTTCATAGATTGGTTTAGAGAGTGGTTAAGAGATAAATGAACATTATCATAATGGATGATAATGACTTAGGAACATTTGAATGCTTATTCTTGAATGATTTTCATATCTATCAGTTGATCAAACAAGGAAGCACCAATGGACACAAAATCCAAAAGGAAGAAGGTATAGGAATCCCTACATGTCATCTACACGACATATTGCAAAAAATTCAAGGGAGAGAAACAAAAGTAGGAAGACAGGTAGAAAGATCATTCAGAGAAGTTTTCAGACATAGAGGTAAGAACATAGGTATGATTCCAGGTGGAGAGATTTTTCAAATGCATGGATAGAGATTTAGATTCTTGTAGAGAGAGCACAGAGGCATGGTTTCAGGGGGAGGGATGGTCACAAGGGAAGCATGAGCGATATGAATTCAATATTGCATCAGAGTGATACCCTTTTTCAAAGGGGAAGATATTATTCATATGAAGGGAGAGAGAGTAATCATAGTCTTAGAAACACATAAAATAATCAAAGGAATTTATATAGGGGGAGAAACCCCAAAGGGAGATACCCTTTTCCATTGATTTCAAAGAGGGAGAGATAAACACATTGATGAGGAGTATGAGCATGAATGTTATCATGACTAAGTGTTTCCATCAATGCCAAAGGGGAAGATTGTCAGACAATTGGTTTGGATTGTTGGTTGTTATTGATGTCAACCCTTGGAGAGTGATATTGTAGATTGATGTCAACCCTTGGAGACTTCTCGTAGTGAATTCCGGTAGCCCAAAGGTATGGGTAAGGGACCCGATTTTGTTTGAGGTATAAAGGAATTAGTATAATTGAATATGCAGGTAATAATATTATATATAGATAGTACATGTCATGTCATTTTTGGTGATATGTGGAATGTCACATAAATCCTCACGATTAGAGAGTTATGACCATGTGAAGTTTGAGAACCCTCATGAGTTATCTAGAAGCCCCTAGAAGGTCAAAGAAGTCAATGATTCTAGAAGCTCCTAGATGAAGTGTACTGGTCAAATTGATAGTAACTAGGAGTTAATCATGGGTATAGTTGTTGCATTAAGAAAATAATTTAAAATAATAAAGTGGTTGCAACAAGAAGTTAGTTAATGGAAATAAGTTATGAATTGACTAATTATAGAAAAGTTAGTTGCAAAAAGAAGTTGTGAGTAAAGATAAATTATTTAAATAATATAGTAGTCAAAGTGGTTGCAAAGAGAAATTATTTAAATAATAAATTGGTTGCAACAATAAGTGGTGAGTTTACTATTTATGGATAAGTCAAAGTGGTTGCAAAAGAAATTAATTAAATAATAAAGTTAGTTGCAACTAGAAGTGGAGAGATTACTATTTGTGGATAAAGTGGTTGTAAGTGGACAAGTGGTTAGAAGTGGGTTAGCCCTAAAAGACGGAAGTTGGGTAAAGTTAGTTAGAAGATAACCCCTTGAGGAAGCTACTTGGAGAGTATCAATAAGAGAGCAAGGAACTCATAAAGAATGGTTGACGATGGAAGTTTCAGAGTTGCAGAACTTAAAAAAACTTAGTTATGAGGCGAACACGGGATGACAATAGAAGAGGTAGCGTACATATGCGGGATGATAGTAGAAGAGGTAGTGTACATACATGTGATTTACATGAAGAGGTAGTGTACATACACGTGATTTACATGAAGAGGTAGCGTACATTTGAAAACTCATGAAAAACTTAAGTGGACGTTAGTACCAGGTTCCTGAAATTTGAAGTAAGTTTCAAGGTCAACATTCTACAGGTTCTCATGAGTAAATGCATATCATTTATGTATTTGTTTGAGGCTTGAATCTTGGATGATATGGCACATGCTTAAGGTATGTCATGGAGGCCCTTGATGGTACATGGTTGAGGTAAGACTGTCACATGCTTGAGACACACTCTTGATACTTAGTATATGGTTGTTATGATTCCTTGTTAGAGGCACATATTTGTGGTGTTGGAATATACTTGAGGCTTGTCATATTGTGTTATGAGACTACATCTTTGTGATATTGAGGAGAATGCTTGAGGCACATGACTAGAGGAATTTCTTGGTATATGGTACATGTTGGGTGAGAATTATTGTTGGCACATTGGTACAAGGTGTATGGTTGTTGCGTTAGTAGTCTACCATTGATATTGATACATTATTGATATATACACTTGGAAAATGGTAGTACATGCATAAGAGACATATCTTAGTGGTGATGATACTTGGTTGAGATACACTTTTTGTATTACTTGTTCAACATATCTTATGGTACATGGTATAGTACAAGTTTGATGCTTGATATGATATATGAGATACATTTCATGGTTGGAACATGGTATGGTATAAGGTACAATTATTTATGTGCATGTTTGACGTACATGGTTAAGGGTTTTTTATTGTGATGTGTTGGTAAAGTTGTTGGTTAGTTTGAGTCTACATATCAGTGAGGAATTGATGTCTAGTCCATCTGAGGGTTTATTACACATGATTATCATTGTATGCACATGATTAGAGAGGCATAGATACACATGGTTTGAATGATATTCTTGTGATATTGAGTATGGGATCTATGTTATCAGATTTGATCTATTGAGGGATATTCTTGGTACAAGTTTAGAGGCACTTGCTGTGATTGGTATATTCTTGGTACATGTTTAGAGGTGCTTGCTAGTAGTATTGTTGACACATGGTATATGGATGGTGTGGCATAGATACATTGATGTATTAGTAAAAGCACATATTGGTCTTGGTGATGGATATGAGGTATTGTGATGTGTATAGTTGATGCACTTGTAATGGTATGGGTTGTGTGAGTGATTGATGTACATGGTTGATAGTACAGGTTGATTGGTAGAGGTTTAGACTAGTTGCAGGTTGATGTGATAGAGGCAACAAAGGTTATGAGTTTTAGAAAATTTAGAACCCTATCGTTTTGAAGGTGTACGCGGGTTGTAATATAGATAAGTCACGTACATGTTGACTTATGGTACAATATTGATTACATGTTGTTTGGTATAGGTTGGTTACATGTTGTTGGCACAAATTTGTATGGGTTTACAATGGTATATCTCATAGGGACAGTGTGGCATTGGTTCCATCATTTGATACTTATAATTCAGGGCAGTTGGACGGGGCAAGGACTGGTGGTTGTAGCCACCTTCCGGTTGTAGCCTCCTTTTGGTTGTAGCAAGAGAATTGGGGAGTTGGATCTTTCCTCAGGTTGTAGCTTGAGAACCTAGGGAGTTGGAGCTAGAGAATTGGAAGTTGGTGCTTCCTTGAATGTAATTCTTAAATACATATAAGAAAAACATTATTTGGTTTTCTCCTGCATTGGGTCTCCACTTAAAATACTGGCGTACTGTGCATTGTGTGGATGTGTCTATTATTGTTTATTATGAACTAATGGATGTTAATGTTATATGATGGAATAACATACTAATGATGAACTGATGAAAAAGTTAAATAAGTTAAAGGAATATACATTGTGGCCAAAAGGATTAATAAGTGGTATAAATTTATCATTACTAATTCACCCCCCCTCTTAGTAATCCAACAACCCTATTTTGTGGATTGCTAGCCTCATATCAAGGGTGACTAGTTGTTGAGATTTGGAACATTTAGTTTATGGTTGGGTGGAATGTCCTTCCTGTTGGATCATGTTGTCATTGATGCCAATGGTTTGATTGATTGATGTCATTGATTGATGTCAAGTGATTGATTGATGTCAAAGGATTGATTGATTGATGATTGATGTAATATAATATGTATTTTCCTTGATGA